>OU538753.1:2469500-3069500 GCA_912999735.1 Aporia crataegi | reverse complement strand
ATTGCTTCGATGAGTACATAGTTCAAATCTAGATAATTCAGATTACTTACGGTCAAAAATCATCAGTCAGTCATCTTACATATTTTATATGACAAATTAACTCTCATACAACTTTATCACAGAATTGACACGCACCATTTTTCTAATAAATTTACACTTGTAATTTCTATTATTAATCGATATATAATTAAAAAATTTAAAAAAATGCAATGTTTCTTTGTGATGAACTAACAAATATTTAGATATGAATTTTACGTAAAAATACCGTTGCGATAAAGAGAAATTGTCAGTTAAAGTGCGTTTTTTTTGTAATTTTATAGTTATGTTTGGGATTTTATTTCCAAAAAATTTGGAGGCCGCTAAGGATTTTAACACTTTTTATCAGACATTAAAAAATATTTTTCATTTTGTTTACTTACCTCACTAATCCAATCTACGTTCTCAAAAAACAGTTGTCGCGCATTTTATGAAAAACATCCCGCTGAATTTCAGATATATTTAAATAAATTGAAATATATTGCAAAAATCGATACCGCTATGGAATAATAACTCTTTTATACTATTCTATAAGTTAAAGTTGTCAAAAGCTCTCAGTTTCAGAGAATAAGAGCGTTAAAATTTGTTGTAAAAAAAAATTGAAAATACATGTATGCCAAGTTATCAATTTATAACAGCGAATAACTAAATAAGGTGTATGCGAAAACTTTTATTTTTTAAACATACGAAAGCTTTATACGCAGATAAATTGCTGATTTAATCAATCGATTAAACATTTATGCCACCTCACCTATATACGTTTCTTAACTCTAAATAATGTATCATTATTTGAGCTACGAACAGAGTTAAAGATATTTATTTTATTGTCAACTTTAAAAAAAACTTGCGTTGACTCACTGGCGTCTTCGCAACTCCATGCTACTTCTGAAGGTGCTTGTGGCGCGGCATCGATTGCAGAAAGCAACAAAAGGCAAAAATATGAAAGTCTCATGGATTCTTATACTTCCGTTCCTTTTGGAGTAGGACTTTGGGTCCATGGGGGCCAGAAGCGCATCAATTGTTAAGAGATATCGACGCGCTTAGTTGAGACCACAGGAAACCCGAAAGCTGGCTCATATTTCGGCCAACGCGTTAATGTAGCTAGTATTTTGTAGTACGCACCCCAACGAATTTGATGAGCCTTTTGTATTTTTAACCGACCTTCAAAAAAACCAAAAAGGAGGTTATCATTTCGACGTGTATTTTTTTCCGATGTTCCGCTCGCACGTCGCCATCTGTAGACCAATTTGGATAAGTGAGGTGTCAAATTATAGGGTAACTCGTCGAAGTGGTCTCATATTTTTTTGAAATTTTTACGATTAATTGTTTTCAGCATATTGAAAGAATAGTTTCACAATCGGGCGAGAAATCAAGAACACTTATTTTCTTATAACTCTATGATTTATGATTTTTTATCGATAAATTAGATGTTTTTTAATTCAGTATTAAATTTTCAACAATAATTAGTAAGAATTAAGTTAATTAATATTACAGTTTTAGAGATATTGAGGATAAAACTTCAATTGGTTCGCTTTAGCAATACCAAAGACCATGTTATAATAAATATATACTAATTTTAACACTTAAATTTGATTACTTTTTATATTTTCAAGCTTTTGGAAGTATTTTATGAAAATCTAAGCCATAGATTTGATGTTATGGAACAAAACTTGACAAGAGAGAAAAACGAAAACACGTTATTGATTATGCGTCCTTATTATTGCTTATTATTATGTAGTTTAGATCTCCATAGCTCGATGTAATATTAGTTTATATCGATGACTTATATACCATTTTATAAAACATTAAAAGGGTCATATATGATAGTAAAATCAATAAGGTAGAAGAAATATTTCTAGAGATAGAGAGAATATAGTAACTGAGTTCCTACGGGAAATCACAATGTGCGTTCACTTGCTTACTATAAAACACCATGAAAACTTCATTTATATGAACGATATTACTTAAATTTTTAGTATTAAACGATTCAGTTTTGCGTCTTCTTATTTTCATTAAAAAATATCTATGATACGTTAAATAGTTTTTTATAATGTAGGCGTAAAGTCAGAGCGTCCGTGTCAGTTTTGTTTTGATGGTATGATAACCAACTATACGGCTTAGAAGAGCCACTCAAAAGTATAAAATAAATTAATTTTCAACAAAAAATAAAACCGACCTCAAAACGCACTGAAAAGTAAAAAATATATTTTGTATTATAAACGAACTTACTATAAATAAAAGAAGTAAATAGTGTTGATAAATATAATTCATCTAAAATTCTACAAGGGCATAATTGTACTGTATTAAGTACATTATTGTAAATATTGAAGGTTTAGGTAACATAATGTAAAGCCTATATACATATATAAAATAATTTATTTATTATAAATCATTGTATTATATAATCACAAAAATATACCAAGTTCCACCTTAATGATAATAAAGCCATTTATTCCAAATCTTCGCTTTTGTTTTACATTACAATGTCTGTAAGTTGCAGCTTTATTAAGAAAACAATTACTTATTAACTAGCTGTGCCCACGACTTCGTCCGCGTGAAATTGTGTCTGGGAAGCATTTTAAATTATTTAGGCTACTTTTACATACAAGACACATATGTATAAATATAGTGTGTAAACCTTACATTTTTCCATAAAACATAAGCCCTATTTCCTATTGTTATTACCCTTGAGGGTAAAATTTTTACAAACTTTGAATGTAATATTTATTTATTACAAAACAGCCTAAGAAATAACTTTCAAGCTTTTATTTCTAAAAATTACGATACTTCCATACTTTCATCCCCCCTTTCAACCCCTTACAATCCCTTTTTCGCATCAAAAAGTAGCCTTTGTCCTTTCTCAGACTCAAGACTATCTGTGTACCAAATTTCATTTAAATCGATTCAGTAGTTTTGGAGTTACAATTTAAAGTCGGTTTTTTTGTTTTAACACTGGCGCCTCAAAGTAACCTCAAAGAAGCAAAGATACATAGCCGTGGTATCGCTTAACAAAGGACAAAATGTCAAGCATCTTTTATAAATCGGGAAATAGGTTTGTGTGAAGAAAATTCTCAATTTATTTCCCGTTAAACAAACAGGTGAAGGTCGAATCATTTAAAACAGCTTATTGCTTTAATAATATCAAAAAATGAACGCCATTATATTCACCGTTTGGCGGCCGCTAATAAAAATTAATTATGCAAACGTTTTAAAAAGCAAAAACCCGACCACAATTATTATTGTTTGCTTTAAAAGCTGAATTTTTACTGGAAAATTGAAGCTTTTTCTCAATCGAAGTACATTTCTAGTTTACATTCTAATGTAGCTTTGTTTTATGTAATTGTTAATCAACCTATATACTAAGATAAAACTGAAGAATTTGTTTGTTTGACCGCGCTAATCTCAGGAACTACTGGTTCGAATTGAATAATTCTTGTTGTGTTGGATAGTCCATTTATCGAGGAAGGCTTAGGTTATATAACATTTCGTTGCGACCAATAAGGGCGAAGTATCCGTGAAAAATGTTGCAAAAACAAGAAAAATTATCCATATTTGAAGGTGTCGTTGCGTGCGCTGCGTAAATGGTTCAAGTTACCCAAAAAGTATGTATGAAATAATACCTTTTAAGGTTAGCCAACCCATCTAACCCATTCTCTCTTTTATTGGAGGTATGTTCGCCAGGTCAGCTAGTCTTATATAATGTAAAACAAACGGGTTATTAACACCATTTATAACACACGAACGGTTAGACCAATTTTGATGATATCCGAGAGCAGTAGAATATATTAAAAACTAGCGACCCACCCCGGCTTCGCACGGGTATAAAACATATATAAAAACCTTTCTCTTTAATCACTCTATCTATTAAAAAAGGCATCAAAATACGTTGCGTAGTTCTAAAGATTTAAGCATACAAAGAGATATAGGGGAAGAAAAAGCGACTTTGTTGTATACTATGTAGTGATATAGAAAAATTCATGAAAAAGTGTTTATGAAGGGAATTTGATTTCTCATACATTTTCTATGGAATGACGTTTTAGGTGACAAGAGGATTGTGAAGCTGTTAGATTGTGTGACATTTTCATACAAAAAGCGATAACGTTTTTCCCCCCATTATCATTTAATTTTCAAATTTTTTGGAAATGTAGATAAAATGAAAAACTAGGTCCGTACGTTTTAATTTTATAGAAATATTGCGTATGATAGAAGTTATTAGCATCTAAATATCTATATTTTTGACTTAAAATCTTCCTCGGGCGTTTTTATTTTTTAAATTAAACTAAACTGAATCACTACAAAAGAAAAACGTACAGACCTAGATTAAGGTGTACTGAATCTAAAGAGACCGAAATTGTCTCATTTCGTAAATGTTTAGAGGGGTAAAAACGTTATCACCCAAAACTATTTTAAAAAGGAAATGTAGGTAATTGCCTCTAAGATTCGCAACTCTAACTTTCGCACGCCCGGAGTGAGGCAAAGCGCTATGAAAGAGATAGCATTTTTTAAAATACCTACTCACGCCGCGTATCGGTACTTCACAATCCTCTTAATAATATATAAGTACATACTTTTATACCTATGTAAAAAGCAGATATACGAAGAGAAAAACCTTATAACTTTGAAAATCGTCTTTATTCATTGATTGAAGATATTGCGATCCCAAATACATTTAGAAGGTATTAGAGTGAGGAGAATCAAAGATCGGGAAATCGTTGGCATAACTCGTGAGAAAATCCACCTGACGGCTTGCATTCATTCGAAAAAGTTTCCTTTTCCTCACTTTAAGATATTCGTTGATCTTCTAATTATGGGAGCTGTGGATCCCGTTTTACTTGCGTTAATTTCCCAGCGTGATGTTAAATGTCCTTAAGCCGATAAATATCCAACAGAAATTCAATTCGAACCAGCAATTTTTTTAAATGGGATATGATTTAAACGGGCAGGGCACTTACGAGAAGCAATCGCTTCAGAGTTGCGAATAACAACGTGTCACCTAAAACGTCATTTCATAGAAATTGTAAGAGAAATCAAATTCCCCTCATAGACACTTTTTCGTGAGTTTTTCTATATTTTTAATAGTTCATTCCTAATAGTTCATCATCAAAATCGATCCATCCATTCTTGAGTTATAAATGGTGTTATTAATAAAAAAACTTTGTTTTATATATGGATGAAGTCAAGATAGGAACAAGTTTATTGTCATACAAGAAATATATAATATATCTTTATATTATTTATAGCGGTGGCCTTAAGGGGTGGCAAAGAGGGCAATCGCCGGGAGCCTCGCTCTTGCAGGGGCTTCGCGACACAACTCAAGCAAATTTTAAAAAATATAGATTTTTACATACCACTCATACATCACATACTTTTCACGAAGGACAAAGGGCCTCGCAAAGACTTGCCGCCCATAGCATCGCAATGGGTAAGGCCGCCGCTTTCCAGGTTGTTAAACAAAAAGTTAACAAATATATTATTTCTCTTTCAAGTCGCTAAATCTCCCTTTTAGAAATCCCAGATCTACATTTGCAAATAAATGTTCAAATTCTTTCGTTAAGATTCAATAAAACCATTTTTATCCATGAATGAATTTATCTTTATTATGTAAATAACCTGAAAAAGGCGTTTCGACATTTGTTAGTCAAATCGAGGCGAGGGAATGCCGCGAAATCTATCAATATATAAAGAATTGGTACTTACATACTTACAAAGATATTTACTTAGTTCCACAAGTCTGGTTAAGTCTAATATCTGCGTTAATGGAGAATGTTCACACATTTTGATTTTTGGCCCACGGTATTTTATTTTGAAAATGGAAAAATCGTGTGAAAAAAACTATTTGATACGTCAATTTGTTCCCGAGATACAGAATTTTAAAAGTAGGACGACGTGACGTCATTTTACGACAGCTCGCGCAGTCCGTCGCGTCGCTGCTCGAGAAGAAAGACAGAGAGTGCGAATGTTGTAGTGTGACGTCACGAGCTGACGAACTTTAAATGCATGTAAAATCAAAACTACTCGCTCTTTTTGAATAAAACAAAAATTAGTGTATTTGTATACATAAAAGCTCTACTGTGACAAAGTTTCAAACGATTTTGCGTACCTAGTAAAATCCTCCATTATTTGTATGGAAAATCTTAAAGCATACTTGGCCACTATGGGTTTCACAGCTTTCAAACATTTAGATGTATCTGCAGCGCTGGCGCTACGATTGTATTCGTAAATAATATTTAAAATTTTAACACTTCAAATTGTAACTCTAAATCTATTAAACAGATTTTGATGAAACCGCACAGGAATCTTTCAAACAAAAAAATAATCATCGAAATCGATTCACCCATTCAAAAGTTCTGAGGCAACAAACAAAAAACAACGTCGAATTGAGTACTTTTATGAATTACGCGATATTTCCCATATTGTTAACAGAGCGATCAAAGCAAACCTGAATGGGCCATTTTAATGGCCTCTGTTTTGTTGGATTTGTCTTATTTGAGAATAACAAAATAACTATTGAAAATATAGAAAAATTCATTACAAAGTGTTTATGAAGAGAATTCGTTTCATACATTTTCTATGGAATGACTTTTTAGTTGACACGCAAGTGACACGTTGTTTGGAACTGTGAATAAATACGACCTTCGCAGGGTACACAGTTTGAAATAAATTTCAATTTAGAGTTCTTATAAAAACTCAGATATTGGATATCAGGCCGTTTCAATAAGCCGCCATTGTCATAAGGACGTAATAGAAAAAAAACTTGGATAGTAATCTCATGGTTGATGTTATAAGATTCTAGCTGAGCAGGCGAACTTCGTACTGCTAATAAAAGATAGAATGGGTTTAGTAAGCTATCCTTGAAAGGTACATAAATGCCACCAAGGACTTTTTTGTACATAAAAGAGGAATATCCTGGCATTGTTTTGTTTTATATCTCAAAGGGATTAGGCAGCGTTTTTCATGAAAGCTCCCAGGTGGCATGACTTTTTCCGACACTTGCAACAATTATTATAGTTCAACAAATTCACACGAAACCTTGACAAATTACATACTTAAACCTTCCTCATGCCTTTATTTTTTCGTTATATAAAGTATTTTGCAAATATATTTCGTGGATAAAAATATCAATATATATTTATGGGTTATAAAGGCAGCGAAAAAGTCTCGGAGAAATGTCCCAAGAATCCTCTGAATAATTTATAATAAGACATTTTTGTCACGTTTGTGTAATTAGAAAGAGTGAAAATGAAGACAATTTATAAATTAATAGCATTAGATATTTTAAACGGACGAACAGAATGTCATCAATTTTAGCTAAGATGCAGTCAAGGTTCAAACAAAAACACATCGTAATCTGTCTATACCTTTTGCAGCTTTTGTAGTTTAGAATTTAGGAGAAGCGATGCCATAGAAGACGCATACAAAGACATAAATTCACAGTCACACAGGACACAGACACAGAACAGTTAAAATAATAACATATATGTCGCTCAAATTTATAATCAACTTAAACTAGAATCGTTAGGCGCTACGAAGCCACAGCAGACACAGAGACACAGAGGACACAGACACAAAGACACGCAGGTCTTTTTGCCCATTTCCAGCTCACAGCTGTTCGCCAAAGTATTGTTGGATATAATTCAGATGTTCGCGTGTTCCCTCGGGAAATCCGAGACATTTCAAGTTGTAACTTTGCGAGGGCATTTCTAAGTTATTTGCATTTCGAATTAATACAAGAATATCGTATATATTAAAAGGAGATCAAATTTTAGGGATAAACTCAAAAAATCACTCAATTTGACTGTTTTTATTAATGCATTAACAATTATATAATAATTAAGGGTATGTATGTGGGACTGGGATCTTAGCTGCATTTTATCAAAATCGCTTCATCCTATGTTCATATTTCTTATCATGGCGGGTTTTTTAAATTGTCTCCAACTTTTTTCACAAAAATAAATTTTTCAGTAAATTTAACTGTAAGGTATGTTTTTGTAAGACAGAGTATGAATCGATTTCTTTTAACCACAGACGAAAAATACGGGTGTTATAACGTGTATATATTTTAAAAAGGCAACAGAGAAAATCAAAATGTCATGGAATAAGCTTTTTTAAAGCAGTTTTGAACAAAATTTTTAGATCTATTTATACGATCCTTTTGTTTTGATCGCCTCCTTGGTCTAGTGGTAAGCGCGTAGGCGTTACAACCGACAAGGGTTCGATTACCGGTGCAGATAAAAAAAACTCGGGCTGGCAGAACATAGACCTACTTTCCCCTAAAGAAAAATTCGGTCAGTGAAATAAATGTGAAATGCATCTGCCCCATACCCCACTAGGGGACACGCGACTTCACTTTTGTTTTTAACCGACCTTCAAAAAAACCAAAAAGGAGGTTATCAATTCGACGTGTATTTTTTTTTTTTTTTTTTTCCGATGTTCCGCTCGTACGTCGCCATTTGTAGACCGAATTGGATGAGTGAGGTGTCAAACGATAGGGTAACTCGTCGAAGTGGTCCCATTTTTTTTTAGAATTTTTACGATTAATAGTTTTCAGCATACTGAAAGAATAGTTTCACAATCGGACGAGAAATCGCTGAATTCCGCGCGACCATGTCGTGCTTATTTGCTTATAACTCTATGATTTATGAATCGTTATCAATGAATTAGATGTTATTCGATTTAGTATTAAATTTTCAACAAGATAAAATAAGAATAAAAATAATTTGATTTATAGTTTTAGAGATATTGAGGTTATAAAATAAAAAATTGAAAAATCTTCAATTAATTCGCTTTAGCAATAGAGATGTCCATGTTATATTAAATATATACTAATTATAATAAATTAATTTAATTAAAACTCATATTGTCAAGCTTTTGAGGGAATTTTATGAAAATCTAAGCCATATATTTGATGTTATGGAGCAAAACTTGTCAACAGATAAAAACATGTCATACGTTATTGTTTACGCGTCCAGTTTAGATCTCTATAGCTCGATGTAATATCAGTTTATATCGATGACTTATATACCATTTTATAAAACATTAAAAGGCTCATATATGATATTAAAATCAATAAGGTAGAAGAAATACTTCTAGAAATAGAGAGAATAGTCTGAATATAGTAACTGAGTTCCTACGCGAAATCACTATGTGCGTTCACTTGCTTACTATAAAACACCATGATAACTTAATTTATATGAACGATATTACTTAAATTTTTAGTATTAAACGACTCAGTTTTGCGTTTTCTTATTTTCATTAATTTGAAAATATTAAATTAAATTAATTAAATTAGTTTTTAGTGTTTAAGGTAAGCGTAAAGTCAGAGCGTCCATGTTAGTTTCGTTTTGATGGTATGATAACCAACTATACGGTTTAGAAGAGCCACTCAAAAGTATAAAATAAATTAATTTTAAACAAAAAAATAAAACCGACCTCAAAACGCACTGAAAAGTAAAAAATAAATTTTGTATTATAAATGAACTTACTACAAATAAGACGTAAATAGTGTTTATAAATAAAATTCATCTAAAATTCTACAAGGACATAAAACTTTCATGTTGTTTTTTGAAAGGCGGTGCCAAATATATAAATAAAGACTGAATGAATATTCCTGGACTTTAATAAAAAAATTAATTGAATGGCTTGGTGCCGCGTTTCAAAGAGCAACATGACAGTTTTATGCCCTTGTAGAATTTTAGATGAATTTTATTTATAAACACTATTTACGTCTTATTTGTAGTAAGTTCATTTATAATACAAAATTTATTTTTTACTTTTCAGTGCGTTTTGAGGTCGGTTTTATTTTTTTGTTTAAAATTAATTTATAAAGCATGCGATTGAGATGAATTTTAATATCATTAAATTTATTAATATCTATTCCTCCATTTAAGCTATTTTATGAGGTATATCGAATTTTTATTAGGTACAATACCTACCTCTGAAGTTTGATACAAATTCAATAAATCACTATACACAAAATAATACAATCGTTTGATAATTAAATCTGTATTATAAGTGAGAAAGTCGACGCTTTAACGCTTAAACTGCTAAACCGTTGTTTAAATTTGACACAGATAAGGAAAGACATAGGCTGACTTTGCAAAAAAACCGGCTAAGTGGTTGAAATGTGGTTACGGACGGAGTCGGTTCGGTTTAAAGACATTTATTCTCATAAGAAATTTACATTTCACTTAAAATGAGATACAAAAAAAAAGGTTAATAAATATTAAGTACAAACTAAGTTACTGATACTCATAGTGTCAATATATAACTAATTTTTTCTTAAAACTATTCACACTCACTGTTTTTAATATTATTTGGTAATTTATTGAACAACATTGCCCCCTCATACATAATCGTCTTCTTTCCATAATTTGTCCTTGGCTTTATTACTTTAAGTTGGTATTTTTTCCTAAGATTCCATTTATTTTCTTGTATGTTTAATTGTATATTGGATTTAACGGTATTTGCGATAATTATTTAATAGAAATACATGTGTTATATTCACGGTAGTCACGGGAAAGAATTAGCAGAAGTTAATTATTAGTTTTAATGAAATAATTCATATTCCTTTCGCCTGATTTGATTTCGTATTATTTTGTTCCACGTAGCGAGATGAATGTGGCCATGTTTTATGTAGAATTAATATTTGAAAATTTATTTTACACTAGCTGACCCCTTGGTTTCACCCGCGTTAATTTCGTCGTAATAGCCTATAAATAATATATATTTGTATTATGTACTTCGTTTGCGCGGAATAGTTATTTATGTTAATTTCCAAAATAAAAGTAGCCTAAGTTACTCCTTACATCCGCTATCTGCCAGTGAGTCAAAATCAGACAAAAATTGTAAAAAATGTTATTTTAATGAATGTACCGTGTAAACATCCATATGCATTTATTAAAGCAACAAACAATTTCGACAAAGTTTAGAGTTAATTTCAAAAACCCTTAAAAACGACTTCAAAAAAGGAGGAGGTTCTCAATGCGACTGTATTTTTAATGTTTGTTACCTGAGAACTTTCGACTGGGTGAACCGATTTCGATGATTATTTTTTCATTTGAAAACCAGTCCATTCCATTTCAAAATGTCTTCATTTATAAACTTATGATTAAACTTAAATAACATTGCCAGTGTTAGTATTAGATATCCAAACACAATAGCAAACACTCGGTTTATATAAAAACTAATAGCTGGATATTTAGAAATATTTAACATGGGAATTAGGTATATAATAATTATACAGTAACAAACATGTTTACTACTACTAGAAACATTTATGAAAACCAGAGCTTCTCATTTAAAATTCATCAAAATCTGTTCAGTAGTTTGTTACTTTGTTCTCAATGTCATTTAATTAAATAGTATACTAAATAGTGACCATAGATAATAAATATTTATCAAATTGTAGAGAAAAATAAATCTGACAACGCAATAATAATATATTTAATATTTTGGGTACGCACCCAAACGGCTTTGATGAGCCTTTTGTATTTTTGTAAATATATTTAAATATTTAATATATTACAATGTAATAATGATAAAAAATATTTATGTCAGAAATATACCATAATGTGAAAACTACGGAGTTTTTATATCATCACAAAATCTTTTGAAAATACAGAAAATACATTTATTTACAGCGAAATGACGAGACATGACTAAATGTTGCCAGAAGCAAATTTAGAATAAAACGATTCTAAAAAAAACTTGTTTTTGTTCGATAGATAAATCATGTTTCTGGTGTTTAAAATTAAATGACCGCTTCCTTGGTCTAGTGGTAAGCGCGTAAGCATTACAATCCCGGTTCTGGGTTCGATTCCCTGTGCAGATAAAAATAGAACTCGGTCTGGCAAGGCTAGAAGGCTGATCACCTACTTACCTCTAAAGAAAAAATCGATCAGTGAAACAGATGTGAAACGCATCTGCCCCATACCTCACTAGGAGACACGGGGCTTCAAAAAAAAGTTTAAAATTATTTTTTATTTTATAAATGCTATTTATATATAAAAATGTCTCAAAACAGTTCGTCATCAATTTATTAAGTATTTCATACAAAAACCTATTAAAGTCGATACGTTCGATTATTATTATTAAAGGTTTTTGGCTTGATTACAAAACCTTAAAGGCATGTCTTTGTTTTAATTAAAGTCTTTATTCGTGTCCAAACAAAATGGCGGAAGACGTAGATAGCTTAGGCAATTTTGACATCACAGTCGTTTTACTGAATTATATCTCTTTCCTTCAATCATACACATCGCCCAATAGTTTACGCTTAAAACTCTACCAAATCCATACTAATATTATAAATTCGAAAGTAACTCTGTCTGCTACGCTTTCACGCCTAAAACAGTAAACTGATTTTAATGAAATTTGTCACAAACATAGATAATAAGTTGAGAAAGGACATAGGGTACTTCTAATTTCACTAAGTGGGTACATAATATATTTATTGCGTACATAATATTTATTGTGTATAATTATGAATTGATACGACCAATAAAAATGGCTCTCAACGCCTTTACCGTCAGAAGCGAGCAAAGCATCTTCAAACAGACAAGAACCATTCTAATATCCAGTCACTTTTACTATAAGTACCTATATAGGTGCTTGACGTAAAAAATAAAACTCCTGTCCAATGCGGACGAAGTCGCGGGTACAGTTAGTTACATAAAATCTCAAAAAACACTTTTAGAATATATTATAAGACATGACGCGTGTGACATGGCGCCAAAACTCCTCACGTTGAAACTACAGTACTACAGACACACGTCACTACAACACCCCTCTTGTTACGTAGATTAAAAATAAACTCAAGCAGTTTTCAAAGTAAATCGGGTGTATTTTGAAAAAAGCCACGTCGACAGTAACTAATGAATTGGGCGGATTGATTGCTTCGGCTCAGCGGATTCCACAAAGCCATTAATAAAATACACGGGGATTGTCTGAAACAGGGATTTGCATTTTTAAGGCTCATTTCTGTAAGGGGAATGTTTTTATAGATTTATAGATATATTCTGTTTTCTTATATTATGAATTATGGAGAAGTTTAATGATGTTGTTAATATTATATTCAATAATGGTATTAAAATATAGATTCGAAATTTCATATTAGAATATCATCCATCAATAATGAATTAGATTATTTAAGTATTTCAATCGCCTGTGACGTCATTTGACCTATTGGCGTGTAACAAATTCTTGCAAACGCAACTTCACAGTCCCATAACTTTTTCATTTCAAGAGATATTTTATTGATTCTTTCACGTGTTTATTCTATTTTACCATATATTTATAATTTATCCATTAAAAAAGGTTCTCCATTGTTGTGTTGGTCCCATTGTAATACGGGTTTGAATGTTCGTGATGTATTTCTCTTCCTGTGTGTGTTACGTGAGTTAGACCAACCAAATATAAATTAATTAATTAATATATTAATGTTAATACAATGAAGAATTAGGTTGAACGCGCTTGTCTATGGAAGTTTTTGAAATGAAATATTATCATTTTGTTGAATAGTTAATATCAAAATACGTAATAAAACGATATTCAATAGCTTCACTGTATTTGACATCTTATATATAAAATTCTCGTGTCACAATGTTAGTTACTTTACTCCTCCGAAACGGCTTTACTGATTTTCACCAAATTTTATATGCATATTCAGTAGGTCTGAGAATTGGCTACTATCTATTTTTCATACCCCTAAGTGATAAGGGTAGCTCACCCCAAAAATTAATACGGCAAAACAACGTTTGCCGGGTCAGCTAGTCTATATATATATATATATATATATATATATATATCTTATTTTCTCAACGCCTTATCATAGTGACGGATTCATTGCTGTCGAGTTTAGTTAATATTCACTACATAGTATAAACCAAGGCCCTTTTCTTTCCCTATATCCCTTTGTATGCTTAAATCTTTAAAACTACGCAACGGATTTTGATGCGGTTTTTTTCAATAGATAGATTTGAAGAGGAAGGTTTTTGTATACATTTTATACCCGTGCTAAAGCCGGGGCGGTAGTAAATAATATTATTAACTATATAAAAAAGTTAATATTATATATTAACTAAATTTTGATTTCGTTACATAAATTTAGAATATTCTCGGGTAAAGCAAGTTCCCGAAGGAAACAATAGCTGCATATTCCTGTTACGATAAAGATTGTGTTGGATAAACGCAGGCAAGATCGTGGGAATAAATTAATTATAGCACAAACCTCGTGGCATAGACAATGTTATTAAAGCGAGCCTGAGGTTAAAGCTATATAGTTTAAAATTTTGATTAAAACGTATTCAAATAACTTTATGAAACTCATCTATTTGTATGTGATATATCTTTGACCGCCTCCTTGGTCTAGTGGTAAGCGCGTAAGCTTTACAACCGTGAGGTCCTGGGTTCGATTCCCGGTGGAGATAAATAACTCGGTCTGGCAGGACATAGAAGGCTGATCACCTACTTGCCCCTAAAGAAATAATCGATCAGTGAAACAGATGTGAAATGCCCCATACCCCACTAGGAGACACGGGACTTCACACATGTAATATGTCTTTAAGTAGTTTTAAAATTTACTTCGTTGAGAGTTGAAATTCGACTGAAGAAATACGAAGAAAATATATTTAAAATGTCAACTGAAAGTGGAAAATTAGAAAGAGCGATTCCTAATAGAACCTATTCAGCTGTTTCAAGAAAATCCATTTACTGTCTGTCTTTTATAGATTAAGGCTTTTCCATTATTGTTCATTCGTTTATTTATACAGTTATATAATTGCTACTATTCTTATAAGCTAGCTGAGCCGGCGAACTTTGAACCGCCAATAAGAGATAGAATGGGTTTAGTAAGCTATCCTTGAAAGGTAGGTACATATATGCCATTAAGGACTTTTTGTACATCTATTAAAGAGGAATATTCTGTTATGGATTGTTTTGTTATACCTCAAAGGGATCAGGCAGCGTCTTCGATGAAAGCTCCCAGATACGTTGTCCTGTCTTAACTATAATCAATTCGAATTGACCTAATTAAAAACTGACAGTTATGTAAAACACTATAAGATTACATTAGAAAAGTTTTCTTAAATTTTCTAATGTTCCACGCAACTTTCTTAATAATTTATTTCATAAAAACCTTTTCCAGATAATAACAAACACAGCAAAAAAAGAATTATCCAATTTGGTGCAGTCGTTCGGAAGTTACATTCATTTTTATTTATATAGATTTATTTTATTATATAAGATTTTCGTTAGTAATTAATAAACTCAAAAAAATCGAAAATGGTTTCACTGATAGTTTAAAATTGAAACGAACATGTCGCTTAGTTAAGTGAATTTTTCGTTGTTTTATATTATTTACAAAAAGCTGTGTGTTTTGAAGTTTTATGTGTAAAATTGGTGGTGATTTAAGCATAAACTGATCGGCCATGTGCAGGATAAGAAATTGATATAGTTCAGTGAACTGTGTCTTTTTGTGATGTGGTCAAAATTTTATAATCTATAAGTAAAATTTCCGCCATTTTTCTTAACTAAGACTAGCCTGTCTTCCTTTCAATTTTTAATTGCAATTTTAACTTAACTAGTGGCCCATTGGTCGAAATTACACAATTAAAGAATAAGTCAGGTATGTGTGTGTCGTGTGTCATCTAAGCAGTAGTGTGCGTAATGTTTATTTTATTGATTTTATGTAATTTTTTATGCAAAATTAAAAAAAAATTGCATTCTCCACTCCTCTATAAAAACTATAAATGTGGGAGATTTCATACTTCTCCATCCGCGCGATTTTCGTAAAAAGAGGTACAAAGCTTTTGCTTCACGTATATATTATGATTTCAAAAAGTTAATTTTTTAATCTACTCGGATTGTGTTTGTCGATTTCATGAAAATGTAAAACATTTATCAGGCGATGTAACAAAATATTAAATATAAAATCGAAATGTTAAGTGTATGAGTGTGTGCGAACACATATTTTGCTGTCGGTTAATAGGATAAACAAGTGTAAGATTGGTCTAGGTCTGTAAAATCCAATACGGGAGGCGGATACAGGGCAATTAGTGCTAGCGGAAGTGAAAGCCTCATAGAGTTCCTGCAGCCTACTTCCTAAGGTGAGGTAAAGGCCTCTTTACATCGGTGTAGGGTTTTTTTTAACATTTCGTTGCAATGCAGTGCAACGGCCTTATCGCTAATCGGTGATCTCTTACAGACCACCCAATTTTTGTTGGTTTGAATTTCTTCCGGCAAGTGGCAACCCTACTAAAGACCGAATACAAATACAAATTAAATTATAAATTGTATTCAGGACCGGCGATCGAACCTGATACCTCAGGCTTTGCGGTAGGCTTATAAGACCGCTTAACCATGAGGTCTATCTGAGAGCAACCAATACAATTCTTATAATGCAAGAAAAGGTTACCTATGTTTTTCAGCAAGCTATAGTATATATCTGTGTCAAATTAAATCATATTTGGCTCAGTGGTTAAGACGTGAAAACGTAGCAGACAACTTTCGCATTTGTATTATATGGAATGATTGCAAGAGATCCAAATGATAAAAACATACAATTGCCTTTTTAGCAGATTTGTATATATATCACATATAAAAAAATTAAATAGGACATAAAAAACAAAGAAAAAACACGAATATTATTTATTATTGTGCAGGTACATATATGGATAATTACTAAATATAAAAATGAATTGAAAATATAGTTATAAATCTATATACTTTGAAATGTTACTCAACTTCACAATATTAATGTCTCATATGCTCTGTCACTTTCTCGCTAACGAACAATTGCTTACGCAGAAACGAGACAAAACACTTTAGTAAGTTGAGCAAAATTTTGAAGAGGATTTAACAGTATGGTTTTCTATATTTTTCACGTTCTTAAATTAAACTTCGGGAAAGTTTATTAAAATTGTTATAAATGTACGCGCTTTAATATTATGAGAGTTTTCTTTTAAAGGCAAAATAAGGTTCTTAAGAAATAAATAATTAATAAAGTTGCGCGGAACATAAGAAAATTTAAGAAAACTTTTCTAATGCAAACTTATAGCGTTTGACATAACTGTAAGTTTTGAATTATGCCAATTCGAATTGATTATAGTTAAGACAGGACAACGTATCTGGGAGCTTTCATCGAAGACGTTGCCCAATCCCTTTGAGATTTAACTAAATAATGCTTAACAGGATATTCCTCTTTTATAGATGTACAAAAAAGTCCTTGATGTCGCAGTCATCTGGTTGAATCTGGTATTTGATTAAATGACTAGCGGGTTCATTAAATGACGACATTTAATTGATTGCATGCTAAGCTAAATTGTTTCCGAACACCGCGTTATGCACGAGCCTTAAGATTGTTAATTATCTTCACAAAAGCTTGTTAGACGCGTGTTCAGCAACAATAAAATACGAACAGAGAAGCGCTTTAATAAATAGACTGTTATTAGTGCTATATCCTAGCTTATGAAACTAGCTTTGACTCGCAACTTTGTCCATTAAGATACGAGTGTTGATGACGGCCGTGTCTAATGACCCGAGTTGTAATCAATAGGTTTTTTAACTCACGGTTTGTAATCACTTGTGAAGAAACGTTAATTTTATCGATTGCAACAAACAACAAAAGGCGAAAATATGAATCTCATGGATTCTTATATTTTCGTCCTTTTGGAGTAGGACTTTGGGTCCATGGGGGCCAGAAGCGCGTCAATTGTTTAGAGATATCGACGCGCTTAGTTGGGACCACAGGAAACCCAGAAGCTGGCTCATATGTCGGCCAACGCGTTAATGTAGCTAGTATTTGAGTACGCACCCCAACGGATTTGGTGAGGCTTTTGTATTTTTGTAAATATTTAATAAATATACATATTTTATATTAAAAAAACTGACCTTATAACGTAGTAAAAGGTAAAAAAATTCCCTTTTTATTATAAATACTACTTATAAATAAAAAGACGTAAATAGTGTTGAATAAAATTCATGTCAAATTCAACAAGGGCTTAAAAATTTTATGTTGCTCTTTGAAAGGTGCCAAAAATATAATATAAATGAACAAGAAATCAACATAATAACTATGCTACACTGAATCTAAAAATATCTAATTAATCGATAAGGATTCATATTTCATAGTTGTACGCGGTCGCTAGAATTTCAGTGGTGTTTCGCCCGATTGTGGAATTATTCTATCAATATCCTGAAAACAACGTAAAAACAAGTAATTTTAACTCAAACAAATTGACTTCAAATTGTAACTCTAAAACTACTGAACAGATTTTGACAAAATTTAAGTGGAAAGTACCAGCTTTCAAATACGAAAAACAGTTCACTCAATCGAATGTTCTGAGGTAGCAAACATAAAAAATAAAAAACAGTTGAATTGAGAACCTTCTCCTTTTTTGAAGTCGGTTAGTTAAAAAAACACGAGATACCCTATCGTTTGTCACATGTAAATATATTTATGAAAACCTAATGTACAAAAATATTAACTTGTTTAAGAAAAACAGTGATAGTCATGAATTTAAATTAAGGAATAAAGATAAACTCGCTGTTGCCACTAGTAGGCTCCATAAAGTTAGTAAATCTTTTAAAGGGCAATGTATACGCTTTTAAACTGTCAATGAATAAATTAAAAACACAATTTAAAAAAACTTTATAAAAAGCTTACTATACAATAATCATATAATGGATTAATTAGATGATAAAAAAGCTTGGGAACGAACTTGCTTTAACTCTGTCTTAATAACCAAATATTATAATTTTTAAATAATTATTTTTATAAACTACATAATATTAAAAAAATTGACGATTCAAAATAATCAAATATGATTTCAATGAATAAAGATATTTTTGACTTTGACACCTCACTCATCCAAATCGGTCTACAAATGGCGACGTAGGAATGGAACATCAAAAAAATTCACGTCGAATTGATATACTTTTTGGTTTTTTGTAGGTCGATTAAAAACATTAGTTTAGGAGTAACCAAAGATAGACACACAGACAAGTTACAGCATCCGTTTTCCATCCATCCACAAAACCATAGATGTTAGTGTTAAAAATTCCGTGACAACACATCTTTTATCAAAATTTTCATGATTCTTAAGCCATTTTCAAAGGTCAATCTATATACTAATATAAAAAAGCTGAAGGAGTTTGTTTGTTTGAACGCGCTAATCTCAGGAACTACTGATTCGAATTGAATAATTTTTTTTGTGTTGAATAGTCCATTTATCGAGAAAGGCTTTAGGCTATATAACATCACGCTGCTACTCATAGGAGCGAAGCACCAGTGAAAAATGTTGCAAAAACGGGGAAAATTATCCACATTTGAGGACTTCCGTTGCGTGCGCTGCGTAAACGGTTCAAGTTACCCAAAAATATATATGAAATAATTATTACTCTTTAAATGATCTAAAAAAATGTCCGCGACAGTATATGTCTATCTTTTAAGATTGACTCATTATAACCTTTTTTATGGTGAGTTCGGGTTGCGGACAAAATCAGTACTTCTGTCACAAGAAAATAAAACTAAAAATATCATTTACGCCGAAGTACTTTAAAATATATTCTTTTAAAAACTTTTTAATCGCGATCATAATAACGTGGACGAAGTCGCGGGCAATAGCTATTACTATACGGGAATGCTATACTTTAGCCGACTGACTATTTTGTGTTGAATTGACCTATGGAAAGTGTTATGCCAAGAGTTCAGCCATTGTTGACGACACAAAAACGTCAACTGATGATGAATTGCCTTTCTTTCCATCCTGTCATCGAATGCCCTTTATTGTGGACTTACAGCCATTTCAATCGCGTTAATTTCGTCGTAGCGTGATGGTATAAAGCCTTCTTCGATAAATTGACTATCCTATATTTCAATTCGAATCAGTTGTTGATATTAGCGCGTTCAACCAAATTTTTTTTTTTAAAACACTGTTATAATTTGCAAAGGCCTTATCGCTAATCAGCGATCTCTTCCAGGCAACCCACAATTTTTGTTGGTTTGTTTGAATTTCTGCAGGCAAGCCTGTAGAAATTCAATCACACCCCCGTGCCACTAATGACAACCCGTCCTGTAATGGCAGCCCTATCAGAGACCGAATACAAATTAAATTATAAATTGTATTCGGGACCGGGGATCGAACCCGATACCTCACACTTCGCGGTCGGCTTATAAGACCGCTTATCTATCTCCATTAACCTTATTTTGCCTTTAAAAGAAAATTCTCATAATATTAAAGCGCGTACATTTATAACAATTTTAATAAACTTTCCCGACGTTTCATTTAAAAACTTATAAATAAAGGAAACCATACTTTTAAATCTTCAAAATTTTGCTCAACTTATTAAAGTTTTTTGTCTCGTTTCTGCATAAGCAATTGTTCGTGAGCGAGAAAGTGACAGAGCATATGAGACATTAATATTGTGAAGTTGAGTAACATTTCAAAGTATATAGATTTATAACTATATTTTCAATTCATTTTTATATTTAGTAATTATCCATATATATACCTGCCATATTTGCTATTTAGCCATGAGGTCTCTTTGAAATAGTAGTTTAAGTAAAATTAATTTCACGTAAGAACATATCTTCAACAATATAAACAATGAACGGAGATTAAATTGTTAATAATATACTGTTAAAATTTTAATATACATAAAAAAAGTCGAATTGAGTAACTCCTTTTTTAAAGCCTATTTAAATTTCATCAAAATCTGTTCAGTAGCTTGTGACAATTTGAAGACGGTTTTTTTGTTAAAATTTTAACACTATATATAGTACCTACCCTCATTTATATAAAAAACTAATTTTCACATTTTAGGTCGGTATTTTAAGACTCAAAAAGGAATTAATTCGTCGTGTATTTTTTCCAACTTCTACGTCGCCGTCCGTGGAAAGATTTTGATAAATGAGATGTCAAACAATAGGGTAAGGCAATATTGATTGTATTCGAAACGTTCAAACAGAAACAACATTTTATACCCTTGATGAATTTAATTAATCAACACTATTTACGTCTTTTTGTTTAAAGTACCCTCATTTATATCCATAATTTATAGACCGCCTCCTTGGTCCAGTGGTAAGCGCGTAAGCGTTACAACCGAGAGGTCCTGGATTTGGTGGAGATAAAAAAATTCGGTAGGGCATAGAAGGCTGATCACCTACTTGCCCCTAAAGAAAAATCGATCAGTGAAACAGATGTGAGATGCATCTGCCCCATACCCCACTAGGGGACACGGGACTTCACTTTTATCAAATATAAATAAATTCTCGGTTCGCGTTCTGGAGACAATATGGAACCTTGACTCAAAATCAATGTCAACACTTCTTGACTTTGCTGACGCTGACTCGCCTTTTTATATCCGGCCTCAAATAATAAATAAACTATGCTACAAGACATATATATGTATGGAAAGTATTTATGGGTGTATCATATTTAAAACGCATCGATTAAGCGTGTATATTTTACAATAAATGATAGAATGGATATAGTAATCTTCATATTAATTCTATGAAGGAAATTCGGTGATCAGCCTTCTAAGCCCTGCCAGACAGTTTTTTGATCTCAACCGGGAATCAAACAACAAGCTTGGAATATTTCAATCATAATTTGCCTTTTGTGATTATTTGATTAATTAATTTTGATTAACCGTATTTGATTTGCCATACAAATGTTTAAATGGGAATAAATTAAACGCCCCGCCTTTAACGCTGAGTCGGTTATGTATTTAACATAACACCTAATGCAAATGAATGTATTTCGTGGTATGAATTTTGTATGGAGAATAATAATTTTAACAAAAAAAAAAAAAACGACTTAAAATTGTAACTCTAAAACTACTGAACAGATTTGAATGAATAAATAGGACTACACGAGAAATACCAGCAAAATCAAATAAAAAGAGAATCATCGAAATCGGTTCATCCAGTCGAAAGTTCTCAGGTAACGAATATTTTAAAAAATTGACCAATTGAGAACCTCCTCTTTTTTTTAAGTCGGTTAAAAATACGAATTATTGTAATCTTTCGAGAGGTTTAATAATTACGTATATTACTTTCCTTAGTGTTATATATTTGTCTTAAGTATATTTTGCTATTAATATTTATAAGGCGCTTTAAAATTTAACACCTAAAGATACCTAAATATCTTAAGTTTATTTTAATGCATTTAAATAATAAAAAATAATCTTCTTAAAAGGCGTAAATGAATTTGTTGCCCTATTTAATGAACTTTGTGAAATTATTAAATACTAGCTGTGGCCCGCGATTTTATCCGCGTTAATTTCGTCGTAACGTGATGTTTTATAGCCTATAAACAGTAAAATAGCGAACAGCAAAATAATAATAGATATCTATTATGTACTTCGTCCGTACGGAATAGTTATTTTTTTATTTATATTAATTTCTAGAAGAAAAGTAAGTTATTCCTTATTACGTTAGCTATCTGCCAGTGAAAGTCCCGTCAAAATCAGACCAAAATCTTTGGCAGTTAAATATTTAGTTAAAAGTTAAAATAACCGTATTTTAATATTAAAAACAGACACTCCAATTTTATTTATCTATATAGATTTTCTGTTTTGTTACACCTGTTTTGTTTCTCGTAAAAAACAAATATTTGTTTAAACTACTTTTTGTTTGTTAGTATGTCTTTTGTATCGAGTCTAGGTAAGTTGAGGACAAAGCAAATGTCATTTCGTTATTAAAAGACAGTTTAATTTATTTCCTCGACAAGGTATACTTTCAAGGCAGCATAAGGTGAGCCGACGGCTGTCGATCGATGGCTTTATATTGATTAAGGCTTATCTGAAGGTGCTGCGGCTTCTCAGACTTTGTTAGGCCTTACATAGCCATAGCGAAATTGAACGCGCTAAAGACAAATTACTAGTTAAAATGCGTGTCAATCAGCAATGCATGTCAGGTATTTGGGAGGTAGGGAAAGGCAGTATTAAGTAGTATTGAGGCATTGTATTAAGTTAAGTTAAATATTATTCATTTGTTTATCTTATTTTTAGGTATTGTAACTTCTTAAGTAAATAGATATAAGGACTAACACTAGGTTTTAAGAAAAAAGTCTACTAACAAAGCTATGGGAATGATCCTGCAATAAATGTTATTATTATTATTAAAATATCTAAATAAATCACCGATATGTATGTGCATAACTTCCGAACGAAAGCTCCAAATTGGATATTTCTTTTTTGTTGTGTTTGTTATTATCTGGAGAAGGTTTATATGAAAGAAAGAATTAAGAAAGTTGCATGAAACAGTAGATAATTTAAGAAAACTTTTCTAATGTTAAAGCGTTTGACATAACTGTCAGTTTTTAATTATGCCAATTCGAATTGATTATAGTTAAGACAGGACAACGTATCTGGGAGCTTTCATCGAAGACGCTGCCCAATCCCTTTGAGATATAACAAAACAATGCTTAACAGGATATTCCTCTTTTATAGATGTACAAAAAAGTCCTTGATGGCATCTATCTATCTTTCAAGGATAGCTTACTAAACCCATTCTATCTTTTATTGGCAGTACGAAGTTAGCCAGGTCAGCTAGTATTTAATAAATAAGTCTTCCATTCATTTTGTAGGTAAGCAACCTCATTCTTATTTTTATTAAAGCAATCCAGCTTGTCTATGGTCGCTATTTTTCGACATATAAGTAAGCAAATATCTTTAACCCCAACGCAAAAAGTGTGGTATAGTGACGTGTCTTGTATGAAATTAAGATGAATTTCAAAGAAGTCATTAAACCACACGTTTTTGTTTAAAAAGCCTTCAATTTTTATTTTTCTTCACAATTATCATACATCTATTCTAATATTATAAAGCTGAAGAGTTTGTTTGAATGCGCTAATCTCAGGAACTACTGAATTGAATAATTCTTTTTGTGTTGTGTCCATTTATCGAGGAAGGCTTTAGGCTATATAACGCGCGACGAAGTTAACGCGGGTGAAACTGCGGACGTATATTTTCTTGTTAAGAACACATAAATGTAATTGAAGATAATTAAAAAAAAACAATATTTTATCTAAATAGTACTCAACGAATGTATAAACAGATCGATCATAATCTATACAGATAACTTTTTACTAAATGCATGATGGTTGTTTACACGGTACATTTATCAAAATAACATTTGTAATTTTTGACCGATTTTGACGGGATTTTTACTGTCTGAAAGCTAATGTAATAAGGAGTAACTTAGGATACTTTTATTTTAGAAATTAATAATAAAAATAACTTCCGTGCGGACGAAGTACATAATACATATCTATTATTTTGCTGTTCGCTGTTTTACTGTTTATAGGATATATAACATCACGTTACGACGAAATTAACGCGGGTGAAACCAAGGGGCATAGCTAGTATTAAATAAAACTGATTTCTCATTTATTTTACTTCAAGTGTGTTACGTGTCACAGTCCTCGGCTCTCTAAACACCATAAATAAAAATAGAAAAATAAGTAAAAATAAAGTTAAAAAGCCTGAATTTGATCTTGCTACATTATTAACTATTTTTATACTATATAATTATTAGACACTCCTCTAAGCACCATATGAGGATCTAAATATCGCCGCGGCGGTAATCACTTACTTTACACACTCGTATCATAATGTACTATTAATTTAGGTGAAACCAAGAGCTAGTTATAAACCTCTCGATCAAAAAGATTTTCAAAGAGAGAAATGATCAAAATCCATTAGTTTATGAGCTCCGATACCAAGACAGACAAACAGAAACAGCACGGTAAATAAAGAGGTCAAAAGAGCTTTATATGTCACAATTTGAATTGGGTCTTTCGAGGATTTATCCCTTTAAAGGATCAGATATTTGTATAAATGTATTGACGATTTCCATTTTACAAGGGCTTTCAAAATTTTGTAATACTCAAATAAATATATAATAATATACTTGAATATAGGAATACAAAAGGCTCATCAAAGCCATTGGGGTGCGTACCCAAAATATACGTACTGTCTGCAATACCGCGTTGTATCGCTATTAACGCGTTGGTCGAAATATGAGCCAACTTTTGGGTTTCCTGTGCTCTCAACTAAGTGCATCGATCTAAAGCGATCGTTCTCCATGCAAACCACGTTTTAGAGAATAACTAGCGACCCGCCCCGGCTTCGCACGGTTAAATCTCGTAGGGTTCAGCCTGCGTTTGCAATGTAAGCGGAAAAATGTAATTATTTACATCACAATAGAAACCTCAAAAATATAATGGATGTTATTATACATATAAACCTTCCTCTTCAATCACTCCATCTATTAAAAAACTGCATCAAAATCCGTTGCGTAGTTTTAAAGATTTATGCATACAAAGGGATATGGGGACAGAGAAAGCAACTTTGTTTTATACTATGTAGTGATAATCAAAATTGAAATGTCAACTGTCATCATTTGTGCCGTGACAGCTAACATTTCAATACAGAATATAAAAAACTCTACATATGAAATTTAAAAAAAAACTATTATAAAATATTTTCAATGACTAGATGTAATGGAAAAGTTTCATGATGTTGTTAATATGGTTCTAAATATAGATCAAAACTAATCAATCGATGAAAAAAATTTTGAAATCCATCAATAAATGACTTAGAAATAGATTTAAGTATTTTTGATTCGCCTGTGACGTCATATTTTGACCTATCCGCGTCTAACGAATTATTCTGGCAAGCGCAACTTCAAAGTCCCATAACTTTTTCATTTCTAGATATATTTTATTGATTCTTTCATTTTTATTTTACTCAAATTTTTATAATTTATCCATTAAAAAAGTACACTTCTCCATTTACCAAAAACATTACTAAAAATAGAATTATAATGAATACGAATAAAAACTTCTCCATTAAGTAATCCTGTCTGAGTAAACAGAAGCCTTGCAAAGTCGAAACTTAGTTTGAACAGATCTGAAATCTGAAACCGAAGCAGAAACCTGCGAACTCTTGAATGCAACACTATTAACAATTAAGTGAGTAAGGGAAGTCCCGTGTCCCCTAGTAGGGTATGGGGCAGATGCATTTCACATCTGTTTCATTGATCGATTTTTTCTTTAGGGGCAAGTAGGTGATCAGCCTTCTATGTCCTGCCAGACCGAGTTTTTTTTATCTCCGCCGGGAATCGAACCCAGGACCTCTCGGTTGTAACGCGCTTACCACTAGACCAAGGAGGCGGTCGTTAACAATTACCAGACATTAATTAAATTAATTTCAATAGAACCATTTGTAAGCACCATTTCAAAATTGTTATTTAGTTTCTTAACTGACTTCAAAAATGGAGGAGGTCCTCAATACGCCTGTATTTTTTAATGTTTGTTACCTCAGAACTTTCGACTGAATTGAATTTGATAATTTTTTCTCTGAAAGCTGGTGCTTTTCGTTTCGTCCCATTTAAATTTCATCAAAATCTGTTCAGTAGTTTTAGAGTTACAATTTGAAGTTGGTTTTTTTGTTAAAATTATTTATGTCTACTAATCTAAGAGCACCAATTGCTTGTATATACCTATGAAATGGTCTTTACCTATGAAATTGCCGTTTTGAATGGAATAAGTGAAAGTACTTATCGCAAAAGGATCAAAATTGTTTTGATGCTAACATCAAAAGCTGCTGATAGCTCAGATGTAGATTGAGATTCGTCAGCTTCCACAATCGCCTTTAATTCATCATTGTTAACCAATGTCTCTGGACGACCACGAGCTTTATTTTTAACCGACCTTCAAAAAAACCAAAAAGGTTTTCAATTCGACGTGTATTTTTTTTCCGATGTTCCGCTCGTACGTCGCCATTTGTAGACCGATTTGGATGAATGAGATGTCAAACGATAGAATAACTTATCGAAGTGGTCCAATTTTTTTTTAGAATTTTTACGATTAATAGTTTTCAGCATATTGAAAGAATAGTTTCACAATCGGGCGAGAAATCGCTGAATTCCGCGCGACCATGTCGTGCTTATTTGCTTATAACTCTATGATTTATAAATAATTGTCAATGAATTATATATTTTTTGATTCAATATTAAATTTTCAACAAGAAAAAAATCAAGATAATTTGACTAATACTTTTAGAGATATTGAGGTTATAAAATAAAAAATTGAAAAAACTTCAATTAGTTCGCTTTAGCAATACAGATGTCCATGTTATATTAAATATATACTAATTATAATAAATTTATTTTATTACAAGTCATATTGTTAAGCTTCTGACGGAGTTTTATGGAAATCTAAGCCATGTATTTGATGTTATGGAGCAAAACTTGTCAACAGAGAAAAACATGTCATACGTTATTGTTTACGCGTCCAGTTTAGATCTCTATAGCTCGATGTAATATCAGTTTATATCGATGACTTATATACCATTTTATAAAACATTAAAAGGGTCATATATGGTAGTAAAATCAATAAGGTAGAAGAAATACTTCTAGAGATAGAGAGAATATAGTAACTGAGTTCCTACGGGAAATCACAATGTGCGTTCACTTGCTTACTGTAAAACACCTTGAAAACATAATTTATATGAACGATATTACTTAAATTTTTAGTATTAAACGATTCAGTTTTGCGTCTTCTTATTTTCATTAAAAAATATCTATGATACGTTAATTAGTTTTTAGTGTATAAAGTAAGCGTAAAGTCAGAGCGTCCATATTAGTTTCGTTTTGATGGTATGATAACCAACTACCTATACGGTTTAGAAGAGCCACTCAAAAGTATAAAATAAATTAATTTAAAACAAAAAAATAAAACCGACCTCAAAACGCACTGAAAAGTAAAAAATAAATTTTGTATTATAAATGAACTTACTATAAATACAAGACCTATTATGTTTTGTTGTTTTTTCTCTCGCGTGTTTAATGTTAACCCCTGTGGTGATTCTAAATTACATAAATAAATAAAGCTTATGCGATATAAAAGACGTATATGAACTAGAATTTATTTAAAAACTTACTTAATTGAGTTTGTAGATATTTATCCATTTAATTTTTTTCTAGTGGTCGGCCATTGATCGAAATTCAACCACAATTTAAGAGTAAGTTAGGTGTGTAGGTATGAGTCATCCAAGCAGTAGTGTGCGAAGTTTATTTTTATTTAATGTATTTCTAATGCATTTTATATAAAAAAATAGCTTTATGCACTTCTCCATATAAATTAACTGTGACAAATTTCACGATGGGTGTTCGAGCAATTTTCGTAAAAAACTGTACAAAGTTATTGCTGCCCGTATTAATATTATATATTACAATCGCCTCCTTGGTCTAGTGGTTAGCGCGTAAGCGTTACAACCGAGAGGTCCTGGATTCGGTGGAGATAAAAAACTCAGTCTCAGGTAGGGCATAGAAGGCTGATCACCTTGTTAAGGCCTATTATTGCGATGCCCTAACTTGATTTGATTTAGTTACTATACGAGAACTGGGTTTTTGAGTTTAAAATGAAAATGCGTGCGTTTATGACCAATACAAGATGACAAGTCTTTAATCGTTACAAATTTGTACAGCAGCAGGGAAAGGGGGTGAGGGGTACAGATTACAAAATTTGAAAGATTTTTGCTTTTTGACATAATAGATCGCGAATCGCAAATAATACAGTTTTAGTTAACATGATATCAAACAGATGGCGCAAATAACAGTTTTAAGTTAACATGCTATTGAACATGCCCGCGGCCTTGGAAGCATCAGCTTTCAAAAGTTTAATGCGTTTTCTCGTCGTCGCACTCCTTGAGAGGACAGATCTTTGTGTATGCGCGTCTCACGATGCCTGCAGCCGTCTGGATGTCTGCTACTCTGGAAACACCGTCGTTGCCAGGAATGGTCTTCACTATGCGACCCATCTGCCACTTTAATGGCGGGAGATTGTTGTCTTTGATTAATACGAGCGTGTCGGGTTTCAATTCAACTGAATTCTCTCTCCATTTGATTCGCGTCTGCAACTCTGAGATGTATTCTTTGGCCCAACGTGTCCAGAAGTGCTGCCGGATCTGCTCCACCCTCTGGAATCGAGTTAAGCGATGCGTAGGGACGTCACGCAGGTCGTCGTTGTAAACTGGCGCAGTAAGCGGGCGGCCGACCAGGAATGACCGGGGCTGAGTGACTGGTAGTCACGAGGGTCCGATGACAACGGGGTGAGCGGCCTTGAGTTCAACACAGCTTCGATTTGCGTGAGTGTCGTAGTGAACTCTTCATAGGTGAGGTGAGCGTTCCCCGCAACTCGACGAAGGTGATACTTGCAAGATTTGACCCCAGCTTCCCACAAGCCACCAAAATGAGGAGAATATGGAGGTATAAACGAAAATTTAATTTTTTGACTATTAGCGTATTCAATTATTTTAGAACTACAGTGCGATAAAAAATGAACGAAATCGTTATTTAAACCAACAAAATTACGTCCGTTATCTGAAAATATTTCAACCGGCTTCCCCCGCCGAGAAATAAAGCGCTTTAATGCAAGTAAGTAAGCTTCGGTAGATAGATCGCTAGACAATTCTAATTGAATGGCGCGCGTCATAAAACAGATAAACAAACATACGTAACCCTTCATTAGTTTTGCGCCTCTGCCCTTTCGGTTTAGTATAAACACTGGCCCGGCATAATCGACCCCCACTCGAAAAAAAGGAAAGCTCGCGGTTATTCGTTCTTTAGGTAAATCACCCATAATAGGTTTTAAAGTGTTACCTCTAATGCGCGTACAAACAACACACTGATGAGTCACCTTCCTAGCCAGGTCCCTACCTGCAAGCGGCCACCAATCCTCGCGTACGCGGTAAAGTAATGCTTGCGGTCCGCTATGTAAAGATTGTATATGTTCATATCGAAACAATAAAACCGTAAAGACATGTTTAGATGAAAGTAGAATAGGGTGTTTTTTGTTGTAATTAAAATCAGGTGAAGCCCTAATTCTACCACCCACGCGCATAATTTTATCATTATCTAAGAACACACTCAAATTAGACAATTTATGTTTCGGTTCGATATTTTTACTGTTCGTAAGTAAATTGTATTCAGAAGGAAACGATTCTATCTGAGATAGTCTAGCGAGCGTGTGAATTGCAAAAGTCAGTTCATTGACCTCGAGCGCACCTACCCTCCTATTATTTCTGTTGCGCGCATTATGAACAAAACGTAGTACATAGGCGGCGGTGCGGCTCATCCGATTAAATTGCGAAAATCTATTAAATGGAAACAATGTATTATTTTTATTATTTTGAGAAATAAACGAACCTGTAATATTACACTTTAATTCGGGCAAGTTATTTGTTGAAATAGCATTCAATGAGGACTGCGAAGGTTTGTTGTAACTTAAACTGTGGAGGAAGGGAGGACCTTCCCACCACAAACATGACGATGACAAATCCTCTAAACTAATACCACGAGAAATTAAATCAGCGGGGTTTTCCTTTCCGCTTACGTGACACCAAGTATACTTGCCAGTTAATTCGTTGATTTCGGCCGTTCTGTTTTGAACGAAAGTTTTAAGCAACGAAGGTGCCATGCGTAGCCAGCCCAACACTATAGTGGAATCCGTCCAAAACACGACGTCATCAAACGTGCGGTTAAGCGAGCCACTAACCTTTTCTATAATAACAGAGGGACTGAGTAATCCCAACGGGTCAAATATCTGAGAAATTGTAGATAACAAAGTGCGCTTAGTTACGGTGTTAGTTTCCACTATAATTTGTGTATTAAAATTAAAATTATCGTCACTATTGCACCAACCCAAACCTAATGTCCTACCTTGACTTTGTGCGCCGAGGTTTAAATCTTTGAATGTTTTATCATTAGGAGAAATAAATGAATCATCCTCTAATTTAAAATTGAAAATCCATTTGTGCATATAGGACTTTATAATTATTAGGTGCGCGCGATAACCTTTTTTTTTTTTTTAATGATTAAAAACGACGTTCTGCCTGAGAGTACGATTAACCCAACGCGGCGGGTTCCTATTTGAACGGGATGCGTACCTACACAAAACCTACCATCATTATTGCGCGTAGTAATGGTAGTAAATATATGTTCACATGCCAGCTCATAATCGGTGCGCGTATCTCGCCGCTTAGGTAATTATTCTAGTTCCCAGAATCGTCTTAATTGCGTATCTATAGATTGAGTGAAATTACATTGGATATACCCTTTATTGCGCGTATTGTAATTAATAGGGCCCGATATCACCCAACCTAACTTAGTATTATGAAGAAACGGGCCGTTTGGTAAACGCATCTTGCCTTCAGTAAGCAAGTCCCAAAACCGGTCCGCACCTATTAAAATGTCTATATCTTGAGCGTCCAAAAACTGCGCATTTGCCAACTGTACATTCTCAGGAATCCTGAATTGCGCGCTTTGTACCTGTACAGCTGACAAAGTAGGCGTTATCTTTGGAAGCACAAAACATGTAATGCGCGTCGAGTAGGTATTAATGCGCGATTTGATTACAATCTCACACCTTTGCGTCGAGTGCGAGATTGAATTTCCTACTCCTCTTATTTCGTAAGTGGACTGTATCGTTTGAATGTTTAATAATTCGCAAAATGATCTTGAAATAAAAGAACTCTGGCTACCGCTGTCGAGTAATACGCGTGCTATATGATAGTTATTATACTTGTCAGGAACTTCAACCAGCGCAGTCGATAGCAAAACCGGTTTCACACTATCGCATTCTTCGTTAACATGCGTATGCGAGTATGAATGAATGTATTGGCCGTCTTTTTCACTATTACTACTACTACATTCAGGCGCCGCGCTGCACTCCGCAGTCGGTAAAGATGATTTGAGGGATGCGTGCGTGGCAACAGCACTTGTATGATTTAGATTGGAATGAATAAGTGTATTATGCTTCTTGTTGCACTGCCTGCAGGGCCCAAAACGACAATCGTTTAAGGTATGTCCGGTACGTAAACAGTTCTCACACAAATCATTGTCTTTTACGATCTTTAGTTTTGTTTGCAAATCGCTGTTAATAAATTTTAAACAAGAATAAATTGGATGGTTAGATTTACAGACTACGCATGATTTGTATGAGAAGCGACCGGACTTCGGCGGTGGCGTCGGCGGTTTATTGGTAGAAACAGTGCAATGAGATGTGTGACCTTTAAAATGTGAATTAGGTTTTTTAATTTCGACACTGGAGTGTGAATCTCTTTGATGTGATAGTGCTAGTGTTTCTAATAAGTCCGCTCTGTTCTTGAGAAACCTAATTAAGTCGTTAAGCTTTAGTGTATGATTTGATTCTACATTCGACAGTATTGTACCTTTATACTGTTCCCACTCGCGTTCCGTAACCCTATCTAATTTAGAGACGACAATATATATAATTAACGTATCCCAGTGATCAGTAGACTCCCCTAGGATTTTTAAAGCGCGTAAATTGTTAATTATACAATCTATTAATGACCTAATTAGCGAAGGTGACTCTTTAGACAGTGGCTGGATTGAAAATAAAGCTTTAACGTGGCTTTGTACCAATAACCTAGTGTTATCATAGCGATTTAAAAGTAGTTCCCACGCGACAGTGTAATTACTAGCTGAGATTTCTATCGCGTTTATCACTAACTCCGCACTACCTTTTAGTGATGACTTTAGATAATGAAATTTTTGGATATTAGTTATTTCATTAGAATTATGAACAAGAGATAAAAACGTATCCCGATACTCCAGCCAGTGCTCATATCGACCGTCAAATGTGGGTAATGTAATAGTAGGCAACTTAACAGAAGGTAACGCGTGATTGTGTTGACACGACTTGGAATTATTTGATAGTTCTTCACTTTCACTTAAAATAGTCTCAGCCTGAGCAAGAACATTGTAGTAATTGTCTTCAAAATGTTGTCGCTGATCTAACTGCTCATTAATATTATCGTCAGACACGATCTCTTCAAGCTTTGATTGAATTTGATTAAATTCGGAAAACAAAGTACTCGCGCCTTTAATGCGTAATTTTAAATCCATCCGACTTTGACAATTTAAACTGAAATTTATATTGTTTATAAAAGTAGTAAATTTGGTAAGCCTTCCTTTTAAAATTCCACGCTTTCTAATTAGATCGCGAACAATTTGCTCATTCTTATCGTCAGTGATGTTCTTATAAGGAGATCTATCGCGACTTCTAGTCTTATCTACATCCTCCATTGTTGGCATTTTAATGGCTTGCAAAAAGTGAGGTACTCACGATTAAATGGGTATCCTTGAGTTCTTTGCGGTGCTCCAGTCCTCGTTATTTGTACTTTGTACCGGCCAAAGGTCGCTTCTTCGTGAATTGGCTGCGCGTTTTGTCCAATTTTTTGCAATATCCGGCTCGAAGGACCAACTTTTATGTTAAGGCCTATTATTGCGATGCCCTAACTTGATTTGATTTAGTTACTATACGAGAACTGGGTTTTTGAGTTTAAAATGAAAATGCGTGCGTTTATGACCAATACAAGATGACAAGTCTTTAATCGTTACAAATTTGTACAGCAGCAGGGAAAGGGGGTGAGGGGTACAGATTACAAAATTTGAAAGATTTTTGCTTTTTGACATAATAGATCGCGAATCGCAAATAATACAGTTTTAGTTAACATGATATCAAACAGATGGCGCAAATAACAGTTTTAAGTTAACATGCTATTGAACACACCTACTTTCCCTTACAGGAAAAATCGATCATGTGAAATGCACTTATTAATATTATGATTAACATGTTTTTAATTGACTTCAATTAAATTTCATCTTATTTTAGCAAATTTCTTACGTGTCTTGTTTATTTTCAAGTAAAGGTATTTACTGATTTTTCTCGCAAAGTTTGCGATGGTTCAAAATTGTTAAAACACGGAGCTTTCAGCTTGTTTACCTCAAATGAAACTTTAATGGAAGTGTTTAGAGGGGAGTTTTCAATTTTATTTCTTGCACCGAAGCTCTTAGAGCTTACACTTTTAATGAGAAATATAGTTTTTTCTTAATTATACGATCGCATATATTTTATAACGAAGACTTGGAATACGAAACTCATAAAATCTAATTTTTACACTAAATATTTGCTTTGAAGAATTATTTCGGTTTTATTTATGAACATCATGATAATATACATTATAAACTATAATTTAAAAAAATATATTTACAATAATGTAATAATTGACCCAAAAAACATAAAAAAAGAATTATCCAATTTCGTGCTGTCGTTCGGAAGTTATGAGCTAACATACATTTCGGTGTTTCATTTTCATATTCATTTTTTATGACTCATATTAATAAAAGGCTCATTAAAGCCGTTTGGGTGCGCACCCAAAATACTGGTAATATTACTGCGTTGTATCGCCATATTATTATTTATTAATTTAAGGCTTTTTAATCATATTTTATAAATAGGAAAGTCTTATAGATAATGACTATAAACTATATGTGTCCCTTGTTTTCGTTTGTCTTGCTAAACCTCGAGAACGGATAGGCCGATTTAGCTGATTTTGGTTTTGAAAAGTTTGTCGTAGTCCAGGGAAGGTTTAAACGGTGGAAAATATGGAAAAATTGTGAGGAATATAGTAAAAACAATTTAATTTTCCCATATAAACTGTTCTATGTACTTTGCTGTCAATCGTTTGACGTTCAATTCCCATTCTGCCTTTTATTGGCGGTACGAAGTTCGTTGGCTAAGCTAATATATACATATTATATAGTATTTTATATGCTTAATATCTTTACATATATACAATAGTTAAAAGCGCCACCCCTAACAAATGTTCTTAATACTAAATTCGTTCCGTAATATACCTTTCTCTAAGCCATTACTTTGTCCAATACCCCACACCTAAGACCCGAGAACGAATTGCCCGAACTCTCTTAATGTCGACTGGTTGGCGCAATTGGCGCAGAAGGTCCTGGCTTTGAAACCCGGTAGGTGCATTTATTTGAGACGCACGAATGTTTGTTTCCTAGTAGTGGTTGTTTATAAACATATATTTGTGCTAAATTAATACTTGCCTGTACGAAAATTATCAATGAAATAGACACAGCAATCTGCCCCATGCCCCACTAAGGGTTAAGGGAATTCATTTTTACCCGTCTTTACTTCTGTCAACCATAACACAAGTGCTTTAGCTACATACTTTGGGATCAGATAAATGTATGTGAGTTGTCACTTGTCCCTATTAATTAATTTCATTGTGAGTTTAATTGTATATTAGATGATTAGTTCATGTTTTTGTCCTTTTTGAACCCATTCAAGCCATATTTCGCAACTAGCTGTGCCCCGCGGTTTCACCCGCGTTAATTTCCTCGTAACGTGATGTTATATAGCCTATAACAGCGTTTACGCATCGCATGCAATGGAAGCCCTCAAAATGGATCATTTTCCCCGTTTTTGTAACATTTTTCACTGATGCTTCGTTCCTATAAGTTGCAGCGTGATGTTTTATAACTTAAAGTGTTCCTTGATAAATGGACTATCCAACAAAAAAAGAATTATTCAATTTTAACCAGTAGTTCCTGAGATTGGCGCGTTCAAACAAACAAACTCTTCAGCTTTATAATATTAGTATAGATAAAAGATTTCCTTTCTCAAGCTCCAGTATATCTTTATAAAATTTCATCAACAACAGTTAGGTTTAGGCGTCTCATAGTTATTTTCGCACTGAAAATATTAGAAGAGATGAATCGATTTTAAATAAAAAAGCATGTGTGCAATTCACACGTGGTAGGAACCTTCAAAAATTTTAAGAAACATTGTATAATGCTTTTCATCTCATTTTCTCCCACGTTAAATATTATGAATTTATCTGTCTCTTTTTACTGTCGCTTTTTCGTTTCATCGACTTTATATCAAAACGATGCTAAAGAAGTTTTCATTTCAAAAATAAAACCGACCTATAATATATATTACGGCGAATAGCTCAGAATAGTGGAATACTCAGAATCATTAGATTGACGTTGACAGACGGCATAATGTCAATCTGGCGGAGCGTCATGGTGATGGAGGCGAAGCGGCTTTTTCGAAATGGACATGCGGGCGCACCACATATATGACGAATCGCTTTTATTACTGCGGCAGTATAATTTATAATAGACTTTTGCTGTAATTAGTTATTAATTAGCCCGTGTGAACAACTGTTTTATTGTGATTGCAAGATTAGAATTTAAGTACTGGAGAAGAAGCCATCTCTTATTGTTCTGGTCTCACAGACGCCCACGATTGCTATGATCAAATCTGTTAAAGGCCTTCCTGTTCTAACATATATATAAACTTACTATAAATAAAAAGACGTAGTGTTGATAAATAAAATTCATGTAAAATTCAACAAGGGCATAAAACTGTCATATTGCTCTTTGAAAGGTATTGGACGACATATTACGTTTTAATGGAAATGATACGAAATAAAGTAAATTCCTTTCGCTACATTAGAAGCACTTTTCTCCACTCAATTGACTCCTTATTGTGCCTAATATTACGGATCTGCGAATAATGGCAGCCGGAGATACGAATTATTTTCGACGTCCTACAATTCTATCGAATATTAATGGAATAAATATCAGGTTGTTGAAGGTAAAATAATACTTTAGAAGTTTTAACTTTCACTCAAGTACTCACACACAATGACTATTGCACAAACACACACACACACATACATATACATACAGATATGCTCACACTTATTAAGAGGATTGTGAAGTGCCGATACGCGGCGTGAGAAGGTATTTAAAAAAATGCTATCTCTTTCATACCGCTGCCTCACTCCGGGCGTGTGATAGAGAGAGTTGCAAATCTTAGAGGCAATCACCTACATTTCCTTTTTAAAATAGTTTTGGGCGATAACGTTTTTACCCCCCTAAACATTTACGAAATGAGATAATTTTGGTCTCTTTAAATTCAGTACACATTAATCTAGGTCTGTATGTTTTTCTTTTTTAGTAATTCAGTTTAGTTAATTTTAAAAAACAAAAATGCTCGAGGAAGATTTAAGTCAAAAATATAGATATTTAGATGCTAATAACTTCTATAATACGCAATATTTCTTTAAAATAAAAACGTACGGACCTAGTTTTTCATTTTATCTACCACATTTCCAAAAATTTTGAAAATTAAATGTTCAAAGGGGGAAAACGTTATCGCTTTTTGTATGAAAATGTCACACAATCTAACAGCTTCACAATCCTCTTAACACAATTTGTTAACTTTATAATTTTTGTTAATACTAAAAATCTTTTATTTTGTAAGTTTTGTTTATATTAGTAGTAAATCATTTGTTACCTTGATGGAAGAGTGAGGCATTCCCATCACAAGGAATCTTGGATTACTTACAGGGAATGTCATGTTATAAAATTACGAAAATAAACAAATTTATTATTATTATTATTACTCCAAAGACACTAAAAAGGCACTTACAATATTACTCGACGCCCACAAATACTGAGTTTTTATTAAATCGTGTAGTTACATACATAATTTTAACAAAAAAAACCTATAAATAAACTCGCTGTTGCCACTAGTAGGCTCCATAAACTTAGTAAATCATTTAAAGGGCAATGTATACGCTTTTACAATAAACTCCCAAGTGATATGCTTCAACTGTCAGTGAATAAATTTAAAAACACAATTAAAAGAAAACTTTATAAAAAAGCTTACTATTGGATTACTTGGATGATAAAAAAGCTTGGGAATGAACCTGCTCTAACTCTGTCTCAATAAAACCAAATATTATAATATTTAGAATAATTATTTTTGTAAACTGCATAATATTAAAAAATTGACGATTCAAAATGATCAAATATGATTTCAATGAATAAAGATACTTTGAACTCTAAAATTATTGAACGCCGAAAACAGCTTTAAATAAAAAAAGAATCATCAAAATCGGTTCACCCAGTCGAAAGTTTAAAGTAACAAACAATTAAAAAAATACAGTTATGATATATGCAATTTTGTTTTCTTACTCCACTAATTCAGTCCACGATCTCAAATAAATTGACGCGCATTTTATGAGTCATATTGCTGTATTGCCGATATATTTAAATAAATTGTTATATATTAAAAAAAGGCCGCTATGTACTATAAAAATAATTATTTTATATTATTATATAAGTTGAATTTATCAAAGGCTTTCGGTTTCAGAGAATAAAAACGTCAAAATTGTAATAAGCCTCTTAAAATTGCATTTGAAAGACCTGAAATATAGAAAGCCTTATATTTAGTCTCATTGAAACTGAGCTATAATGATCTTATGATGTTTACATATTTATCTTTCTAAATTTTAAAGCTAATTTTAGTATATTTTAGAGTATTTTTATGTTATTAATATAACTTATTATTTAAGAAATAAATATTAATTATTTATCATAATAATATTTTATCTTTCTTGCTTTGTTTTTTTATTATAGACTTTATTTCTGAATTTCATTATAATTCTATTCTTAGTCATGTTTTTGGTAAATGAAGAAGTTTTTTTAATGTTATTATAAAAATTAAGGTAAAATAAAACAAACACGTGAAAGAATCAATAAAATATCTCTAGAAATGAAAAAGTTATGGGACTTTGAAGTTGCGCTTGCAAGAATTTGTTACACGCGGATTGGTCAAATGACGTCACAGGCGAATCAGAATACGTAATAATCTATTTCTATGTCATTTATTTATGGATTTAATTTTTTTTTCGGTGATTGATTAGTTTTGATATATATTTTAATACTTGAGTATAATATTAACAACATCATTAAACTTCTCCATTATACCAAATATGTAAGCATAAATTTTAAAGTCAAAACAATTTTTTTTATTTCTAGTAGATTTTACTCATGGGAATATAAGTGAAGTCCCGTGTCCCCCAGTGGGGTATGGAGTAGATGCATTTCACATCTGTTTGTGTGTGTTTCACTGATCGATTTTTTCTTTAGGGGCAAGTAGGTGATCAGCCTTCTATGCCTTGCCGGGCCGAGTTTTTTTATCTCCACCGGGAATCGAACCCGTGACCTCTCTGAACCGGTTGTAAAGCTTACACGCTTACTACTAGATCAAGGGGTCTAGCTTACCAGCTAGATAACTTCCAAGTGAAATTTTTTTTTAATTGGTATGCTTTCTTTGAGATTATTCATCACTGTTAAAAAACAAAGTCGACCGACGTGTGTCTGTCTGTTCGCGATAAACTTGATAGCTTCTGAAAGGACATTCGGATTTCACCAGTAGATAGAATGATTCATGAGGAAGGGTTAGGTATGTAATTTGTCAAGGTTTTATGTAAATTGGTTGAAATATGATGATAATTGGAAGTGTCGGAAAAGTCAAACCACCTGGGAGCTTTCATGAGAATCGTTGCCTAATCTTTGAGATATAACAAAACAATGCAACGGGATATTTCTCTTTTGAAAAAATGTGTTATATTTAATTAAATATTTAAAAATAATTTATTAATAAAAACAAAAGAAATATAGAGATTTTCATATTAATATGTGTTTTTTAAAGCAATAATGCATTCATTAATTGACAGTAGAACAAAATCTAAACTTTTCCAGGTAGACAATCGTTTTTTGATGATGTATGTTATTGGGGGTACTAAGTTCGTCGGGTTTGAGGCTGTCCAATAATCACGTGATGTTTTTTGATCATTTTTTGCTTGCCTCCCACTTGGTGATACGTGGAGAGGTTAAAGACTAACCCCTCCCCCACCCAAAAACACGTGTATTTTTAGTACCAACAAATAATCTTGAAATTTTTAGAATTTTATCTTTAAATACATGTATATAATCAAATAAATTAAGGCCCATAATAAAAATGTCTAGACAGAAAGGTTGCAGGTTGTTTTGAAAAAATAAATACACATGATATTTTACTAAACCCTTGTGATATTTCGTGATTTTTGCCGAACCGCCCTTTCGAGCCTTACATAAGCTAAAATAGAATTCATATCCATTTATAATTCTAGTTGCAATTTAAAAAAAAAATAGAAAAATGTGTTTTATAAAAGTACCTAATCTTAGTGGTTGTTAAAGTCGATAGAAAAAGCTTTAGGTAAAAGCTGAAGGCAGTAAATGGATTTCCTTGAAACAACTGAAAAAGGTTCTATTAGAAATCGCTTTCTTTTTAATGTATTTTCTTCAATCGACTTTCAACTCAACGAAACGAGTTAAATTGATAACTATTCTTCTTAATTAATTATTAATTAAGCACAGGACCCGAAAGCTGGCTCAAATTTCGGCCAACGCGTTAGTATAGCGATACAGCTATAATGCAGCTAGTATTTTGGGTACGCATCCCAACGGCTTTGATGAACCTTTTATATTTTTGTAAGTATTAAGTGCTTTATGTTAAATTAGTCGACACCGCCAACTTCGTATCGCTTCAGAGTTCCGAATGTGTCACCTTAAACGTCATTCCATAGAAAATGTATGAGGAAACGAATTTTTTTCATACACAGTTTTTCGTGAATTTTTCCATGTTTTAAATAGTTATTCTACTGTTCTCAGATTAGACGAATCCAACAAAACAGAGTTCATCAAAATCGGTTCATTCATTCTTGAGTTATAAATAGTTAAATAACCTATGTTTTATACATATACTAGCTATGAATATTGAATTGAATTGGTATAATTAAAAGTAATAAACGGATTGTTTAAGAAATTATGACATTTAAACAACTGACAGTTATATCAAACAGTACATTACATCAGAAAGGTTGATTTGTCGGTAAGTTTTCTAATGTTCCGGTCAAATTTCTTGATTTCTTCTTTCATGAAAACCTTCTCCTGACCATAACTAACAACAAAAAAAGAATTATCCAATTGGTGCAATCGTTCGGAAGTTAGGCGCATACATACATTTCGGTAATTCATTTTTGTTTATATAGATAATCCTCTGACATGATGTTTACGAATTTTCTAAAAAGCTTTGGGTCTTTCTGAACAAATTGTAGCATAGAAAATTCGTTAAATTGATGTCATAATTTTAAGTTTTCATAGTTCTTTTTTGTTTTTGGTTTAATGTATCGTCTTTAAACCGTAAAAGAGCCTTCTAATCTGTTTTAATTTAAAAAATAATAATAATAATAGTTTTTAACAAATTTAGGAAATTGTAGGTCTACTATTTTGCTGTTTCTGTATTATATGTGAAGTAATAAATGACTGTTTGTTTCTAAATAAATATCTCATAAAAAGATAAACATTTCTTCATAAATTGTTGGTTAGACATATAACGATTTCCAAGTCGGTCCGTCCGTTAGAATCATCTAGCTTTCGCGGTCGGTGCTTAGCAATATAATGTGTCTATCAAAGTAAGTGCATAATCCAATGAGATTTATGAACGAATTTTTTTCAAAACTCCTGGTAATTTCGTATGAATTTTAAGCCAGATTAACAAAGCTGTTTGAAACAAATTTCTTTGGATTTCCTAAATTACTTCTGCTTATCAAAGTAAATTAATACTTAAAAAATATATGAACCTCTGGTACCTAATTTACGAAAATCATCCGTTTCTCAAATTATCGTAATTAATCTACTAACTGCCTTCGTGGCTAAGTGGTTTACGCGTCTGCGTGTTGCGTCGAAAGTCCTGGGTACGAATCCCGGAGGGACTAGTTGTAGACTTTGGGGTGTGGTATTGATATGAGAGAGAGTTTATTCTTTTTAACCCCGAATAGTCCCGGAGATTGATAGAGTTGAAACACCGTTATTTACAATCACACAATAGTTTATTTTCAATTTACACCTTTTATCTAACAATTAAAACAATTTACAACAGTTCAGAAGAAATGTCACAGAAGTAATTTATGTACAGAGTTTAGATTAAGTCAAGGTAAGTGATTATTATTGTGTTTTTTATGAAGTGAAGACGGATGCCACAAAATGTATGTGTGTCAATTATAATTCTATATGATTTTGAATTTGAATTGATGTCCTTAAACAAAGCGTTTAGCAAAGAGTTTCTTTACTAAAGAGATTCGCCACATAGTGACTGTTTCGGTTGATTGGTCACAGAAGTCTGATCACCTACTTGCCTGTAAATAAAAATGATCAGTGAAAGAGACACAGTAATGTGTGCCCCATGCCCCACTTGGGGCTACGGGAATGCATGCTATTTATCTACTAATATTAAAAATGAGAAATTAACTCTGTTCGTCTGTAACGTCATGCCTAAATCGCTGAATCGATTTTTATGAAATTTATCCACATTAAACCCGTCCAAAGGAAAAAACACAAAAACCAGATAAACACGCAGGAGCTCATTTATTAAAAGCCGCCGCCCATGCACACCCTTAACGCCTGTTGGGCCACGGGTGCGATGCCGGCCTTTTAAAGAGCTTGAAGGTCCCTAAGTCTAAAGACAGCTGGTTCCACAGAGTGGTGGTACGCGGCAAAAAATACCTCAAAAAACGTTCAGTTGAACCACGTGAGGTGATACGGTTATTTTCGTATTCAGTCTCAAAGTTCGAAGATAAAGCATGCGAAGCCGGGATGGGTTGCTAGTATACTTGTACAAACATTGGGTAATTTATCTTATCGCACGTTTTCTCAAACGTATAATTCATGCAAGGGACTAATTTGTGGGCTCCATTTGAACTTTTGTAAAATTTATCGCATTGTTTGAGGGTTGGGAATACAATGACTTGATTTAATAGTATTAATTAACAATTTCATGAAGTTTAAGTCACTACATAGTATAAAACAAAGTCGCTTTCTCTGTCCCTATATCCCTTTGTATGCTTAAATCTTTAAAACTACGCAACGGATTTTGATGCGGTTTTTTTTAATAGATAGAGTGATTGAAGAGGAAGGTTTTTATATATGTTTCATACCCGTGCAAAGCCGGGGCGTGTCGCTAGTCTATACTAAAGTAATAAAACTGAAGTGTTTGTTTATTTGAACGCGTTAATCTCAGGAACACTGGTTCGAATTGTGAAATAGAAATGATAAGGATAAACTAAAAAAGCATATTGTATGCACTTCATAACTTTTAATTCCTTGTATCCAATGGTAAAGAGATATCGACGCGCTTAGTTGAGAGCACAGGAAACCCAAAAGCTGGCTCATACTTCGGCCACCAGTTTGTATAGCAATACAACGTGGTAATGTAGCCAGTATTTTGGGTACGCACCCAACGGCTTTGATATAATTACATTATTGTAAATATCTTTACTTTTGTTATAGACTATAAATTCTATTATCCAACGGTCCAGATTTTATAAAATGTACTTATATTTTGAAAATTTTCATTGTATCTGAGTAAAAGTGAACTTTCTTATGAGAATAAAGTTATTTAAGCCTAAATTGTTTTGTGTTGGTTAGTCCATATTTGACGACCGATTGGCGCAATTAAGAAGTTTACCTTTTCTTTAATGGATAAATTATAAACATTAAAGTAAAATAAAATAAATATGTGAAAGAATCAATAAAATATCTCAAGAAACGAACAAGTTATGGGACTTTGAAGTTGCGCTTGCAAGAATTGTTAGACGCGGATAGGTCAAATGACGTCACAGGCGAATCAGTCATTTATTGATCGATTTCAAATTTTTTTTTCATCGATTGATTAGTTTTGATCTATATTTTAATACCATTATGTTGAATTTCATATTAACAACATCATTAAACTTCTCCATTGGTAGTGCTTCTGCCTTCTGCATCATAAGGGTTCGAATCCCGGTAGGTGCATTTGTTATGTGAGCACGAATGTTTGTTTCCCAGTTGTTTATAAACTTATATATGTATTCTGGTATCGTTGTTTCTGATTACCATAATACAAGTGCTTCAGCTACTTATTTTGGGATCAGACATGGGCGTACCCAGGGGGGGGGGAGGCTGGGGAGAGCAGCTGCCCCCTGGAAATCTCGCAGGATATGTATGAACTCGCCTAGTTATAAATCAAAGCGGGGTCTTATGCTCTAACTTTTAAATAAACCTCGTCGACACAGGCAAAATGCAATTGTAAAAAATACATTGCAAATTTACTTTTATTTATTTAACTACATATAAAACAGGATTATTTGCGGCTGTTTGTCCAACAAAAAATAATGTTTCATGTAGGTGTTTGTGTAGTGTGACATAAGAGCCGCAGAAGATCCGACCTAAGAAATCTGACTTGCATAGGCCAGAACCTGGGTACGCATGGGATCAGAGCAACGTATGTGAGTTATCCCAATTATATAGAATTGGAGCATCAAAGAAAAATGTTGCAAAAACGTGAAAAACTATAATACGGGTGTTCAATAATACGGTCATAAAAGTCGAACATGCTAGTTGTAAATTTTCGTTCAAACCAGCAATTTATGGTCATAATCATTAATAAAATGGAGGGCGTGTCACGAAGAAAATTATAGGATGAAATATATAACTTCGTAAAAGAAGTGTGCCTAAGTGATTCACGTTTTAATATATGCCTTCATGGAAGCAGTTGATAGCATAATTTAGTAGTGTAAATACACTTCGAATTGATAACCTCCATCTTGGTTTTTTGACGGTAGATTAAAAATTAATTAAATACTTTAAACTGAGCTGGCGATATTAGTACTGCCAATAAAATATAGATTGGGTTTAGTAAGCTATCCTTGAAAGGTGCATATATGCCACCAAAGACTTTTGTACATCTATTAAAGAGGAATATCCCACCATGTATTGTTTTGTTATATCTCAAAGGGGGCAGCGTCTTCGATGAAAGCTCCCAAAAGGCTTGACTTTGCCGACACTTGCAACATTTGTCATCATATTTCAATCAACTCACACAAAACCTAGACAAATCCTCGTGAATCACTCTATCTATTAGTGTAACTTTCATGATAATATGTTCAGTAGTTTTTAGGTTTACCGCGAAATTCGTAGAGATATATTGTTTAAAAATCGGATACAATAAAAGATTGTCCTCCAATCCTATCTATGAACAGTATTCATAATAAACGAGAAGTTATAATTATAATTTAATTATAATAATAAAGTGAAGTCCCGTGTCCCCTAGTGGGGTATGGGGCAGATGCATTTCACATCTGTTTCACTGATCGATTTTTTCTTTAGGGGCAAGTAGGTGATCAGCCTTCTATGTCCTGCCAGACCGAGTTTTTTTTTTATCTCCGCCGGGAATCGAACCCAGGACCTCTCGGTTGTAACGCTTACGCGCTTACCGCTAGACCAAGGAGGCGGTCATTATAATAATAATAAATTCTAATTTATTATAAATTATAAATTCTTTACCAAACATCCTTTGATCAAAGACAAATAATATTAAGTCTTAGTTAAATCTCTTAATTAATTCCAAACTCAATTTTGAGTGTTTGTAAACTTCGAAACCAATGCGGGTAATTTAGTTTGACATTTATAACTAAATTCATCATTCCTTGAATAATATATTATATGATTTGTAATAATGAGAAATTAATTACTTTGGCATCGATTGCAGAAAGCAACGGAAGAAGAAAATATGAATGTTTCATAGATTCTTATGTTTTCGATCGTTTTTGAGTAGACTTTGGGTCCTTGGCCAGAAGAGATTTCGGCGCGCTTAGTTGAGAGCTCAGGAAACCCGAAAGCTGGCTCATATTTCGGCCAACGCGTTAGTATTTTGGGTTCACACCCCAACGGCTTTGATGGGCCTTTTTTATTTTTGTAAATATATTTAAGTACATTATTTTAAATAAATGTTGTAGCTTCTAATAAATTACAATTTATGTTTATTATTTTAAGAAAAATTAAAGATATAATACAATATAATTTAATATGAATTTAACCAAAACAAAACATTTTCTCTATATAATTATTTCTGTTTGATTGTTTTTAGTGCACTATGAAGTTGGTGTTTTGTTTAAGTTGTTGTTGGGGGAGGCAAAGAAAGTTTCAATCATTTATTAGTTTTTAAATTTATGTTAACAAAATCATAAATTTTTAAAATCTAAGTTTGTTAATGTTTGTAACTGATTTTACTAAAGAAATATTGTTTCTCTCCTTCCTTCATACTTGTTCCATCATGCTGAATGCGCGCTTGCAATATATATATTGTTAGAAACTAATTAAATTTAAAGGGTGATATAAAAAAATATTTATCAATCCTACTTCCGATGTCAGGAATATAATGGAAACTAAGTCATAATATGCACGCCATCCAATGACATGCCTATTTACTCAAAATAAACACCAACAAGCCAATCGGGTGTGACAATTCGTTATATAAGAAATTGCTATGTAGGATTTTATATAATCCTGAAAAGGGTGTGGGGAGCCCCAGCTGCCCCACCGTGAACTCCAGCTCACAACACGCTGAGTTCTCCTTGATAGGAATAATAATGGAAACCTCACCAAATATAAATAAATACCCAATGACTCCTATTTACTCGAATTACATAATCACCACACAATCGGACATGGCTTCCGCTTCCAAGAGCCGCTATTGACTGCCAAGACCAACCGTAGAATGAAGAGTAAGGGCAGAATGACTGTCTGCCCGCAACCAAGCCTGTTATTAATACTCGCTGTGAGTAATAACTCGCTGCTAACACTGAATAGCACGGCCTTCAAGCCATACCGGGTACCGCTTGCATCGTAAAACCCGAACTGAGCACTCACAAAACCAGCAGATACACCTAATTCCTAACACTATAGTATCTTACAGGAATAGAAAGAAAAAACATGACAATTTTTATCAACTCAGTTTCAGTTTTGTACAGGGATTTCTGTCTTTTGTTGTAGTAAAAAAGGCAACCCAGCGTCAAAGTCAGGTCACTTGATTTTCTTAATTTTTGGAAAATCGGCGAAATTATTGCAATCCGGAGGGTGGGGAGGTTAACCGGAGTCTCCCGGGCAATCCGGGAGGGTTGGGAAGCCTAGGTTCCATATAAAGTATAAATCGATTTAATTTGCTTTCCGCGAAGTCATTAAAATGTAATAAACAACAATTGGAATTCTATAGAAAGCACTAAAGATCGAAACCTAATGACTATTTGAATACGTTTTATTCAGACCATAAAATGCGTATCATAACTCGTAATCAGTTTTTGATTTAATTGACCGCTTTTATACAAATATAGGCTACAGCAAAAGTATAATCTATAAATAATCTATATATCTAAAATATTATTTTCTTTAATTTAACACGATCTCAAAAAACAGTTGTCGCGCATTTTATGAAAATAATACTTCTGAATTTCGGGTATATTTACATAAATTGTTATATATTGCAAAAAACAAGGCCGTTTTGGACTATAATAATAACCATTTTATACTATTCTGTAAGTAAAAAATGTCATAGGCTTTTAGTTTCAGAGAATAAGACCGACAAAACTGACCATTTCGTGCAAAAAATAAGTTAAATTGTAATAGGCTCCTAAATAACTTTAATGTCTTTCCTTATCTTTTAGGTTAAGTTTGTTATCATTTTTGCTTTATTCTTAGAGAAATATAGTTGTTTTAATTAACTATCATCTATTAAGAGTAGAAAACTTTGGCTTATAAAAGACGGGCTATTTACACAATTTATAACTTAAGAACTGATTGACCTATTATCTGATTTGTTGGAATCGTTTATTCGGATTTATTTGGTTCAGCCGTTCATGCATGATGCTGTGACCAATGGAAATAGGGATTCATTTATATATAAAGATTTATGTACAAACAAAAACATAATATAGATTAGACAAATTTAAAACACGCATCACTTAAGTATCGTAAATAATGCTTTATCATTATATAGTATAAAACAAAGTCGCTTTCTCTTTCCCTATATCCCTTTGCATGCTTAAATCTTTAGAACTACGCAACGGATTTTGATGCGGTTTTTTTTAATAGATAGAGTGATTGAAGAGGAAGGTTTTATATATGTTTTATACCTGTGGAATAATTGTATCATTGAGAAAGTCAGTTTGGTCTCGAGTGCGTTTTCGGCATTTTATAGATATGCCCTTTGCTTGATGTTGGTTCCACAAAGTCCAACACTTTGAACGTTGACTGACATCTTATTCAGAACAGATATTATTTTTATTTTGTTACCACAGTAACTTACAACTAATATTTTAAAAAAGTAAATACATCCTAATAAAATAAATAAAATAAAACTATTATTACTTTATTAATTACCTGAGTACATTACTTACTGCGTCATTAGGTAATATACTTATAGAATGGAGAATGTTCACACATTTTGATTTTTAGAGCGGCCGTACACGGACTGCTTCAAGCAGTTTGAGGTCGACTGTATTTCCTATTGAAAATGGAAAAATCAAATCAAGTTTTAAAAGTAGGACGACGTCATTTTACAACTCGAGCAGTCCGTCGCGTCGCTGCTCGAGAAGTAAAATCAAAACTACTTGCTCTTTTTGAATAAAACAAAAATTAGTGTATTGTATACATAAAGCTCTACTGTGACAAAGTTTCAAGCGTATTTGCGTACCTAGTAACATTCTCCATTAGCCAAAAGCTGAAACGCGTAACAATTTTGCGATCATTTATAAAAGTCAATAGGAAAGGCCACAATAATATGTCTCCGTCGCGAACAGATAGCGGTGAAGCGGAAATTAAGAAAATAATTTTCGTTAGCATGCAACGCTCGGAAATTGATGTTCCAAACGAAATAACAACTATACAAATACATTGAGATTTGTTTAACCACGCTTCAGACATTGCTAACATTGCTTTGACGGCCGGTTGGCGTAAAAGCCTTCTGCGCCAAAGGGTCCTGGGTGTGAATCCCTGTAGGTGCATTAATTTGTGTGATGAGCACGAATATTTATTTGCGAGTCTTGGTTGTTTATGTATGTATTTATTGTGGTACCCTCGTTGTTTCTGATTACCATAACACAAGTGCTTCAGCTACTTACTTTGGGATCAGAACAATGTATGTGAGTTGTGCAAATTATTATTATCTTAACTTAATGGGAATACTTCCGTCATACATGAACTCACAAAGAAAGATTATTCCCCTTTGTTCAACATTTTTCATTGATGCTCCGCTTGTATTAGTCGTAGCGTGTTGTTATATATCCCATAGCCTTCCTCGATAAATGGTCTATCCAACACAAAAAGAAACAAATCAAACCATAAGTTCCTGAGATAAGCGCGGACAAACATATAAACATGTCATACTTAAGTACTAGCGTGTACACAGAAATTATAAATTATGACAGTTAAACATTTAAACAAGTGGCAGTTATATCAAACGTTTTAACGCATGAAATAAGTTTATATTTTCGTAAAGTTTTATTAAATTCTCTAATGTTTCACGCAATTTTCTTAATTATTTCTTTCATAGAAACCGTCTCCAGATAATAACAAACACAACAATAAAATAATTATCCAATTTGGTGTTGTTATTCGGAAGTTATGCGCATACATACATTTCGGCGATTCATTTTTATTTATATAGATGAGCGAAATGCAAGAGGAATGTTAGAGATTATAAACTTTGTCTGGAAATTCTCCACACGTCCTATAAAATTTCTTAAAAGTAATGTAAGCGGGCGAAAAATTCAAGTATGTACTATAAATCGTGCTATCTCTTTTCACAAGGCGTCAGTTGTCCAAGCGCGAAAGAGATAGCTATAGCTCAGATTTTAACCTACGAATAATGGACGAAATAAGTTTTTTTACTTTTTTGAACTCTCAAAACAAAATCGATTTTTCAAATTCCTTCAATTATAAATTGAGAATGAGTGACTCCGTGTCAGTACGTTTAGATTTATTTTTATGGCCAAAACTTGCTTAACTAACGCCTGAAAAGTAGCATCTTTTTGCACATTTTATTAAACTTTGGCACCTCTTATTAATTACAATAATGCAAACATCGAAAAGCTCAACACTAAACAAGAATGACATAAGATAAACCATCTTACTTACAAATGTCGAAGAAAAAATCGGGGAAATGTAAGAATAAAATGCTCCACTCATTTTTAGTTAATTGGTAACGTCAAAATGTATTACATAATCCTTTTTGTATATAATAAAGCTATACCCGCGACTTCGTCCGCATTAGACAGTTTTTTGGACAGGAGCTGACTGGATATTAGAATAGTTCTTATCTCTTTTGTTTGAAGACGACCAGCTCGCTTCTGACGGTAAAGGCATTAAGAGCCATTTTTATTGGTCGTATCAATTCATAATTTGGTATCCGGTGAGCTGACATGACTGATCAATGAACATAATAATACAATAGTTAGTAGGTAAGCCAGCATTTACTGCAGAAGGTGTTTGAGCACATTGAAATGGTCACAATAAATATATTAAGTATCCAGTTTGTGAAATTAGATAGTACCCTACGTCCTTTCTCAACTTATTATCTATGTTTGTGCAAAATTGTATTAAAATCGGTTCAGTGGTTTAGGCGTGAAAGCGTAGCAGACAGACAGACAGGCAGAGTTACTTTCGAATTTATAATATTAGTATGGATAGTGCGCGGCACAATTATTTCTCCGCTGAATTTGCAAATGATGGTTTTCGTACTAAATAGTTATTTTTGGTTAGGACTTATTTTAGATTAAGAAAACGTAAATTTAGTTTTAATCATACTCTTTCTTATTGTAGTATTAAATAATTTAAAAACGTCGATAAATCTTATTATAAAATATTTATTATGATGAGGTAACTGTCATCAGACATAAAATAAATTGTAAATAGGAAAATATCATTCCGCCAAATATAATTTTTTAACATCATTCACGAGTTTATTATTTGTTAAAGTAGTGTATTTTTGCACATTTTATTAAACTTTGGCACCTAATAATAAATATTTAAATTTATTTTCAGAAAATGCGATGAAGAACAAAATGGACCCCCCAATTCACATCTTTGAGATAAGATGAATGAAGAATCACAATGAATGAAACTTATGAGAATGTCAGTTGGAATAACTACACTTTAGAGACAGTGGTGGAAAACGATGTTAAGAACTGGTGGGCGCTGGTGGCGCTGGTGCTGGTGGTGTGCACGGCGGCTGGGAACGTCCTAGTCTGTCTCGCGATATACCTGGAGCGGAGGCTGCAGAATGTGACGAATTATTTCCTCATGTCGCTGGCGATCACGGACCTGCTGGTGGCCATGCTGGTGATGCCCATTGGGATCTTGACACTTGTGACAGGTAACTTTTGAAAAAACAAATTTTTCTCATGTAGTGAAGTCCCCATAGTGGGGTATGGGGTAGATGCATTTCGCTGATAAATTCTTTCTTTAGGGGCAAGTAGGTGATCAGCCTTCTATGTCCTGGAATCGAACCCGGTTGAAACGCTTACGCGCTTACTACAAGACCAGGTGGTCATTTTCTAGGTGGCGTTTCTCATGCATGGTACATAATTTATTTCCTACTCTAGACGTGGTTAATAAAAAAATCATTGAAATTTAGTGAGCACTAGCTAAATTTTTTTATGCTTTTTGGACGACATTTTTATTCAATTTTTATCTATCTATTTTTGTTAATCTCAAGCCTTTTCACCTCCTACGATAAGAAAGGTTATTATGCATATGTTATTATAACACCTCAGTTTTAGGTGCCTGTATGTCAACAAAAAAAAAACGGTTTTTTAATGACTATTGTCTGAATTTTTACATTGAAAAATAACCAAAAATCTCAATTTATAAAAGTGCTTTTGTACTTTATACGGTTATAAAAAATATGATTTTTGACAAATGCTTAGAGGTTACCACTCTTAAAAGCAAACTTTATGAGATAAAAAAAAATTCTTTTATTAATTAGGTATAAGAAATCAAAATCGGGTACACAGAACTCAGGCACTAAATTTGTGTTGACTTCGTTGTTGCATTATTGTATCAATGGTCGAACAATGAGAGAGATTTTGAATAATTATTTGTCTTCTAAAAATACATTTGAATAATTTAAAAGAATGTTTTAAAAGATGTTTCTTCTTTTTCGTATGACCAAAGTTTATTTTATCCTCTTAATTAGTCTTAAACTCAGTTAATTAACTTTTAATTAGTTCGTTTGAGTAACCTTTTTATTCAAAGGGGACACTCTGAGGTTTTGTTGAACTTTTTGTTAAGACCGTTCTGTAATTAAAGATTTTTTTATATGATACTGGCTTTCTTGGTAGATATATATACTATTGAAGTCTCGTGTCCCCTAGTGGGGTATGGGGCAGATGCGTTTCACATCTGTTTCACTGATCGATTTTTTATTTAGGGAAAAGTAGGTGACCAACCTTCTATGTCCTGCCAGACTGAGTTTTTTTTATCTCCACAAGCAAAAACAAACATTTTAAAAATTTACACCTACAACCAATTCTCCTAAAAATATAAAAATCGTAGAATATCGAAAGATAACAAACTATTCTCATATAGTTTTATTATAAAAGAAAAGGTTAGAAGAAAATTATAATCTGTATTAACTACCTACATCATATTATAAACTGTAGGTAGGTAAGTATTTGTTTATGATTTAAAAATGAGCATCTTTTATTCAAGTATCATATATTATTAAATTAATTCCTTTGTAACTTTAATTTGTAAAAACATATATTCGCATTTAAACGCGGATATTTATCACAATTATTTTACGATTATTTTCATAGATTATAATATGTGAAAGGCAAACTGTCAAATTGTGAAATGACATATTGACACAACTCGCGCGCTGATTAATTGTTAACTGTCATTTGTTTGTCAAATGTTTGTGGGTAATGTAAAAATTTAAATGGTGGTTTAAGATTTTAAATTGATTTTGTATTGGTAATAAAATGCTTCTTTTATATAATTGGGAATAGTTGGGACGAGTGTAAAAAAACCCGTGATGTAATCACCAATTGAAATATATATTGAAATTAGATATAATGTTACAATCATACTAACGATGCTTACAATTTTACGGTGAAGTAATTTACAAGTGTCTTGAGGCCTCTGGCAAAGATAACTATGTAGGTAAGTACTAGAAAATTTATTAAATGCGTCTAATTGGCGAACATTTTAATACCTTCAGATATGATACAATCTATTCAGATAAATAAAATAAGAGTTAAGAGTTTGTAATATTAAAAAAACTGCTTTTTAACTAAATGCATATGGATGTATACACTGGCAGATAGCTGATGTAATAAGGAGTAACTAGGCTACTTTTGTTTTAGAATTAATATAAATAAAAAATAATTATTCCGCGCGGACAAAGTACATAAACATATCCATTATTATTTTGCTGTTTGCTATTTTACTGTTTAAACTACTGTTACTTGTTTGTGTTACGACGAAATTGAGGCGGGTGTAACCAAGGGGCACATCAAGTTACATTATAAAACAGGATTCTACTTTTATTCCAATGGATTTTGTTTAATGCAATAAGTTAAATGTTAGATTCGCGAAGATATTCCTAAAATTTTGCACGATAGAAACTTCTAACGTATTACGTAACAAACTTCTAACCGCGAACGCTAAATACGGACATTTATAAATGGCAGCCATTAGTTTTCTAGATTTAGCTTTCCACGTAAACTTTCTAACATTCAGCTCTAAGTTTTTCAATTTTTTAAAATCTTGCCTTTCTCAACTCCCTAACACAAGTTTTTCGTGTGTAAACGCTTGTTACTCGGATGCTCTGATTATAATGCGGTTTTTTATGAGATATTATATTTTATAAGTGTAAAGTCCCGTGGGATATGGGGCAGATGCATTTTACATCTGTTTCTTTGATCGATTTTTTCTTTAGGGGCAAGTAGATCAGCCTTCTATGCCTTACCTTTTTTATCTCCATCGGGAATCGAACCCAAGGTTGTAACGGTGTAATGTAATCAGTTGTAACATTTGTTATTATCTGGAGAAGGTTTATATTATAAATAATGAAGAAAGTTACGCGGAATATTAGAAAATTTAAGAAAACTTTTCTAATGTCATCTTATAGCGTTTATACAAGTAAAGACGGGTTTGTTTCCGCAACTCGACGTCTACAATGCGCCTATTTTACGTATTGAGTCTGGCGGCTAGTCCTGCCATCCCAGCGTTTGCTATAATTGACAGTTTTTAAATTATTATGCCAATTCGAATTGAATATTCATAGTTAAGACAGGACAACATACTAGGAGCTTTCATCGAAGTTAATACCCAATCCCTTTGAGATATAACAAAACAATGCATAACAGGATATTCCTCTTTTATAGATGTACAAAAAAGTCCTTGGTGACATATATGTACCTTTCAAGGATAGATTACTAAACCCATTCTATCTTTTATTGGCGGTACAAAGTTAGCCAGACCAGCTTAATGGATATAATTTCTTCTGTTTTCGCAACATTATTTATTAATACTTCGCTCGTATTGGTCGTAGAAAGTAGCGTGATAATATAAAGCCATATGTAATAAACAATACAAAAATAATTTTCCAAATTGTACCATTTATTTGTTAGATTAGCGCAATTAAGCTATATATGTATATGTGTTGGATAATTAATTTATCGAGAAATGCTATACCGTCATGGTGTGGAGTCTGAATTCCCATAACCCATGGGGCATGGGGCATTCGGTATCTGTTTCATTGATCATTTTCTTTACAGGCAAGTAAAGTCGTCTGTGTCTAACCAGAACATTCATTTGTCTCCCCGGGATTAGAACCCAGGACCGCTTGCGCAACACTCAGACGCATAAACGATGCTACAACGGTGTCGTCAATAAGAGTGGAGCATCAATGTAAAATTTTGCAAATACGGGAGAAATTCTTTTTGCGAGCAAAAGAAATATTTTTTTCCATTTTCAACCTAAGAACCTAATTACTGGTAGAAAACCTAAGCTTTCTAGATTAAAAGAAGAAATTAATAGAGCATAGCTACACTATATGTTTATTATAACAAAGCATCTGTTTTGCTGTAATAAATATACATATTTAAGAAAACATATTACAAAAAAATTTAAGATATAGACACTATATATCACTACATAGTATAAAACAAGTCGCTTTTTCTTTCCCTATATCCCTTTGTATGCTTAAATCCTTAAAACTACGCAACGGATTTTGATGCGGTTTTTTTAATAGATAGAGTGATTGAAGAGGAAGGTTTTTATATGTTTTATATCCGTGCAAAGCCGGGGTGGGTCGCTAGTAGAATATATAAGAAAAATGTAAAGATTTCTAAATTAATGAAGCAAATCTATATTGCTGAAGTGTACGAAAAATGTAACATACATAAATAAACTAGCTGACCCGGCAAACTTTGTTTTGCCATATTAATTTTTGGGTTGGGCTACCCTTATCACTTAGGGGTGTAAAAAATAGCCGATTCTCAGACCTACTGAATATGCATATAAAATTTGGTAAAAATCAGTAAAGCCGTTTCGGAGCAGTAAGGTAACTAACATTGTGACACGAGAATTTTATATATAAGATTTACATTAATGTACTTAATTATATTTACAAAATACAAAAGCCTTTAGGGTGCGTACCCAAAATACTGGCTATATTAACACGTTGTATTGCTGTATTAACGCGTTGGCCGAAATATGAGCCAGCTTTCGAGTTTCCTGTGGTCTATAAAAAATTTCATATTAAAAACTATTTATATTATTATATATATTATATGTATGTCATTCTTTCAGGCTACTTCCCGTTGCCAGCAGTGTACTGCCTTGTGTGGGTGTGCCTGGATGTGCTGCTCTGTACCGCATCGATCATGCATTTGTGCACTATCAGCGTTGACAGGTCTGTATCAAATTTAATCATTTATTAAAGGGTCAAGACACACACCTAACAAATTACATGTAATCGCCTATTCTGACACGCAGGGGTGTGTGAAATAAAACTGAATCAAGGCGCTTTTTCCCCCATTTTTTATATAATTTATATTATGAAGCATAAACTTTGTACATCTTTTTACGAAAATATCGTGAAATTTGCCACAGTTAAAGTTTATATGGAGAAGTGCATAAAGCTATTTTTTATATGAAATCCATTAGAAATACATTAAAGTGAAGAAAGTGAAGTCCCGTGTCCCCCTAGTGGGGTATGGGGCAGATGCATTTCACATCTGTTTCACTGATCGATTTTTTCTTTAGGGGCAAGTAGGTGATCAGCCTTCTATGCCCTGCCAGACCGAGTTTTTTTTTATCTCCACCGGGAATCGAACCCAGTACCTCTCGGTTGTAACGCTTACGCGCTTACCACTAGACCAAGGAGGCGGTCAGAAATACATTAAATTTATTAAAATACGCACCCTACTGCTTGGATGACACATACCTGACTGACCTACTCTTGAATTGTGGTCGAATTTCGACCAACGCGACCACCAATTTATAATTTCACGGACTTTATACGTATTGACTTATGTCCGGAATGGCTGGTGGTAATTAAGAAGTCTAAGCTTCACTTTATTTTTAAACTTTTTATCATATACTTTTTGTAACTTCACATCAATGAATAGAATTGAAAATACAAAAATATATTTTAGTGTAATATTCTTCTACAATTATTCCAAGCACCGTCAATTGACAGATTGTAGATAAAACCTAACTAATATTATAAATGTATCTCTCTCTGTCTCCATCTGTCGCGATTTAACGCCAAAACTAATGAACCGAATTAAATTAAATTTAGTATACAGATAATCTAGAGCATGATAAAGGACATAGGCTACTTTTTAATGCAAAAAAGAGTTGTAAGGGGTTGAAAGGGGGAATAAAAGTTGTATAGAAGTATTGTTATTTTTAGAGCTTAAAGCTTTTAGGCTATATAACATCACGTTACGACGAAGTTAACGCGGGTGAAACCAAGGGACATGGCTAGTATGAACATAAAATAAACTTTATTTAGTAAAAATATAAAAAATTAATTAACAAGAGTTAACCTAACCTATTAACCTATTGTTACTTCTTTCACACCTATTCTCGTCTCTTTCATTCCTTCCAACGCCCATGCGAGCAGTAGCAAAAGTAAATCAAAGTCACAATAAAGTATTCAAATAAACTCAAAAAAAATTAAATCGTCAATTTCTTTAGAACTATATGAACCACTTGATGTGCATGGGTTTCATTCATTTTGCATTTCATTTGCACTCAAACATCAGGGATCATCCTAAGTTAGACCTTAAACTATCTTATCTTATCTTATCTTATCATCCGGGGTTCCCTGACGAGATGCACGTCGAACCTTTAGGTCCTTTTGTACTTACCACATGCCTTACTCACTCACTCCAAGATCCCTGAAGAAGGACCGCATAAGCTTCAGGATGTCGTTGGATGCGAAGTGCCGATAGTCCCCTAGGTTCGGGTATGCCGATCCGAAGAGGTCCAGTCGCTTGCCAGCCTTTGAGTCACATTCGCAGAGTATATGCCTTATCGACTCTTCTTTTTCCCCACATGCTCTACATGTTGGGGTTTCAGCAAGCCTCATCTTGTAGAGATGGCTGCGACACTCGAAGTGTCCAGTCAGGGCTCCTATTAGAGTTCTTGCCTGTGATCTACCATATTTGTAGATCCTCTTATACCAGAGACCTTAATCTAAAATACATAATCAACGTACATACAACTGTTTAAATACAGGACAACATGGGTAATTATAAGTCTAATAGAATGTAAAATCAACCACAAATCGACACAAAAATTAAATAATTTATTTATTTATTTATTTTTATTGGGATCTCCAACAAAGAATACACTATACAAGCTATGCTATTGTACTGTTACAGTTTAAACATTGTGTTTCTTCAATTAGAGGAGATCACAACATGCAATAGTACTGTACAACAGGAAAGGACTATGACATATCCTATCCATAAACTATCAATACAAAATTAAACGACAAAATCCAACGACAAATTAGGAACAAAAATATTTAAACATAAAAAAATAACATAAAAATTAAAGAGAAAACAAATATCAATGAACGACTATTAAATTACGAAATACTAAACACTCAAACATATTCCTAAAAATAGTTACATAACTCAAGCGAACAACAATGTAGCCAATATAATATAACATAGTATAGACAAATCAACAAATCATCGGCCAATTGTTTAGATATGAGGTACAATATATAATAATATAAATAATAAAAGAATAGCCAAAAATTAACATTACTAATTTCTAAAGGAGCCCATAGACGGGACAATTTGTCATTTCGATCGATCGTCAAGAAATTTGTACTATTTTATCTTTCGATTTCCGTCCGTCACACACGAACGCTATGATCGTACGATTCTCAGTCCTGTGCGGAGTGAAAACGTGTAGCAGGTATGTGTGTGAGTGATGAAGTCGCAACTACTCTGTTTTAGCGCATTGGCCTTCATCTATATATATAAAAATCAATTGTTGTTCGTTAGTCTCACTAAAACTCGAGAACGGCTGGGCCGATTTAGCTGCTTTTATTAGCGGTACGAAGTTCGCCGGTTCAACTAGTTTCATATAAAAAAAGAATTTCTACAATAAATAAAAGGACGACTAGGAGAGGATGGATTAAGAGATGGCTTCTGAAAAGACATCAATATTCTCACATCAATCTTCTTGAGGAATTACGTTTTCATCCTAAACATTGGCATAACTACCTTAGGATGTCAGAGGAAACATACTTAGAGCTTTTGCATATGGTATCTTTCAGAATAATAAAAAATGATACCGATATGAAGCAGACGATGATCGCATGCGATCACGCCACACACGTGCGATAAATCAAACGATGTTCAGAACGCAATCGATATTTTTGGGGTTGCCTGTTGCGATCTCCAATCGATCGTTCGACTATAAAAAAGGATGCGATATTGCCACACATGTACAATTTGTCGATTTTAAGATTAATCGTTACGATAATTGTCCCGTGTGGGGGCTCCTTAAGATCGCGCAAAGCATCCATCGCCTGGTGACACTTATGCAGTCATGAAATATGTGTTTCAAATTGACAATTAAGTTATACAATCGACACAACCTGTTGACCGGGGCTTTGAAAGTGACAGACAGACGTGACACGGGCGCTTAAAAGAGGTTCTATTAATTATATTATAGACTGGCTGTGGTTTCACCTGTGTTAATTTCGTCGTAACGTGATGTTATATCTTAAAAGCTTTTAGCTCTAAAAATGACGATACTTTCGTAGAATTATTCATCCCCCCTTTCAACCCTCCACAACCCTTTTTTCGCATTAAACAGTTGCTTATGTCCTTTCTCATGCTCTAGACTATTTGTATACCAAATTTCATTTAAATCGGTTTAGACGTTAAATCGCAACAGACAGAGAGAAAGAGTTACTTTCGCAATTATAATATTAAGTAAGGATTTTATCTTCAATCTGTCAACAGCGAAATAATATGTATTATGTACTTCGTCTGCGTGGAAAAGTTATTTTTTATTTATATTAATTAAAAGTAGCCTAAGGTACTCCTTAATACATCAGCTTTATGCCAGAGAAAGTCCCGTCAAAATCAGACAAACAAAAAATGTTATTTTGGTATATGTACCGTCTTGATGACGATGATGATGATGATGAAGTTCTGTTATCCCTCATCAGGGACATAGGGCTCGAAGAATCAACTTCCACTGCTCTCGACCTTGCGCGGCAACTTCCAGGTCCTTCCAGCCGAGACCAGCTGATGCGGCTTCTTCTTCAACTGAGCGTCTCCAGGTGGTACATGGGCCTTCGCGTTCCCTGCGCTTGCCAAGCCAACCCTTGTTTACATATATGGTTGTCTGTTTTCCGCAACACATGTCCAATCCAGCGCCATTTTTAAGTAGAATCTCCTTGTCTATGGGTTTTTGGACGGTCAACTCCCACAGCCTTACGTTAGAGATGCTTCGCGGCCAGCGGATACCCAGAATACGTCGCAAACATTTGTTCACAAACACCTGAAATCTACCGTGTTATATTACATTATATTTAGTAAACAGACTCCAATTTTATTTATTTGTATAGATTTTGTGTAATTGTATGTTAACAGGTATCTGTCGTTGAGGTATCCGATGCGGTTTGGCAGAAATAAGACGAGGAGAAGGGTTACAGTGAAGATAATGTTCGTGTGGGTTCTGTCCACCGCCATGAGCTTACCGCTGAGCCTCATGTACTCCAAGGTAACCAGAGTTCAATTACGACCGAATAATGTAACTCCCAGTGGCGTAACTATAACATCTGAGGCCCGTGGCAAATTCTATTGATGGGGCCCTATCAGTAAAATTCGTCACGTACTGAGTTTAATTTTAATAAACCACTCATGTAGTTATCCAACACTAATAATAATTTTATTTTCAAGAGAATGGGTTTATACATTTACATTCATTCACATTTACCAAAGGCAAGGCCTCTTCTCTTAGCAGTGGCGTAGCTAGTTCACCAAGGGCCCTGGGGCAAAAATAATGGGGCCCACTGCTTTTATATATATCTAAACTGATTAGGTTTTATCAAGTAAAAATATTAAATATATACTTTGAAAATCTATCGTATATATAAGTCCCGCTATATTTACTAACAATCACTGAAGATCTGCTAATTCAAGGTTTTTTATGCATTCAAAGTCAAAGTCAAAATATCTTTATTCATTGTAATCATATTTGATCATTTTGAATCGTCAATTTTTTTATATGATGTAGTTTACAGAAAAAAAAATATCGTAAAAAATAATAATGTAATATTTGGTTTTATTAAGACAGAGTTAGAGCAGGTTCATTCCCAAGCTTTTTTATCATCTATGTAATCCATTATTTTATAGTATGCTTTTTTATAAAGTTTTCTTTTAATTGTGTTTTTAAATTTATTCACTGACAGTTTAAGCATATCACTTGGGAGTTTATTGTAAAAGCGTATACATTGCCCTTTAAAAGATTTACTAACTTTATGGAGCCTACTAGTGGCAACAGCGAGTTTATCTTTATTCCTAGCATTAAATTCATGACTATCACTGTTTTTCTTAAACAAGTTAATATTTTTGTGTACATATATCGGATTTTCATAAATATATTGACATGTGACTGTCATTATATTTATCTCTTTTTTCACGGAGTGATCCTTTGGGACCCATATTGTAAATTGCACGAACAGCCCTCTGCAGTACAAATTCGCAATCATCATAACCAATGTGCCTTATATACGAATTTTTTAACAAGTGTTAATTATTCACCGACCTAGTAATAAATGAACTCCCGTATCTCCTAGTGGGGCATGGTCTGTTTCTGTTCCACTGATCTTAACAGGCGAGGAGGTGATCATTCTGTGTACCCAACCGAAACGTTCATATGTCCTGGGATTCGAAGCCAGGACCTCCGGCGCAACACGCTGACGCGTAAACCCACTTAGCCACGGAGGCGGTTTCCTCTCGGCGGCTCTTCGTTATTATTTATTATCGCTTCATTATCATGATGATCAGAAAATATAGCAGCATCCTTTGTGTGCAAAGTTCTTCTCGGAGTTGAGCGCGTTCTTGATAATTCAAACACTTTGTGACTATTAGAAAAAAATTCATGACTTTTTTATATAAAACTAGCTCAGTCAGCGAACTTCGTACCGCCAATAAAAGGCAGAATGGGAATCGAACGTCAAATGTTTGACAGGAAGGTAGATAGAACAGTTTATATGGAAAAATTAAATTGTTTTTACTATCTTCCTCGCATTTTTTCCATATTTTCTCACCGCCTAAACCTTCCCTGTACAAACATTTCAAAACCAAAATCAGATAAATCGGCCCAGCCCTTCTCGAGTTATGGTGAGACAAACGAACAGCAATTGATTTTTTAAACAGTTTAATTATTGAAAGTTGATTTTAAGAGTTATAATAATTATATTTTCAAATTATACAAAGTTATTGAAAAAATTAAATGAATGTTTATATTGTTTCAGAACGAGGAGTCCGTGCTGATCGGTGGTTCGTGTCAGATCCCGGATCCTCTGTACAAAGCCATCGGCTCCGTGATCTCCTTCTACATCCCGTTGGTTGTGATGCTGCTCACCTACGCGCTGACCGTCCAGCTGCTCGCGAGGCAGAGGAAAGGCCTCGGGCAGGGATGGGCAGCTGGCTGGCTCGGTGGGGTGCCAATCGGTATTTTACTAACCAATTGTCCAAGTTTAAATTGGAAGTCCGTGCTAAATTGTAACAGAAATTATCAAAATATTTACAAAAATATAAAAGCTTTATTAAATCCGTTGGGATACGTACTCAAAAACTAGCGACATTACCACGTTTTATTGCTAAACTAACGCGTTGGCCAAAATATGGGTTTTTGGGTTTCCTGTGCTCTCAACTAAGCGTGGATGGAAACAATCGACGCGCTTCTGTCCCCCATGGACCCAAAGTCTTCTCCAAAAGGAACGAAAATAATATTATCAAAATAAGGCTATTGTAAATTATTAACCGAGTTCAAAAAAAGAGGTTCTCAATTTGACTGTTTTTTGAATACCTCAGAACTTTCGATTGGGTTAACCGATTTCGATGATTCTTTTTTCTTTGAAAGCTGATGCTTCCCGCGTGATCCTATTTCATCAAAATCTTTTCAGTAGTTTTAGAGTTACAATTTGAAGTTTTTTTTTTGTTAAAATAATTAAGTAAGACGTTGTCCTGTCTCAACTGTGAATATTGATTTTGAATTGGCATAATTAAAATATCAAAACGGAATGTGTACTAAGAAATGAGAAATTATGACAGTTAAACATTTAAACAACTTACAGTCAAACGCTATAAGATATGTAATCTAATTTCTAATGTGCCGCGCAACTTTCTTAATTATTTCTACAAACACAACAAAAGAATTATCCAATTTGGTGCAGTCGTTTAGAAGTTATTCGCTTACATACATTTCGGTGATTCGTTTTTATTTACTCAAAATTTTTGAAATGGAAATTCATTCTCGAAGATATGTTGTGAATATACGAACGGAGTCGCGGGCGAATCCTTACTAATATTACAAATGCGAAAGTAACTCTGTCTCTCTGTTTGTCGCGTTTTAACGCCAAAACTACTGAACCGATTTAAATGAAATCTGGTACACAGATAGTCTAGAGCCTGAGAAAGGACATAGGCTTTTTAATGTGAAAAAAGGGTTGAAAGGGGTTGAAAGGGGGGATGAAAAGTTGTAAATATCGTCATTTAGAATTAAAAGCTTAGGCTATATAACATCACGCGAGTGAAACCAAGGGACACGGCTAGTATGTTAAATATCAATTTGTAAAATGTTTTTCACTGGATTTTCTTGGGATCCAAATATAATTATATTAATTCCGTAAAATACCTTTGCCGATTTTAATACGCGTAGGCGATCAGGCTTTTGAAGATTTATCTCGCGTAAGGCTTAATGCTGCAATTGAATATTTCTCGTATGAAATACTTTCAAAAAGTATTCTGGACATGTCTCTTTAATTTCATTCGCTTACTTTCATTTTGATTTGAGTTTGATTAATTTGAATTTTCAGTAACCGTTTAATAAACACATAATAGTTAAACAAGTTAAATAAATCTGCTTTATTTACAACCCTTTCAGGCAATTTTTTCGTTACAAAAGTCAAGTTCAAGCACTAGTCTCTCTGTATCAAATTTCATCAAAATCGGCTCTATACTAGTAGAAAGGTAGAGATAGCAAGAGAAATATTTTTTAAATTTTTAATCCGCGACAAAAAGGTGTTGTCATACAGACGTGATCTCATCAAGTAAAAAAAAGTCCAAGCCGACCTGTTAAGATAGATGTATGTGTGTCTGTCTGTAGTATTGTAGCTCCTAAATGGACTTATCAAACGATAATAGTGTTGAAATTAAAAAAAACCGACTTCAAATTGTAACTATAAAACTACTAAACAGATTTTAATGAATTTAATGGGACCACACGAGAAACACCAGCTTTGAATTAAGGAAAGAATCATCGACTTCAAATTGTAACTCTAAAACTACTGAACAACTTTTGTTGAAATTTGTTTTTCGGGAAACACCAGCTTTGAATTAAGGAAAGAATCATCGACTTCAAATTGTAACTCTAAAACTACTGAACAACTTTTGTTGAAATTTGTTTTTCGGGAAACACCAGCTTTGAATTAAGGAAAGAATCATCGACTTCAAATTGTAACTCTAAAACTACTGAACAACTTTTGTTGAAATTTGTTTTTCGGGAAACACCAGCTTTGAATTAAGGAAAGAATCATCGACTTCAAATTGTAACTCTAAAACTACTGAACAACTTTTGTTGAAATTTGTTTTTCGGGAAACACCAGCTTTGAATTAAGGAAAGAATCATCGACTTCAAATTGTAACTCTAAAACTACTGAACAACTTTTGTTGAAATTTGTTTTTCGGGAAACACCAGCTTTGAATTAAGGAAAGAATCATCGACTTCAAATTGTAACTCTAAAACTACTGAACAACTTTTGTTGAAATTTGTTTTTCGGGAAACACCAGCTTTGAATTAAGGAAAGAATCATCGACTTCAAATTGTAACTCTAAAACTACTGAACAACTTTTGTTGAAATTTGTTTTTCGAGAAACACCAGCTTTGAATTAAGGAAAGAATCATCGACTTCAAATTGTAACTCTAAAACTACTGAACAACTTTTGTTGAAATTTGTTTTTCGGGAAACACCAGCTTTGAATTAAGGAAAGAATCATCGACTTCAAATTGTAACTCTAAAACTACTGAACAACTTTTGTTGAAATTTGTTTTTCGGGAAACACCAGCTTTGAATTAAGGAAAGAATCATCGACTTCAAATTGTAACTCTAAAACTACTGAACAACTTTTGTTGAAATTTGTTTTTCGGGAAACACCAGCTTTGAATTAAGGAAAGAATCATCGACTTCAAATTGTAACTCTAAAACTACTGAACAACTTTTGTTGAAATTTGTTTTTCGAGAAACACCAGCTTTGAATTAAGGAAAGAATCATCGACTTCAAATTGTAACTCTAAAACTACTGAACAACTTTTGTTGAAATTTGTTTTTCGGGAAACACCAGCTTTGAATTAAGGAAAGAATCATCGACTTCAAATTGTAACTCTAAAACTACTGAACAACTTTTGTTGAAATTTGTTTTTCGGGAAACACCAGCTTTGAATTAAGGAAAGAATCATCGACTTCAAATTGTAACTCTAAAACTACTGAACAACTTTTGTTGAAATTTGTTTTTCGGGAAACACCAGCTTTGAATTAAGGAAAGAATCATCGACTTCAAATTGTAACTCTAAAACTACTGAACAACTTTTGTTGAAATTTGTTTTTCGGGAAACACCAGCTTTGAATTAAGGAAAGAATCATCGACTTCAAATTGTAACTCTAAAACTACTGAACAACTTTTGTTGAAATTTGTTTTTCGGGAAACACCAGCTTTGAATTAAGGAAAGAATCATCGACTTCAAATTGTAACTCTAAAACTACTGAACAACTTTTGTTGAAATTTGTTTTTCGGGAAACACCAGCTTTGAATTAAGGAAAGAATCATCGACTTCAAATTGTAACTCTAAAACTACTGAACAACTTTAGTTGAAATTTGTTTTTCGGGAAACACCAGCTTTGAAATAAAAAAAGAATCATCGAAATCGGTTCACCCAGTCAAAAGTTCAGAAGTACATAATAAAAAACAGCGTCGAATTGAGTACCTCCTCCTTTTTTGAAGTCGGTAAAAATCAATTTAATCGGCATTTATGAAAATCTGTTCGTCAATTAATGAGATATTTGTAATTGTGTGATTTTCAAATTATCCTAAACTTGTTTATTCAAAGCTTTCTTTAATTTATTAATATTCGTTCCCTTAGAACGGCGCTGTACATGGAAGAGGTTTCTGAGTCCACGAGGTGGTACTCCACAGCATTCAGCAGCCTCCACGGAGACGGAATTACCACCAATCGATACCAGGGACCTCTGGCTCCAAGATTCAAGGTACTGAAATGTTCTGGGAAAGTTCACTGGTCATTAAATTTCATTTTTAAAGACAAAAAGTCCACAATTGGCAATAAGTTATAATAATAATTAAGACACATATATTGCTTTGATCCCAAAGTTAGTAGCTAAAGTAAGTGTGTATGGTAATCAGAAACAACTAACGTACCACAATAAATAGTTATATTGATAAACAACCAAGACTGCAATTCCTAACCCGAACCCGGATTCGAACTCGGGACCTTTTGATGCAGAAGACGGAGCACTACCAATTGCGCCAATCGGTTGTTAAGTTATTGAACGACTTCAAAAAAGGAGTAGATACTCAATTTGACTGCATGTCTGTTTTGTGTCTTGTGTCTGTTTTGTGTCTTGTGTCTGTTTTGTGTCTTGTGTCTGTTTTGTGTCTGTTTTGTGTCTTATCACCTCGCACATTATGTATTTCGAATCCGTAGTATGCTTCTCTCAATTGCTTTGTTCAACATTGTGTCCGAATATCTTTTAGCTTGTTACAGCTTGTTTTATCGACACAGCCCTGCTCTCACAACGTTCTAAGCACTTTTGTGGCTTCTCTATATTTTAATTAAGATGTAGTAACCAATTGATGCGACATAAGTTCACTGTCAGAAAATACTGACATCTCGCACTGGTGTCACGTTTTTGTGTCAGCATATTGTTAAGATATTACATTTTAGATTTTTTTAGGCTTTAGTATCTCGTAGCACTAAACAGCTGTAACTTTCAGTATAATTAACAATTACAGTGTTTGTATTACGAATTAGGTAAAAGAAAATATTATGCCGACTAATGTACATATTTTTCATTGATTCATAGCAGTCATCCCTACCAATCGTTGATAATTTCTCTCATTTAATATTTTGAATACATAACTCCATCAACTTGAAGGTTTTATACGAGTCAAACAGTATGCCACGTCAGTTTCAAGTATCAGAAAAAAGTGTCATGACACATTTCTGTCATATCATTGTGTTGGAATATTGCATTGGTTTTTCTGTTACCTATATTTAATGTCTGTGTGACAAATTAACTTACACAGTTGCTTTCCTTGTTCTTTTTTTTTTTTGATAAAGCGGTTAATCAGTCTTCTATATTGTGTTGTGTGTTGTTTGTTGTTCTTATGAGCACATGTGACAGTTCAGTCTACACTGTCAGGAAAGATGACAGTGTAAAATAAATTGTCACGACATTTAATGTATGTCATTGCTTATTGTTAATGTCAATAGATCGATATTATTTTACAAGCTATTCAATGAGACACATCAGTCTACACTGTCAAGAAAGATTGACAGTGTAGAAAAAAGGTGCTGATAAACTTAAGCATTCACTTGTAATAAGCATTCGTGCGAATGTTCACAGAATCACAGAAAAAGTTCTATCGAGCATTCTGGTGAGCATTGCTTTTTGCCGAACCAAGCTTTTCTTTCATAACCAATCTGACATATTCGTGAAGAATATTTTTTGACGAGCATTCACTAGAGCGTTCACTAGAATGCTCATGAAAATGTTCATAGCAATGTTTGGCTCTATGCTTGGCTCGGCTCGTTCAGTTCGACAAATATAAAAACGGCAAATGCTCGATGACCTGTTACAAGTGAATGCTCAAGCCTATCAGCACCTTTACGTGTAAGAAAATCTGTCATGTATATGTCACACTATTGCGCTGCTTGTTTATCCGTTGTGTTGTGTTGCACAGTGAGCCTGCTCCATCAGCAATGAGCGCACTGCACCATTTCGGAGCCGAGATGTTGCGCCTGTCTCGGGGCTTGGAAGCTTCCGCCGCTAAGACATCGAAAGGGTATTGCACTTAATGTTTTGCTTTTTGTTGTATAACTTTGCAAATCACAGATCCTTAAGAGGACTGTGAAGCTGTTAGATTGTGTGACATTTTCATACAAAAAGCGAAAAAGTTTCCCCCCCCCCCCCCATTAACATAGTCTCATTTTCATAATTTTTGGAAATGTTGTAAATAAAAGAAATATTGCATATGGTAAAAGTTATTAGCATCTAAATATCTTTATTTTTGACTTAAAATCTTCCTCGAGCGTTTTTATTTTTTAAATAAAACTAAACTGAATTGCTAAAAAAAGAACGTACAGACCTAGATTGAGGTGTACTGAATCTAAAGAGACCAAAATTGTATCATTTCGTAAATGTTTAGAGGGGTTAAAACGTTATCGCCCGAAACTATTTTAAAAAGGAAATTTAGGAATGCCTCTAAGACTTGCAACTCTCTCTATCGCATGCCCGGAGTGAGGCAGCAGTATGAAAGAGATAGCATTTTTTTAAATATCTACTCACGCCGCGTATCGGCACTTCATAATCCTCTTAAAATGTGTCTCCATATTTTGTTGTCGTTGTCCGATCCAAGTGTGTTAATTAACAAACAATGGCATATTAAAAGTGTCTGCAAAAGTATTGGGCATTTGGAATTCTGCCATCTAAATTTGGCAAGCTTGCAATGATTTATGAATGATGACACTGTGCTATTTTACTATTTATTACATAAATTACGAGTTTATGAAACGGTATAGAAATTGTTTTTTGATAATTTATGATCCATTCATTCTTTCTTCATTCAATATTCAGTACCACTGAGAATCTATCAACACTCAACCGACGCTAATGACACAAGTTTTAAGAAGCCACTGTGTCCTAGCTTTAGCAGAATACCTATTGTCAAAAATTTGCAATACCATTGAGATATTAATTTATTAATTTATAGACACTTCACACACTCACACACACTAACACACTTTAGTATTAACTATTAAATTATATATTGGTATTTATTTTATATAGCTATCAATTTTGAAACGAAATAAAATATTTTTTTTTACCCTCTCACATGCACACACAACTTTAAACACTTCACTAATAATAATAGGTTGGGCCCAACCCCAACACCGCTCTGTATCAACAGGGTGCGAAACTTAGTCCGTCTGCAGGTCCGAAAGGACGATCAGACTTGAGCATGGGCCCCTCGAGGCCTGTGACCTGAAACTAATTAATGTTCTTAGACTCAGATGAAGTATTTTTATAAAAGAGCGGGGCTACCTGACATCTTGTGCTTAAAAGGTTCTATCACCATCTATTTAACAATTTAATAGTAATTTTTCCAATTCATACAACAAACATATGGTCAGATAAATTATTAATTTATTATATAATATAATACTAAATTATATACAACAATAATTATATAAGCCGAAATGTGAACATTTCGGTTTTCCGTTTAGACTTGTACCTTAAGAGGATAGATAGTGAAGTGGAGATACGCGGCGTGAGAAGGTATTTTAAAAAATGCTATCTCTTTCATACCGCTTTGCCTCACTCCGGGCGTGCGATAGATAGAGTTGCGAATCTTAGAGGCAATTGCCTACATTTCCTTTTTAAAATAGTTTTGGGGGATAACGTTTTTACCCCTCTAAACATTTACGAAATGAGATAATTTTAGTGTCTTTAGATTCAGTACACCTTTATCTAGGTCTGTATGTTTTCTTTTTTAGTAATTCAGTTTAGTTTAATTTAAAAAAATAAAAACGCTCGAGGAAGATTTTAAGTCAAAAATATAGATATTTAGATGCTAATAACTTCTATCATACGCAATATTTCTTTAAAATAAAAACGTACAAACATATTTTTTCACTTTATCTACAACATTTCCAAAAATTTTGAAAATTGGTTGTTTATGGAGGGAAAAAACGTATGAAAATGTATAGCTTCACAATCTTCTTAAGGAGCTCCGTGGAGTTCAATTTCTTCGTTGTTGACATCGCAAACTGCCGCATTGCACAATTTGGGTCGCGTTTCTTAATTAAGAAATCGAAGGAATGGAACTCCCTTCCTTACTTAATTCCTGCGGAGTTTATTTGGCCTTTTCAAGAAACGAAACTGACTTAAATGGGTTTCGTTCGTATCCATGTTTAGTTTTATAATAATAAATTTTGAGTTATTTATTTCCATAAATCTCGCAAGAGAACAATTAAAGAGGAAAAACAAATGACATCGACAGAATACAAGTTACGCTTAATCTACGTGTATTTGGATTAGAAGTTGTTAAAATACTAATCCAATACTTAAGTTACTTTTTGAACAGATTTATTGTTTTTGGTTAATCTTTCACAGAACGAACATATCGGAGAAGGGTGGTATGCTGACACCCGGCTCACTCAGCGTTTCATCAAGTTCACCATCATCGATGATGCTGGACAAAAGAAGACCATCATCAACATGCGATCCGAACACGCCGTTACACCGCGCCAGGAGTGCCTCTGATGATGAAGGGAATGACGGACTACTTGCACCAGTGACTCTCTCGACAAAATCACGAAGCTCAGAAGACGGTCTTTTACTCCCACCACCGTGTACCTGTCCATACTTTGGATCAGACTCAACACCTCCACGACGTACAACGGAAGTCATAATAGTCCCCGATGGAGAAATCGGATGCAATGGGTTCCCTAAGAATGGGAACTTGAAGCCGGAGGATTCTCCCAGCTTTTTCAGACGGCCCAGTCGTGGAGCATCATCCATGGTAACCTGGGAGGAGGCTAGGAGGTTCCGTCGCGGCTCCAGCTTCGGAGCAAGGACTGCGTTGTCCACACCCAGACCCATCCGTAGCCAGAGATCCATCAACTCTCGTCCCCAACTTCAGCGTCAACCGAGAACTCATCATTCGAGAAACTCCAGCGTCATATCGAGGAACTCTTCTCGTCACGGAAGGATCCTGCGTTTAGAGCAAAAGGCAACCAAAGTGTTAGGCGTGGTCTTCTTCACATTTGTCGTGCTCTGGGCGCCCTTCTTCATCCTAAACATGGTGCCGGCGGTCTGTCCGGAGTGCGAGAAACGCATCCCCCTCTGGGTATTCGATTGCGTCCTCTGGTTGGGTTACGCGTCGTCAATGGTGAATCCTATATTCTATACGATTTTCAACAAGGTGTTCAGGCAGGCATTTAAGAAGGTCCTCTCGTGCCAATACTGCAAGAAGAGGTAGCCAGCACCCTGGGAGCGCATCCGACCGGCCTCTGACCCGGGCCTCGGGGCGCTCTCAGTCAATCGAGTGAGATCTCAGTTTGTATGAACAGAGCTTTACGAATACGCTTCTAGAATAAGAAAATTTAATATTTCTAGGACAACTTAGAACAAATCTAGTCAAGGATTAGTCATTAAAACTTAGTATTACCGTAAAATTGCAATTTCCAGACTATGTGAGTTAGAATTTTGAAGTTTTGAAGCATTTTTTCCTTATATAATAGCAGACAAAAAAGCAGGCGAGGCCATCATGCCATTTTAAAAGTAGGACTCATTTAGACGGTGTATTTGATAGAAACTTATAAGAAAATCTTGTGGTTGTATTTAAATAATAGAAAACATTGACTACAACATTGTTACAACCGAGAGGTCCTGGGTTCGATTCCCGGTGGAGATAAAAAACTTGGTCTAGCAGGTATAGAAGGCTGATCACCTACTTGTCCCTAAAGAAATAATCGATAAGTGAAACAGATGTGAAATGCATCTGCCCCATGCCCCACTAGGGGACACGGGACTTCACACTTCACTGTTATATTTAATTTTTTTCTAGAGGCCCAGATAATGTGGGTTTTTAACTGAAATTTGCACATAAAAATTCAATAAAAACTAAATAATTAATAAAACTATAAATTGTACTAAAAAGTCGTAAAAAAACAGTAATAATTCTACAAATAAAATACTTGAAAGGTGTCGGATGTATAATTTCTCGTAACCTAAATATTTTCTTTATAGAATTATATCTGGTATATAAAAATAATATTTCAGATATTTTTTTTAATGAGATGTATCTATATGTAACTTTGTAAAGCAATTAATGATGAATTTTGTTAGTGTATTAAGTCTAGTCATGAGTCGCGATGAATTATGAATATTTAATTGTTAATCCGAATTCCGGGTTCTTATAATTAACGAGACGTTTTTTGAATATAGATAAGGGCTCATCCATTTATCACGCGAGACGCGAAAAAGGTTTCGAAAAAACACGAAAAATCACAAGGAAGAGGGGTGTGTATTTATTTTTCCTTGAATGTGTGATTAATTAACCAAAAAGCGGGTTTTTACAACTTAAATGTGTCTGGAAATTTTTATCGCGATGCTTAATTTTCCAAAATTGAATCATACCTGTATTAAAGATAATATTCTGAAATTTCCAATATACTTTGTACACGTTTGGGTGGGGGGATGAGGGTAGCCAAAACCTCACCACATCACCGAGATGAAGGGTGGGGGTTAAAAAGCTAAAAACCACGTGATTAATGGAAGGCTCTTAAGTAGTTTAGAATTGTAAGAACTGTTAGTTAAAAGACATTTTTATAAATAATATCTTTTATGACTAGCTGAACCCGCGACTTCGTCCGCATTAGACAGTTTTTTGGACAGGAGAATAATACAATAGTAGGTAAGCCAGCACTTACTGCAGAAGGTGTTTGAGCACATTGAAATGGTCACATTAAATATATTATGTACCCACTTAATGAAATTAGATAGTCCTTTCTCAACTTATTATATATGTTTGTGACAAATTTCATTAAAATCGGTTCAGTGGTTTAGCCGTGAAAGCGTAGCAGATAAACATAGTTACTTTCGAATTTTTATAATAGTTTGGATATTCTCGCGTCGTCCTCACCCCCGAGGGTCATGATCGTCACCATGTATGACTTCTGTATGATATAGATGGAGTGGTTTTCTTGGGAATAATCGCGGTGGGTTCCTTCCGTCTATGTATTTTGAGGTGATTCAGGCCCCTCGATCACAGGTTCCTGCTACAAGCGGGTTTCTTTAGATAAGCCTGTAGAAATTCAACCAACAAGCGCTGGTGATGACAACAGGCAAGTGGCAGCCTTACCAAAGACCGAATACAAATAAAATTACATAAGTCAACAAAAAAGGCTTTTTTTGTGTGTATGTTATTTAATGACTATTGTCTGAATGTTTACATTGAAAAATAACCAAAAACTAAATTTACAAAAAAAAACTTTTGTACTTTATACGATGATAAAAAATATGATTTTTGACAAATGCTTAGAGGTTACCACTCTTAAAAGCAAACTTTATGAGATAAATTTCTTTTATTATTTAGGTATAAGAAATCAAAATCGGGTACACAGAACTCGGGCATCAAATTCGTGTTGGTTTGTGTTATAAATTGTATTCGGGGCCGGGGATCGAACTCGATACCTCAGGCTTCGCGGTAGGCTTTTAAAACCGCTTAGCCACGAAGCTCTCATAGGCCATATGTTATAGTCACTAAGCGTCATGTACTTTTAAAATTGATCTAGGTTTTTGATTTTCATTAATAATAAAAATAGGTAGGTACATATTTTCTGCTAATAATATAAATGAAGGGATTTAGCCCGCGACTTATAGAATATGTTTATCCTGCAATTGTGAGGCAAATTAAATTATTTCTTATAAATCAATGAATGATATTTAGTTGATAATTTTCAACACACTGGCTCTTATGGCAACGCACTCATATTATAAAGGCGCTTAACCAGACTGTGACATTTTGATTACCATTACGCACTAGTGCCATTATAAAGTACAACTTTTTTGTTAAATCACTTTATTTTCAAAAGAGTTTCGATACGAAATAAAATCACATTGCATTACCGCGTTCGAGAGGCTAAATTACTCTTATTCTCTTACTTGCTTATTTTATTCATTTTCGTGTTTAAATCTTCAATAAATTTTTAATTAATAAATCTTTTATTCAAATTTTTTTGTAGCCAAGCAAACCCATTTTTATCAAAGCTAGTCTATGGTTGCCTTGTTAAGATGCGCGTTTGTGACTGATTTTTTACTTATTAATTCGCAGGTGTGTTGAAAAACGTATGATCCACGTGAGTATTGATTTACCATCCTCGGCCCTCTTAAGATTCTCAAAGGGTCTTAAGAGGGCCATGACGGTAATCACCAACTTTACACACTTGTACATATCATAATGTAGGTAATTAGTTTCTCGAGTAAGCACCTGATTGATTAGCGCGTTAAGTTTTTAGATTGTAATTGTAGATTTCTTCTAATGCAACGCGGACAAAGTCGTCAGCATATCCTAGTCCTGTATAATAATGTAGATTATATAAAATAAAATAGTATTTTATACAGTATTGTAAATGTCAATGTCATAATTGTAAAATATGTAAAAATATCAAAGTACATAATGTGGAATATTGAATCTTAATAAAGAGATTATTGTATTTAGTTTTTCTATTTATCCCCCTCTTAAGTGGTGATGCATTTGTATAGCGTGAGGTTCGAATCCCGGAGGAAATAATTGTTTCTTAAGAGGATTGTGAAGTGCCGATACGCGGCGTGAGAAGGTATTTTAAAAAATGCTATCTCTTTCATACCGCTTTGCCTCACTCCGGGCGTGCGATAGAGTTGCGTATCTTAGAGGCAATTACCTACATTTCCTTTTTAAAATAGTTTTGGACGATAACGTTTTTACCCCCCTAAACATTTACGAAATGAGATAATTTTGGTCTCTTTAGATTCAGTACACCTTAATCTAGATCTGTATGTTTTTCTTTTTAAGTAATTCAGTTTAGTTTAATTTCAAAAAATATAAACGCTCGAGGAAGATTTTAAGTCAAAATTATAGATGTTTGGATGCTAATAACATCTATCATACGAAATATTTCTTTAAAATAAAAACGTACGGACCTAGTTTTTAATTTTATCTACAACATTTCCAAAAATTATGAAAATTAGACTATGTTAATGAGGGGGGAGGGGGGAAACGTTATCGCTTTTTATATGAAAATGTCACACAATCTAACAGCTTCACAATCCTCTTAACAAAAACAAAAATCAACATTAGGTACAGCTGACCAACTTTTAAAGAGATTGTCAGTAAAACAGATGCAGGAATGTCTGTCTCACGCAACATTATCATGAGTTCTGTAGTTTGAATCTCGGTGAAACAAAAACGCGTTGGTTCAGCATAAAAATCTGATTTCACTTAACAAGTCAATTTAAAATAGGAGTTTTTAGCGCCATCGCTACAACGAGCGCATCATGTTTTGTTATTTTCAAAAATTGTGTTTTTTCGATGTTTTGTGTTAAAATTGGTGGATTTAAGTATAAACTAGTCGACAATGTGCACAATAAGAAAAGTTATATAATTTATAAATAAAACGTGTCTTTTTGTGATTTGCAAAATTCATTTTGACCATTTTACGTTAGTACCTAAGACTCGGTATATGGTCGTAAGATTAGTCTGCCCATTGGGGAATACACAATAAAATTACATCAGTGTTCAACGAAATAATAACATCATAATTGTTCCATTCCTTTAGGGACCATGCCAGCAATGAATTTCTCTTATTGTAACAACAATCGCACGTAAGCGAGAAAGTGATAAAGCATTTGAGACATTGTTTAAAGTTAATCATAGAAATAAAAAACCACATCAAGTGTAATCACATCATTGCATGTGTAAAAAACTACATCAAAAGAAACATTTAATGTTCCATCCGTAAGCCATTAATTACACAAGCTCGTGTAAGCTAAAAATTTGGCTCTTTTTTCTAAAAAAAACTACCTCATACATTTCTGCTTATTCGATTTTTTGACATTGCGGCTTTGAATTAAAGTTAAAATATTTTTAAACTACAAATAAAAGTGTAAAATGTACTCGTGAGACGAGTTATATTATTTTTGGAGGTTATGAAATGAAAGCAATGTATTTAACTTTAAATATATTTCATCGAATATATGAAGACTGGGGCCATAGGAGCGCTACAATTTCTACTAGAGAAAGAGAAAGACTTTCACTGAGCGGTGGCGTTTTATGATAACAAGTAAGGTATATGTATGCTGTATGCATGGGCGCCGGCAGAAATAATTTCCAGGTGGTGCAGATTTTAGTTTTCTTACGATTTTCACCGTATATGATTGTTAATAAAAAATTGAAATTTTAGTCTGAAACATCTGAAGCCCGGTTTATTTTATGTTCGGAACATTTACAAATTTCTGATTGATTTGAATTTATTTTATAGGTACGGCTTTTTATTTCAATAATTTCTGTTGATCCCATGATTCCCAAGGGGTGCAAGTGCACCCCCTGACACCCCCCTGATGCCGCCCAAGGCTGTATGTCATCCAAGCAGTAGTGAATGCGTAATGTTTATGTTAAATAATTTAATGTATTTCTAATGCGTTTATATAAAACAAATAGCTTTATACACTTTTTCTCCATACAAACTTTAACTGTGGCAAATTTCATGATCACCCATTAGCGCAATTTTAAATTAATTTTTTTTGTATTAATATTGTTTAAACAGTCAAATGACATCTGCTACTATTGACTAAACAATTTTTGCACATCCTAGTCAACTGACCATTTCATTAAAACAAATGACAATCTAACAATACTCAAGTTTAGATTTTCTTGTGAAATTTATACCTCAAGCAAATCTAGTGAGATTTCACTGACAGCAAAATCTCAAGCGATTAACAAATATTGTTTTATTTAAATCTTACATTAGGCGTAAACCAATTGCAGAGACCTTTTAAAATAAAGGTAAATATTAAAAAAAAATCAAGGCTTTGATTATTAAGGCTTTTTTTAGTTTTAAAAAGGCGGATTAATTTTTGTTTAACATCATTTATAACAAAGTTAGCCTACATTATTTTATATATGCATGGCATATAAGACGAGTGTATGGTGAGGTGGGAGCTGTTAGACCTGGATGTACCTGGACCAAATCCAGGACATACTTCAGGAGGGGCAAGTCAGAAGCACCCGTATATGTATGATGAATTTAATGAGAGTGGATGAAGCGAAAGGTGTGTAGGGATCGTGGCACTCTGTGCTCGCTGCGTACCCCTTTGGGATATAGGAGTGATAAAATAAATAAATATTACATATTGACTAATGTGCACGCGGACAGAAATAAAGCATGAAGTTGAAAGAGCTCACTTCGTTCTAGTTTGAAACATAAAGGTGTTACAGAACTCGTAAGTTTTCTCTCAAGTGGCACTTATGCTACATTGTATTTTCGCAACTTTTCTTTGATTTTCTTTGGTTTTTAGTGATAATATAAATAAAATAACCTTTGATGACGACAGGAGTTATATGACGTGCTTATCTGTGGCTTTTTAGTACTTTTTGTGTAATTAGAACAGACTCACAGATATATTAAAAACTGTAACACACGTATTGATTGGTTTCGTAGTTAGATACAAAATTGACGAAATGTTATCATAAATCATATCGCGTGACAGATGATAATAACTTTGTAGCATTTATACGTAACTATTGAAACTTTCCAACAAGTGAAATTATAGACATTTGGAGTTGAGTCTTTGGGTCCACGGGGGCCAGAAGCGCGTCGATTGTTTAAAGAGATATCCACACTTAGTTGAGACCACAAAGACCCGAAAGCTGGCTCATAGTTCAGTCAACGCATTAATAGCGATACAACGTGGTAATGCGTGTATTTTGGTGACGCACCCCATATTTTGATGAGCCTTTTGTAATATATAAAGCTACATTATTACCATTCATAATCTATTGATCGGCTTTTATTCCTAAACGGTGAAAAAGGGGGGAAATTTTTTACAGTCTTATAGAAAGTATAAATCGAAGTTTACGAAAAATATAGCGAACTCAAGGGTCCAAAGGAAATAAAAAAAATTAACTGCCCGCCGTAAAGGTGATAGTTAGACGGACTAGGATTGTTATTAAAAGAAAAATTGGGAAACTTGAAATTTTTCCGAAGACCACTGGACGCGTCGACGGTCTGCGCAAATGGCAGATGATACAGATGTGGTATATGAATTAATTTTGTACAAGACCTTGAATACTTACTAGCAATGATGAAAAAAAATTAAAATGGCTGAAAAAAAGACGGCTGCCGTACAAATACAATTTTTCCATTTTTGACGCGATCATGCTGAAAAACTGTTCAACCCACTTGTTAAATCTGTATAGTAGAAAAATTGTTTGAACTTCTGATCTCCATTTTCAAATAATAATAGATAGAATAATGATATGGGGGTGGAAACTTATCAATAGCTTGAGGCGCTTTTAGTAGGGGTTAAATATTTGAATTTTAAAGGGGTAAAAAATTATTTTCTACATGAAGCGCCATTTGCCACACGATCGCCATTTTAACCGACTTACAGATAATGTAGCGGTACGAAATGGGGTAAAATCGATGGGAGAGACTCGGGGTGAATTATTATAGTCAATTTGCACGCTTCAATATTGACCTGAGTTGCCCAAGAGCGATGAAAAATTTCGTAAAACATTTTCATACATTTTCTATGGGTCGAGTATTGCGAGTTTGATTTAATTTTCATAGAGAACCTTACATTGGAATAAAACCGTTTTTCAGCTTTGTTTTTTTACGCTAGAATCATCTACAGTATTCACAATGATTCAAAAGCACATTCGGTTCGGTAGGACTACGAAGTTTGTTAAATCTGAATAGAAGAAAATAAATATAATAAAAATGTTTTTCCATTTTCCGGGAAAAAGATGCGTCGCAGCTTGATTACCACACCCCCGCTTATGTCCCTTTCTTTTTTGTTTTATTCAAAACCAGCAAGTAGTTTTGATTTTACATGCATTTAAAATTCGTTAGATCGTGTCAGCAGCGTGACGTCACAGTCCAACATTCTGCTATCTCTCTCTCTGTCTCTCTTCTCGAGCAGTGACGCGACGGACTGCGTGAGCTGTTGTAAAATGACGTCTTTTGTAACATTCTGTACCTCGGAAACAAATTGACGTATCAAATAGTTTTTTCACACGATTTTTTCATTTTCAATAGAGAATATGGTGGCCTAAAAATCAAAATGTTGCAATGAAATGAATGAAAGTGAACGAATCAAAAAAATGCAATTAGTGGTAAAGTCTTCAAAAAATTCTAGTATTGAGTAAATCTTAATAAGATACTTAAGTATGCGCTGCCCCCTGTTATACTAAGATATGGGTCACTTTTACTTTACAAGATTTTAGAATATGCTTTATAAGTTCAGTTTATGGAAAAATCGAGTTTTACAGGAATTTTGAGTTGAGTCACTTTCATTGTAAGGGTGCGATGTGTGAACATTCTCCATTATCAGAGGACGACAACATCACCATTTTAATTTTTATGTAATAAATGCGAGCTTTGGTTTGCAATTACTATTTTAAATCGACCCCAAAACGTACGGTTCCCGATTTTATGTATGTTTGTCATTAATTATTATTACGAACTGTTAGGATTGACCCAGTGGTTGGTTTTTTAAAAAAAAGATTTTATTTACTCACAACTGAATTTTAATTAAATCTTATAATAGGATTTCACAAGGATTGGAATAATACTTGAAATTGAGCCAACAAATGTGTGTTCGCGACGGATGATGAAACCGAACTGACTGATTAAAATATATTCTTGAAATCTCATCTTTCGATAGGAAATGCTGACTTGCATAAAGTAGTGGTGTGTCAGCAAGATAGGGTACAGGGCTGTATTATAACAACCCCCCGCATAAGAGTAAACTTACGGTATTATGTAAGTTTGCGGAAATAAGGTAATTAAATTATTCCATACGGAGACGAGGCTGAGGATGAGGTGTTTCGCTAATTGAAGAAACATTATCCGGGTTTTCTATATTTAATTTTCGGAAAACGCATTTATTGGCTTTTACAAAGATTATAATTACAATAGACAAAATTAATAAAAAGGAAACTATGCTAAAACTAAAACTAACATAATCAGAAGGGTCATTAAGAAAATCATCTGAATTATCATCTATTGACTTAATAGGTAAATCATGAATCAAATTCAAACTGTCAAGGTTTACATGACGTAGTTTAGGTATGGAAATATTAACATTTACTTTAGAAAATTCCATTAAATTACAGCAACTGTCATTAATAATGTTAAAATTTGAAACAACGGGATTAATATTAATTTCATAGACAGTTTTCGCTTCGAATTTATTTTCCTTACAAAATGCTGTACAACCTGATTTTAAGGTAAGTATTCCAGTTCCTGATATAACAATATCAATAATTTTATGATTACACTCAATGGTAAGTTTCTCATCATTAGATTCTACATAAAACCATTTGTTGTTATTTAATTTATGCCAAATATCAATTGTGCCAAATATGAATTTTGTAACACAAGTTTTAGGTAAATTTTCGATAGCCTTGGTGATGATTTCTGTTTCACATATTGGATAATTAACGACACTGAGAATATCTAAAGGATCACAAATATACTGATGCCCAATCATTATCTTACAAAAGTTTATACTATCAAAATTAAAATATAACTTCTTATCTTCACTAATACCTATAAAGGATTTTGTTGCAGTAATAAGTGCAAATGAGCTTGGAGACATCGGGTTATGGGGCACCGGTATAGGTATTACCTTATAAAGATTGTATGTTTCTATGTTTACGAGAGGAATTTTAATTACAAATACTAAATTATTATCAATAACATATGAGACTATTTTTGCGAGGTTCATTAGGATATTAATATTATCCAGGTTTAGTTCTACAGGAAAATCCTTAAGCCTAGATAAATCCTTAACATTACTAACTAAATCTATGTATAATTGCTTAGGGGTAATAATAGAAGGATGAATAGTATTTGTTTTTGAAAACAATATACTACTTACAAGATCTTCGACCTTAAATGAAAGTGTTAGTAAATTACTTTGCAATACGCTTAAGATTTCATCTAAGTTTGTTCGAAAATTGACAGAGTTGGCGATTTCAGAAACGTTTTTGACCGAAAGAGATAATTTATCGATAACATCATTAAGTAGGATTTGATTCCTGTTGAGTTCATTCATGGAGACATTAAAATTTGAAATAGCAGATTTAGAGATATATATACTTTGTTTAAGGTTCGCGTTTAGATCTTTATCAGTTTGTTGCATCTTTGCGATTGCTTTGTTATATTTATGTGCGTCGTCTTCATCTAAAGTTCCAAAGATATGTTTGAAAACGGTTCCAATACCACCAAACCAAGCGGATCGTTTCGGTTTAGAAATAGTGAGGTGTGATATAGATTGAAAATCTCGAGTGATGTCCTTGAATAATGAATCAAGAGGTTGAATTAGGTTGTGACATTCAAAATGGTTGAGGGATCTACTCTGTTGACATAAATAACGTATTGTGCCGAAGACATTCTTAATATTTTCTATATGATTTGGGACAAAGGATATATCAGTTGGGATTATTATGTGAATATGATCGTTTATTATTTTCGCAGTACCGTGTGGGTCGAAGTAAATCCCAGGACTCGAGGTGATAGTATGAATGTACTCCTCATTCTTATTTCCCAGGGTAGGATTAAAAATTATTAGTCTGTAAGAAGAAATCACATATGTCTATTAGTTTAATTCTATTAAAGAAAGAATAATAAAATAAAATAAAGTTAATGAAAAACATGAAAAATAAAGTTTAAGGTGACACTTTAGAATTAAAATTGATTGATGCTATTTACTATACCTATCTCTAATCTTCCCTTTCGCTTGCTAGTTTGATTTCGTCGAAATGATGTTTAACATGACGACGATTGATTATAATAGATAATGTGTTATTACCATGAATCTTTACCACCTTATATGGACCTTTCCATAAGGGTGATAATGCCTTTCTTAAACGGAGATGATTTTTTAAATAGACATAGTCGCCAACCTTGTATTTTATGGTTCTAGTTCGTTGGTCATAATATTCCTTAGATTTTTGTTTTGATGTTTGTATGTTTTGAAGTGCTTTTTCTCTTGATAGTCTGAGTCTATGGTTTAACATTTTTATATATTCAGGGTAAGTTGTGTTAGAGTGAGATTCGTAAATAGAGTCAGGTATGAAAGGTTTGTGACCGAATAAAAGTTCATATGGAGTGAATTGGGTTGTAGTATGAATATTTGTATTGTAAGCTAACATTGCTGTATAAACAAATTTATGCCAGTCATTTTGGTTCTCGTTTACGAATGATTTAAGATATTCCTTTAGAGTTGAATGACTGCGTTCTAAAGCACCTTGCGTTTGAGGATGGTAGGGTGAAGCCCATATTTGTTTGATTTTAAGAAATTCGCAAGTTTTCTTGAAGAGATCGGCAGTAAAGTTAGTACCTTGGTCGGTAACAATTGTTTTGGGAATTCCAAATATGGAGATGAAGTGTACTAAACATTCACATGACTCTTCCGCAGTAGCGTTAGATACAGGATAGGCTATCGAATATTTCGTTAGGTCATCTTGGATAGTAACGATGAATCGTAAATTGATGGTACCAGCTTCGGGTAAAGGCCCAACTATGTCAATGCTAATTCGGTCGAGAGGTTTCGTGGAGGATGTTGTAATTTGCATAGGTGATCTGTTTATTTGTCGTAATGCTTTGTTGGATTGGCATAGAGAGCAATGTTTAATGTAACTATCTATGTCGGATTTTATACCCTTCCAGTGGTACTTCTCTCTTATTCTGTTGTACATACGAGATGAGCCAAGATGTCCGGCAATGGGTATGTCATGGTTTTCCTTTAGGATCTTAGGTATTTCACTTAGTGTCGGATAAATTATAGAGTCATGGTAAATATTAACAGCTATGTTGGTATTATGGAAGAGATAATTAATCATATTATACAGTTTAATGAAATTTAATTTTTCAAAAGGGTTTTTAAAGTCAGTTATGGCTACTTCTGTCGTGGTTTCTGTAACCAGGATCTCGTTCCTGACTTTCTTTAAGGTGTCAAATAGGTCTTTATAGGATGACCCGTCGAAGTGATGAACCTTGGTAAATAGGAGATAGACTGTTTTACCGAGACTCAAAATCTTTTTGAATGTGTAGAGTTCCTTTTCACTTTTCTTAGTGTCTTCTGCATTTTCGGAATTAGCTAATACTTCTTCAATATAGGGATTCGACTCATCGAGGTCAATAGACGTAGGGATTATAATTATTTTACAAGCAGTTTTCATAATACTTTGATTATGTTCTTTTATATTTGTATTCAAAGTTAGGTCTTTATTTTTGTCAGACATGTCTTTTAAAAATTTGGGGTATTCGTTGTTTGCTGAATCTAGACAAGATAAAGGATCTATAACGTTGTCACTATTATTATTAGTCTCGATCTCAGGGACATCTGTAGGGATTGAATCTAGAATACCGTCGTCGAGGGAACCGAAAAGTTCAATTTCTGACGCTGGCTGAACTTGGATGGAGCTTGGATCAGCGGCATTTTGTTCTTGTTGATTGGATTCAGGAATAGGGTTTGGCAAAGTCTCTATTGGGTTTACGGGAAATCGTGATAAAGCGTCTGCGTTACAATTGATCTTACCTTTTTTGTATTCGATCTCGTAGTCGAATTCTTCTAATTTTAGGCGCCATCTTACAAGTTTTGAACCTGGATCTTTACAGTTAAATAGCCATTTAAGTGGTTTATGATCAGTAACTATCTTGAATTGTTGCCCAAAAAGGTATGGACGAAAGATTTTGGTGCCGAATATAATTGCTAGACATTCCTTTTCAGTAACACTGTAATTAGTTTCGGTTTTGTTCAGTGTTCTAGAGGCATATGCTATAGGTTGATCTTTGCCAATAGGGCCTTGTGAAAGAATCGCAGATATGGCATAGTTTGATGCGTCACAAGTGAGTATGAAGGGTTTAGAAAAATCTGGATAAATAAGGAGGGGTGCAGTTATTAATTTTTCTTTTAAGGTGTCGAAAGCAAGTTGTTGTTCATGTTTCCATTCGAATTCGACGTCTTTTTTCAATAATTGCGTTAAAGGTTTAGCAATCTTTGAGAAATCAGGAATGAATCTTCGATAATAGGAGACAAGACCAAGGAAAGATTTTATATCCTTTGGATTTTTAGGAACTGGGAATTCGGTTACTGCTTTTACTTTGTCTGGGTTTGGTTTGACACCATCTTCGGAAATGATATGCCCGAGATAACCGACTTCGCGGCGTAGAAATTCACATTTATCGGGTTGAAGTTTGAGATTGAACTCCCGCATTCTCTGGAAAATGGATTCGAGATTTTTTATGTGTATATCAAGGTCAGGGGCATAACAGACTACGTCGTCTAGGTAAACGAAGCACCTGGTTCCTTGGAGTCCAGATAATACAGAGTTCATTAATCTTTGAAAGGTTGTTGGGGCATTTTTCAATCCGAATGGCATTCGACAAAATTGGAAATGACCTTCAGGCACTGTGAATGCTGTTTTTGGTTTATCTGCGTCCTCTAATTGAATCTGATGGAAACCGGATGCTAAATCTAACGTAGAGAAGTATTTGCTACATCCAAGTTGGTCGAGGATCTCAGAAATTTGAGGAATAGGAAATGTGTCACCTATTGAAATATCATTCAGTTTCCTGTAATCGATGACGACACGCCATTTTTGAATGTTCGAGGCGTCCAGTTTTTTAGGTACTACCCAGATTGGTGAGGACCATGGTGAGTTGGAAGGTTCAATAATGTGTTGTTTTAACATTTTATCAATCTGATTACGAACTTCGGCTTTATGAATTTCAGGAAATCGATATGTTTTAGTATGAATAGGAATATTAGTGGTTGTTCTTATCTCATGTTTCATAGCATCAGTACAAGTAAGATTTTCGTTAGGAAGATGGAATATATCTGCATAACTTGAACATAGTTGGATGAGAGCTTCTTTCTCTTCACTATTTAAGTGTGAAACGCGTAATTGACTTAAAACTTCTCTTGTCCTTTGAATAGTATTTTTGGATATGTTTACATGATTAACGAATGTCGAAGGATTGTCAGGCTTATAGGTATCCATAGGAATTAATTTAAGATTGAGATTTGATTTCAAGGTTATAGGGTTTTCTGAAATATTTACTACTGATATATTTATCCTATTATTTTCTTTTACCATGACTATGCAATTTGCTATAAGTAAATCGGGTGAAATCTTCTGATCTAGAATTAATCCTTCTTTTAATTCGGGATTGGAAATAGAACATTCGACTATAGCTTCGGACCTGGGTGGAATTAGATAGGCAGGCTCATGAAAAAATAATTTTATTACGGATTTGCCCATATGAAGTAGGTTTTTGTTGTAGTCTATCTTACAGCTAAGGGCATTAAGCATGTCGGATCCTATGATACCATCATAGGGTAAATTAATTTCATCCACAACATGAAATTTATGAGTCAACTGGGAGTTATGAATTTTTAATTTTAATTGAAAATAGCCAAGTGTATGGATAGCTTCATTTGAAGAATCGATTCCCTTCAACTGGATAGGCTCTTTAATGAGTTGAGGTTTTTTTTGAATTGAGGAATTTTTTAAAAGACTTACTGATGACCCAGAGTCTACCAATAGGGATAGCGGAATATTGGATACTGATGAATCGGTTAATACGTGAGGTAAGAGTGTCTTTGAAGGATTACTTGTTATTTCAAAGACTTCGGATTCAGTAGGTTTTGGCAGGTCGGTTATGTTAAACTGCTGCGCGGATACAGTGGATTCAGTGGGTGTAGAATGTGTCAGATCAGATGCTTTGCTCTGCTGCACGGATACAGTGGATACAGTGGATGTAGAATGTGTCAGATCAGATGCTTTGCTCTGCTGCACGGATACAGTGGATGCAGTGGATGTAGATTGTGTCAGATCAGATGCTTTGCTCTGCTGCACGGATACAGTGGATGCAGTGGATGTAGAATGTGTCAGATCAGATGCTTTGCTCTGCTGCACGGATACAGTGGATGTTATGGGAACAGAAGGTGTCGATTTTTCTTTTTTTTTACAGAGTCCCGTACGACACCGGGACGAGACGTTTACTCGTTTTTTGAATTTGTTCCAAAATCGACAGTATCATATCCCTCATTGGATTCGATTGGAAATGAGTTGTCCCTTTCGGTGAGATGATGTAGACGCTGAGGTGTCTTAGAATTTTGGGATTGGAATTTGAGTTTATTATTGTATTCCCTCTTCCTACAGTTCTCTAGAGTGTGTCCGGTTGCCTTGCAGTAACGGCAGAATAAAGGTTGCGCGTTGCTTGGGTTGGTGTTAAACTGATAACGATCTCGCGATTGATGTAGATAGTTAGGGCGTGAATAGGTAATTTTGTTAGAAGGCCTAGGACTCTGAGGATTATTATAACGTTTCCGAGATGCTTCTATAATTTTCTCCTCGGAAATCGCAAAGTTAATTGCATCATTTAACGTTTCTGGGTCTCGACATCTGACAATAGTCGAAAGTTGTGGTTTGAGACCAATAACAAAATGATGTAAGGCTAGATCTTGCATTGCTGCGATTCGGCCAGCGAGTTCGCCTTTCTTTTTCTTTTGGGATATGTTTATTTCAGTTAGTAGTTTTGATAGGCACGACTCTACGCGTAGAGCGAACTCGTTAACCGAATCATTGTTTTGAACACAATTCTGTAAGTCAGATAGTAAGGCCGAATAGTGTTTTCTCTCCCCAAATTGTGTGGTTAGAAACTCTGATAGTTGCTCCCATGATTCAAATTCTTTTATAGCGCATGCACTTTCGGCTTTACCTTCTAACTGGCTTAATATATATTTTAATAAAACAGGGCGTTTTGAATCTGCTGCTAAGTCATAAGCGTTTTCACAATTATTGAGAAATGGGACTAATCTTTCCCTAGACCCATCGAAGGGTTTTATAAATTTAAATAATACACTAATGTCCATTTTATCTTCGCTTTCTTCCCTTTTGTGTGCTCGCCTCGAACTAGCGTCGACTTGTGTAGTCATAACAAGATATCGATTACTTGTTATGGAATGCAGAGATTGATGAGAGCGTTAGAATTACGATTGACACTATGATGCACGAAAGTATTTTAAGACTTACAGGACCACGTAGATGAATAGCATCCTTAGATAACTTCCGTTGGTGCTGGGCTCAACAGTGGGCTGACAGTAAAAGACAGCCCTGTGCCACTTATTACACAGTGAACGGCGGTTTGAATTCGGTTTCACGGTTTTTAATTTCACTAATTCACTTAATATGCACTTTCACACACACAGGAGACGTTACCAGGATTTCAAAAAATCCCTTATCGCTGCCACCAATGTTAGGATTGACCCAGTGGTTGGTTTTTTAAAAAAAAGATTTTATTTACTCACAACTGAATTTTAATTAAATCTTATAATAGGATTTCACAAGGATTGGAATAATACTTGAAATTGAGCCAACAAATGTGTGTTCGCGACGGATGATGAAACCGAACTGACTGATTAAAATATATTCTTGAAATCTCATCTTTCGATAGGAAATGCTGACTTGCATAAAGTAGTGGTGTGTCAGCAAGATAGGGTACAGGGCTGTATTATTGTTATGTACCTACTACACAAAAACATTACATAGGCAGCGACACATCCTAATCCTTTGGGTACCGACCGGATATCCTTTAATAGCCGGAGGCCCATCAAAGATTTCAATTATAAATGGATTGCACGCTGAATTATATATTAAGTTACACACCCTACTAGCTCGTCATACTGCGTTGCCCGTAAACATAAATTCAATTTTGCAAATTTATATAATATACTAAATAAATATATATATAAATACATAATTGGGACAACTCATATACATTGCTCTGATACCAAAATAAGTAGTAATTGTGTTATTACTATATATATATATTATATTGTTTTATGTAATTGTGTTATTACTATATATATACTGCATAAAAATTATTTGATCAATAAATTTCATGTGTTTGATTTATAATTTGGTTGGTTTATTAATTTATTAAAAAGGAAATAGCGAAAAACAATTTTTCCTTTTTTTATCGATGATCGATACGTGAAAAATGTATAGGATCTTAATTGTAGATCGTAAGAAGAGCAACAAAAAAGTTTTGCAAAAAAATTTCGTATCTCAACGGGGAACCGAGTTATGATGAAAAAAACTGAATTTAACCCTTTTTTCAAGATGGCGGAAAACACACGTTATTCTGGTCGACAATTTGAACTTAATCCAAAATTTGGCTTTCTCGGTTCATTTTCATTTCCAAATGTATATAATGACTGGACAATAACCAGAGACCAGAGAGTAACCAGAAACAACGAGGTTACCACCAGTTAAACTCGGAAATTTTCATTAATGCACTTACTGGGATTCACCCCCAGGAACTCTTGATGCAAAAGGTTGTGCTCCTGGCACCAATTGCGCCAACCGGCCATCAAATGTCAAAAATTGGATATTCTAATGCGATTGTAAGCTTATAAGCTATGCAACAAACTGGCTTAAAATAAAATCTATAGGAGACTAGCTGACTCGTCAAACTTTGTACCGCCAATAAAAGATAGAATGGGTATAGTAAGCTATCCTTGAAAGGCACATATAAGCCATCAAGGACTTTTTTGTACATCTATTAAAGAGGAATATTCTGTTATGGATTGTTTTGTTATACCTCAAAGGGATTGGGCAGCGTCTTCGATGAAAGCTCCCAGATACGTTGTCCAGTCTTAACTATGAATATTCAATTCGAATTGGCATAATTAAAAACTGAGTTATGTCAAACGCTATAAGATTACATTAGAAAAGTTTTCTTAAATTTTCTAATGTTCCACGCAACATTCTTAATAATTTATTTCATAAGAACCTTCTCCAGATAATAACAAACACAGCAAAAAAAAGAATTATCCAATTTGGTGCAGTCGTTCGGAAGTTATGCGCTTACATACATTTCGGTGATTCATTTTTATTTATATAGATAGAAGATTGAGACTACTGCAAACAGTTACCTAAAAGTATTAGGAAATTGAAAAAGTGATAAATAAATAAATACAACACCACACACACACAATCACTCAACACTCATACGATTTGAATACTTCACTTATGAATATTTTTCCTCAAGTTGTTTTGATAATATGGTCTATTGTAACGGAAGAGTGGGCAAACTATCATCTCTTGCTTAAATAATATAGTTATTAACAAAAAAACCCACATCAAATCGTATCTCTAAAACTACTAAACAGATTCTGATGATATTTAAATGAAACCACACGGCAACGATTCCAAACAAAAAAAGAATCATCGAAATCATTTCACCCAGTCGAAAGTTCTGAGGTAAACATAAAAAAACGGTTTGAGTACCTCCTCCTTTTTTGAAGTCGGTGAAGTAGGATCCTACCACCAGTTTTCTTATATGTGAGCTTTTTGAGACAATATTTAAAAGCATCCAAGTTTTTGTTCCACAATAAAGGTTTATCGAAAGTTCTCCGAAGGAATTATCTTTCCGAAGGATGAAAGATAAAGTTGGCGAAAGTTGTTTTATATTCTACACGGATAGGAAAGATTCTCTCAAACAATATATTGAGATTATATCTCAATAAAGAACGTGATCAGTTATTGACTACCGGCGCAGTTGGTCCCGCCTTCTGCGTCAAAAGGTTTGGGTTCGAATCCCGGTAGGTGCATTTATTTTTGTGATGTATACTTGAGGTATATATTGGTTACTGTGGCAATATACTTTCTTTAACGAATTCTTCGATGCCTATAATTTATGAAACTCTAAGAACTTATCTAATTTATTTGCTAATATAAATAAAAAACAGTGTTTTTTTTCCTAATGACATTCCGAAAAAGTGACAATTATTAAAAAAAATATATTCTATAGAAATATAAGCTATGATATAAAAATTAGGTTGAATTCACAACATTGGTATTATATATTGGTTTTGAAATATAGTGAAGTCCCGTGTCCCCTAGTAGGGTATGGGGCAGATGCATTTCACATCTGTTTCACTGATCGATTTTTTCTTTAGGGGCAAGTAGATGATCAGCCTTCTATGTCCTGCCAGACCGAGTTCTTTTTTTTATCTCCGCCGGGAATCGAACCCAGGACCTCTCGGTAGTAACGCTTACACGCTTACCACTAGACCAAGGAGGCGGTCAAAGTATGTCACTTCAATGTTATTATAGCTTTCTGCATCTATAAGTATATTTTAAATTTACATAAATAATACAGTGTTAAAATATTAACAAAAAAAACCACTTCAAATTGTAACTCGCAAAACTACTGAATAGATTTTGATGAAATTATAATGGAACCACACGGGAAGCACTAGCTTTCAAACAAAAAATAGTACCTTCTCCTTTTTTGAAATCAGTAATAAACTATTCAAATAAGCTTTACTACATAGTATAAAACAAAGTCGCTTTTTCTTTCCCTATATCCCTTTGTATGCTTAAATCTTTAAAACTACGCAACGGATTTTGATGCGGTTTTTTTATAGATAGAGTGATTGAGGAGGAAGGTTTAGGTACATGTATAATATACCCGTGCGAAGCTGGTTTCCAAATAATTTTTAAATCGTCAGTTTTTATATATCAACCAGTGGTTAGGAATACAGGTTTTAAGAGAAGCTAAGAAGAAATGGGTAACTATTTTTAAACTTAATTGTTTTATTTGAATAAATTTTTAAAACGTCGCCTACTTTATTTCAAGGCATCGTTGTATAAGAAACAAATATAATTTCCTCTCATATTTTATATTTACAATAATGTACGTAGTTATAATACAAAGCCGTTGGGGTGCGTACGCAAAATACTGGCTACATTACCAAGTTGCATTGCTATACAAACGCGTTGGCCGAAATTGATTAAAATTAATTTTTGACTTATACGCCTACCCTACTAAAAGTCTGTATAATTGGCCGATAAATGAGCTTTTAAATTCGGTAACTCTCTCTCTGTTTATATCTGGCTCTAATGCGTAATTCTAAGAGAAGGAATGCCGCTGTCAGAAGGAAATTTCAATGGAAGCAATATTTCATTCGAGTCTCGACTGATTTATATCAATGTAGTTTACGAGTACATAGAATTAAAGAAACGGTAGGTAACTGAATCTTTGAAAAAAAACACAAATATTTAATTAACTTAATTCTGTGATCATAGATCAGACAATGATAAGTAGATTTTTGCTCAGTATAACTTATTTATATATATATAATCGCCAAAAATGCTCTTTCATTTGGTCATATCAGGATAACTACAAAATATTATTGTTGTATTTTAATAGTGCCTTCAAGATTTCTTAATAATTTAATTGATTGTCCTGTAAAGTAATGAAATTGCATTTATATTCTGACCACAGAATTATTCTTAGTATTGTAATTTATTTGAACAACTTTAAAAAAGGAGGTTCTCAATTCGATTGTTTTTTTTATTGATTACCTCAGAACTTTCGCCTGGGTTAAACGATTTTGATGATTTTTTTTGTTTGAAAACTGGTGCTTCACGTGTGGTTCCGTTTAATCATCAGAATCTGTTCAGTGGTTTTAGAGTTATAATTTGAAGTCGGTTTTTTAATTAAAATCATTTTTATTTTGCGTGTTTAGTAATGCCATGTGTATAAGTAAAATCAGGATGTATCCGTTTTGTTGCTTGATGAAAAAATAAATAGGAGTTTTTAAAGTGCCTTCAATTAAACTAGTATTATTCATGAAAGGTGTATCCAGTATTATATAAATAACTAGTTGTGTCCCTTTGTTTTACCCGCGTTAATTTCGTCTTAACGTGATGTTATATGGCCTATACACAGAGTAAAACAGCGAACAGCGAAATAATAACAGTATTATGTACTTCGTCCGCACGGAATATTTTTTTTTTTATTATTTATTTATATTAATTTCCAAAAACTAGCCTAAGTTACTCCTTAGTACATCAGCTATCTGCCGTTGAAAGTTTCATCCAAATCGGTCCAGCCGTCAATTGTAAAAAATGTTATTTTGGTATATGTACCGGATAAACATCCATATGCATTTAGTAAAAAGCTGTTATTTTAATATTACAAACGGACACACAAATTTTATTTATCTGTATAGATATAAAATTTATGACTGGGCCGTAACAGTCTTTATAAACCAGACTGAAATTAACACGGGAAGGATTTTAGTATCAAACTCTGTTTAAATTTAACACATTTAACTTTACGAGTTATCGTTAAATAGCTTATATACAAGCGTATATACAAATTCAAAATAAGAGGATCTCTATTCGAGTGTATCTTTAAGACAGTGTTTTTTTGGGGGAGACCTTTATCTAACAGTAAACTCTGTAGGTGATGATGTTATATATAAAAAACTAATAATATTGGATATTTGTATCTGTTGCGATATTCAAGGGAAAAACTTATAGCGAAAGAAAAATTTTATATAATAAAATAATTCACTTTTCATCATAAAGTAGGTACCAAAGCTTCTAATTAACGTTCGGCCATCTTACAAAAACTACACACGAAGCATAGACGCATAGACCATAGACAAAATATTACATTGCCATACTCAACAGTATTGTATGTCAAATCCTTTAGCACAGACTAACAAATCCTTCGAATAATTAATTAATTATTATTTCTGTTTTATTTATTACTTTTTAGAGCAATTTTTGTATTTATAATGTTAGTTTTCCGAATATTATTTCAATTATATTATATACATTTAAAATAGATGGCCCTATTTTAATGATCTCTTCTTTGTTGGATTTGTTTTCTTTGATTACCAACATCTAATAATGTGTGTGTGTAATCTATTCGTAAATCAGGTCGGGGTCACCACTTTGCCTTATTAGTTGGCGGTTAGTAGTAAAAGGCAATTGGATAATATATATATTTGCGTCATGATACAATGGACACGACATTCGAACATTGCATTAATACAGCGACTGCCGCTTAACAATTGTCTATACTCTATGCAATAAATCAATAACGTATAAGTATATATTATTGTGTAGGCACAGTTTAATACTAAACTATTAAAAACTAGATGAAAAGCCGGCTTCGCTCGGGTGAAACGTGACTCATAATACACGTAGGTACAAAATGTAAGTATTTCTGTAGTAAGTGGCAGTGACGTTTCGCTAGAGTGGCCAATATGGCGACTGCGATTTCTCTTTCAGCTCCATTAGAATCTCTCCTCCACAGGCACTTCTTGTCCTTGTCTTATCCTACTTCTATAAACGTTCGAGATTCATGCAACAGCTGATACCGCTTAGACTTTTTAGTTTTTAGTTTGAACCATATTTGTTATTAATAAGGTTTTAGTAGTTTTCGCCCTTCATGCACTCTTCCTTCATTACTTTTTTATTTTCCTTGTTGGGTTGCCTGGAAGAGATCGCTGATTAGCGATAAGGCCGCCCGTTGCACTCCATTTAGCTTAAGTTATTATCTGTATCCTATTGTTTATTGCAACGAAGTGTTAATAAATAAATAAATAATTAAACAAAATACTCGACAATCCGAATTTTGCGGATATATGTTGTCGACTCGAAATCTTTATTTTTTTATGTTTTATTATTCAGTTAAGGTTTCGATCGAGTCTAACGTACGCCTTGACCAAATTATTAATATAGATATAGAAAAATTTACGAAAAAGTGTCTATGAAAAATTAGTTTTCTCATACATTTCCAATGGAATGTCCTATTAGGTGACATGTTATTAATATCTGAGAAGCGATTTGGGTGCACTAGTAAAAACTAAAATTCTTCATAAATTTAAAAATCATTTTAATTAAGATCCATTTCGAAGATTTCAGTTTTCAAACAAAAAAACATTATTGTATGCCATACAAATGCCATAAATTATTTATCCTCAGTTGTTTAAAATAAACCTTTGTTTGAATAACCTTTGCTATTTCGAAATAATATTATCCTCCAGCTTTGATATCTCGAACAATACAAGCCCACGCATCTTCGAGATAGAGTGCTCTTGACTATTTTAATTAACTTTTAATTAAAATTAGCTGTATTATTATTTATTTTATACTGTCAAAGAGGTTTTATAATGCTATTAAAAAATTTAAATTTAAAAATATTAGTGAGCATAACGTAGAATTTTAATATTTTTCATATAATTAGCTGAGCTGGCAAACTTTGTACCCCCAATAAAAGATAGAATGGGTTTAGTAAGCTATTCTTAAAAGATACATATATGCCACCAAGGATTTTTTTGTCAATTAATAAAAGAGGAATATCCCACCATGGTGTTATATCTCAAAGGGATTGAGCAACTTTTTCGATGAAAGCTTGTGGCTTTACTTTTTCCGACACTTATCATCATATTTCAACCAATTTATAAAAAACCTTGACAAATTGAATACCTAAATCTTATCCCTAATCTATTGGTTAAACACTTCATCCGTTCAGTAGTTTTTAAGTTAATCACGAACAGACAAACAGTCGTAGCGCGCGATTGTTTTGTTTAGCGATGGAATTCTTAAGTTTATCTATTTTATATTACATTTTCAAATATCTCTTCTCAGGAACAATGTCATCGATTTAAAATTTCTAAAAAAGGTCAGAAAATGCGTTTTACAAACACTGAGCAGTTAGGTAGGTAAGTGTCGTCTTATAGTCTCAAACTTTCACATATCCAAACTAAATGTTACACCCTGTATCTCGCTGAAGCTGTTTAACTAAATAAGAGGTAAGGTACCTTCAACATATACTTTTCATGAAAAATCATGAAATTATGTATGATTATTTTAAATAGAACTAAAAAATCTATGCTTATACTAAAAATATTTAGATGAATGCGCTTTTTCGAAAATTTCTGTTTTGAATTGAAAATGTGTGCAATTCACACGTTGTCAAAATCATTTAAGAAACAAATGAATTTATCTCTTTTTACTGTCGCTTTTTCGATCGACTTTCAAATTACAACGATGCTAATGTTTTCACTTCAAAAATTTGTTGCGTTAGAAAATCCATTCGCGGAAGTATTCGATAATTTTTCAGTTGTAAACACGCGGCAGAAAAATGTCTCTACGCCGCTGTTAGAGGCCGTATTTTTCCACAGTCGGTGTACATACAAATTACAAATGTAGATCTGTTAGAGTTACATGAGGTGCGACGTAGATTGATTTCCCTCTGATTTGAATGGATTACTTCGGGGATTGGACCTGACACCTATATATAATATAACCACTGAAATCTGAATTGCTTTTGTGCTCATGTGAATAATATTTAAAATACTTACGGATTATAATAATAAAGCTTTTATTCGATACTTTACATGTTCCTTACAACAAATACATTAATAAAAAATTAAAATATATCATTTCATTATTAAAGCATCATGCATTTAAGTTTGATTTTATAATTTACTAGCGACCCACCCCGGCTTCGCACGGGTGAAAACATATATAAACCTTCCTCGTTAATCACTCTATCTATTAAAAAAACCGCATCAAAATCCGTTGAGTAGTTTTAAAGATTTAAGCTTACAAAGGGATATAGGGACAGAGAAAGCGACTTTGTTTTATACTATGTAGTGAAGCTTTTCCTTTCTACATATAATATACCTAATTATTGTACCTACATATGTAGATTTCATGCAGATTTCTTACGATTAATCAGAATAATCAGAACGGATTATGCGTGTATAATTTATTATTATTAATATATAACTCATATAGATTTATATAAATAAAAATGAATCACCGAGTATGTAAGCGCATAATTTCCGAACGACTGCACCAAATTGGATAATTCTTTTTTTGTTGTGTTTGTTATTCTCTGGAGAAGGTTCTTATGAAATAAATAAAAACTGACAGTTATGTCAAACGCTATAATATTATATTAGAAAAGTTTTAAATTTTCTACTGTTTCGCGCAACTTACATAATTATTGATTTCATAAGAACCTTTTCCAAATAATAACAAACACAACAAAAAAAGAATTATCCAATTTGGTGCAGTGGTTAGGAAGTTATGCGCTTACATACTCGGTGATTCATTTTTATTTAAAACTAGCGACCCGCTCCGGCTTTGCACGGGTATAAAACATATATAAAAACCTTCCTCTTTAATCACTCTATCTATTAAAAAAACTGCATCAAAATCTCTTGCGTAGTTTTAAAGATTTAAGCATACAAAGGGATATAGGGAAAGAAAAAGCGACTTTGTTTTATACTATGTAGTGAAGATACTCATCATTTCTATGCTGTCATTGTAATGCGTATTTTAATTGTGGCGTCTTTTTCACACTGTGATTGAGAAAGAGCATAGGAGATTCGATTTTCTTCAGAAATTAAAGGACTTAAGAAAGTACTTTTTGATACATTACATCAGTGTTTTTCAACCTTTTTCATTATGCGACCCCCCTGGTATGAAAAAATATTTCGCGACCCCCCAACCCTTCGCTTTGCTACTTCGTTACAGTGTTACAAAATGTATTTATTATATAAGTATATAAAAATACATTATTTTACAACTACATTCATCAAATTTTTGTTAATTTGTTTGTATTAACATAAAATGTTTATGAATATATCCTTTTTTTAAAATTCTCTTACTTAATAAATCAATATTTTTAATCTTTATTGTTTTTTTACTAAAGTTCTCTCGTTCTCTGGTGACCCCCCTACAGAAGCTTCGCGACCCCCTGGGGGGTCGCGACCCACAGGTTGAAAAACACTGCATTACATTAATTGGGCAATACTCTACTCTGTCGCATAAAAACATTTTTCTGCGATAGGTATTAGATAAGTTTGAAAAAACGATCATCTACAACGATCTCTCTGAATCCCTCTCTCAAACGTCTCTGCGTAAGAATAATCAGGGGGTGCAGAGTGCGGGACGCAAGCGCTCTATTTCAAGAGTTATTGTTCATCAATGCCTCACCTTAACCTGTCTTGTGGCTAAATTATATACATAATGACATATGCATTGATGTTGCGTCCATTATCCAATTAGCAATTTAGACCAGCGTAATGGATAATTCTGTACACACAAGCCACGTCCCGAATAATCCAATTTAGTCCTTTGTTGAGTGTGGACTCTACACATATAGGCCGAAGTATGGCTGAAATGTCGCCCGTGATCGAAACCACATCTAGTGGTGGTTAATAAAGCATATAGCAAAATAAAGCACCGTGCTTATTTTTTTGCACACTTTATTGTACTGGAGTGCAACGGGCGGCCTTATCGCTAATCATCGATCTCTTCCAGGCAACCCACAATTTTTGTTGGTTTGGTTGAATTTCTTCAACCACTCCTCCGTACCACTTATGACACCCCGTCCGGCAAGTGACAGCCTTGCCAGAGACCGAATACAAATTAAATTATTAATTGTATTCGGGTCCGGGGATCGAACCCGGTACCTCAGGCTTCGCGGAACGCTTATAAGACCGCTTAGCCATGAGGCCTCTGATTATACATAACATAAAGCAAATCCAATCGTGGCTCTCACTTGTTGCTATTTGCTTTACATATACTCTTTGTTATGTCTCTGTTCGTCGCAACTCACAGTTCGTCGCATTGCAACGCCACAGCGCGGGCAGGAGCGATTATTCGGTCGCGTGCTAAATCGTTGTATTGTTTGGCCGTAACAGATACACGCATATAAAAAGTTATAATAAAGAATATAAAATAGTTTGCTTAAAATATAAAGCATTAATCAAGTGATTGCCATAAAGCAACTTTGAACACTACTAATCACATACAAGAACACGAAGATAAATTGGAAACATTGGAATATGTTAATTGCACGAATTTATAAACGCGAAAGATTTTTGGATGTTTGTTACTCAATTAAACGGATATGAATGAATTTGGCTCGCAAATATGCTGTTCTATATATACTGTATACATGTTATGTATAACTATTTGCAACTTTTTGTATGTAAATCATTAATAACTAATTTTAAAACATAATTTTTTTTAACTGTTGTTTAGTTTTTAAAAACACTTTTCTACCTTGCAACTACATTTTATTAATCAATATCATATAATCAAAATTGATTTTTACTTAACTAAACTATATATTTTTTTACAAACATTTATTTACAACAAGGGTCAATCTTTTTGACGTCACGGGCCACATAAGCTCTGATATTGGTTTAGTTAGTTAGTAGTAGTTAGACAAGAAAAAAATTTTTTTTTTTTAATTTCACTATTTATAATTTATTGAATATTTACAATAATGTACTTAAATATATTTACAAAAATACAAAAGGCTCATCAAAGCCGTTAGGGTGCGTACCCAAAATACTGGCTACATTACCGCGTTGTATTGCTATACTAACGCGTTGGCCGAAAAAAATCCATTTAAAATCTAACGGTAATTAATAAGCAATAATAGTATATAATTGAAGTTATTTATTTTTGATTTTACAAACTAGAAATTATTTTAATGAAATTAAATCAGTGAGACCTTTGACATTGTTTGTTCTTTGCTAATTTATCAATATCTGCCCCTATTGTACGTAGTTGCAATTCTCAAACTATTCTCAAGGTGAACATCAGTGATTCTAATTATTGCCTTCGACTTTACGTTTTTCATTCGAGAAAATAATTGTTCGCAAAGATATGAGGTGCCAACAGAGATTTCATTTTCAGTGCATGATCTAGTATTTTAAATAAAACTGATCAAACCGAAATTGAATTTGTCTTTCAAAGTAGAGTTGCACTATAATTCTATCAATTCCATCTGAAATTCTCCAGGGACTTCTTCGACAATTACACTGACAGCAAACAAATTGAGGTTTAATTCATGTTTTCTGAAATTGATTTTGCCAATCTAATGACAGGCCGCCAACAAAGCTGCTGCGGGCCGCGGGTTAATAACCCTTGATTTACAACAATGTACTTTAATATATTTACAAAACTACAAAAGGCTCATCAAAACTGTTGGGGTGCGTACCCAAAATACTGGCTGCATTACCGCTGTATATTAACGCTTTGGCCGAATTATGAGCTTTCGGATATCCTGTGGTCTCAACTAAGCGCGTCCATATCTCTTCTGACCCCCATGGACCCAAAATCTCAACTCCAAACGGAACGAAAATATAAGAATCTTTCATGTTGTTGTCTTTTGTCGCCACCAGTAGCTGCAGAAAAAGCAAATTTTCAAATTAGATTGGAAGTCTTTTTAGTTTTTGTACATAAGAATTGAGGTCAATGTCATTTAAAAGTTACTGTAATTTCATTGATCGTAATATTCTATTACTAGAATAAATTGCATCATTTAAAATTCATTTCAATTGAACGTATGTATTTACGTTCTGAGAAACTGTCATATGTTCTACTAATTCCAGTAAGTATAATTAATTTAATAATTGGGACATTGCTCTGATCCCAAAATAGCTGAAGCACTTGTGTTATGGTAATCAGAAACACACAATACATATAAACAACCAAGACTCGGCAACAAACATCCGTGCTCATCACACAAATGAATGTACCTACCGGGATCCGAACCCGGGACCCTTTACAGCGGGCAGGAGCACTATCAATTGCGCCAATCGGTCGTCAAAATGTAGGTTAATCCTATAATAATATTGTGAAGCGTTTGATGTTTGTTAAACGTTCCAATCTTAAGTTGAAACATTTTGTGTTGATAGTAAATTTATTTAAGGCTTTATAAAATCGCATTACGACCAAAAGGTGCAGAGCATCGATGAAAAAGGTTGCAAAAACTTGTGAAAAGCATATTCGTGTAATAAAAGATCTTAACTACAATTTATGAAGATTTGCACATCAATTTATGAGGTGTTCAAGTCTTGAGAAATTGTCTTAAAGTCTCACTTTGAGTTATTTATTAGTTACTTGCCAATAAAAGGTAGATTGGGAATCGAACGTCAAATGTTTGACAGGAAAGTAGGTAGAACAATTTATAAGGGAAAATTAAATTGTTTAAACCTTGTCAAAATCAGCTAAAACGGCCCAGCCGTTCTCGAGTTTTAGCGAGACAAACGAACAGCAATTGATTTTCATATAAATAGATGTACTTCTTAGTACACTATAAAGTCAAATTATTGGTTCAAAAAGGTCTCACATTAAAATCGTATAGCGGTTTAAAAATATCACCTTAAGACGCATTAAAATAACTTCCAACTCTAAGTACAGCTTTCACTGCTTACAAAAACAGTTTTTAAGAAGCTAATGACTTAAGGCTTTTAAGCAAATTACTAATGCTCTGTCAATAGAGCCTTGAATTGAAATGTCAAGTATTTTCTACCTTAAAAGCATTCGGGGTTTCTTAGTTTTAAAACCATCGCAAATCACAGATTTTCGTAACACAGAGTGGAGGACTGTCACACACCAGGGTGTAGCTAGAGTCAAATTTAAGGCAGCGTTGGTTACAGGTAGGGCGGAAGTATAAAATTAACATAATCTGCCCTTGAAGCACGGGCTCCTAAATCAATCACCATGTAGGTATATCAATGACCTTTAGGTCAGTAATGGTAATATAGTTTTTGGTATTATTAAGTTAGGACAATATGGGGGCATTGTGGGGCAATGCCCTACCTTGAAATCCCCTAGCTAGAGAAACCTCCCATAGCTACGGCCCTGCTACACACCGCATAATGTTCATATAACAGCGTTTCATGGTATGGTATAATATATCATTCACTATATTAATATTATTAATAATTCTTTTTGTGTTGAATAGTCCATTTATCGAGAAAGGCTTTAGGCTATATAAAATCACGCTGCGACCAATAGAAACGAAGCATCAGTGAAAAATGTTGCAAAAACGGGGAAAATTATCCATATTTGAGGGCTTCCATTGCGTGCGATGCGTAAACGGTTCAAGTTACCCAAAAAATATGTATAAAAGAGAGTTTTAAAACATATTCTTTTAAAAACTTCTTAAACGATCATAAGAACAAAAATCGACGCGGACGAATGCGCGGGCAACAGCTAGTTAATATATAAAACCTATAAAAGGATTTGAGGGAGAGGTTTATAAATAAATATAATACAGCATTGATATTTTATTCAAACATTTCAGAGGTCTTTTGAAATTCAAATGAGTCGGAAGCCAAATCGATTTCAATGTTACTTTGAAATTTTGATACCGCTCATTAAAATTGTTTTTACAAGATTTTAAAACAGGTGGATGAATTAGTTGATAAATTTTCTACGACTAGCTGTTGCCCGCGACTTCATTCACGTCAATTTTGGTTATTATGATCGCGATTAAGAAATTCTTAAAAGAATATATTTTAAAGTATATATATATTCTGCGTAAATGATATCTTTCTCAAATATGGATAATTTTCCCCGTTTTTGCAACATTTTTCACTGATGCTTCGCTCCAATTGGCTGTAGCGTGATGTTATATAGCCTAAAACCTTTCTCGATAAATGGACTATCCAACACAAAAAGAATTATTCAATTCGAACCAGTAGTTCCTGAGATTAGCGCAAACAAACAAACAAACTTTTTATAACATTTGTAAAAATATAAAAATATAAATATTTTTACACACTTTGTTGTACTGGAGTGCAACGCGTGGCCTTACCGCTATTCAGCGATCTCTTCCATGCAAACCAATTTTTGTTGGTTTGGTTGAATTTCTTCAGGCAAGCCTGTAGAACACCTGACAACCCCTCCAGCAAGTGGCAGCCTTACCAGAGACCGAATACAAATAGAAATTAAATTATAAATTGTATTCGGGACCGGGGATCGAACCCGGTACCTCAGGCTTCGCGGTAGGCTTATAAGACCGCTTGGCCATGAGGCCTCTATTTTGTCATGATCACGCCAGACTTTACAGCCCCTAATATAATATATTTAATATAATTGTTTTTCGGAAATTTTTAATACTAAAATTCTAAGTTATAAGTTTCCACTTTTATCAGCAGTCCCGACTGTCAATTTTTTGTATTTTTTAAATTAATTTAGGTGTTACATTAATCCTCACATTCCTCTACGTTGTTGGTTAAAAATAATAAATCTCTGAACAGCCCAAGGGATAATTTCAAGTGAACTCGCGGCGAACGGCTTTTCCTATATAACTTTACGATTTTATTAACTTTACGAGACATTAAATCTTATAATGAAATTCCGAGAATCAATACAAAGATGGTGCCAGAATTCGCTGTTCGGATATTAATAACATTTTTTTAAATCTTGTCATATTAAACCCGACGTAAAAAGAGTGTTATAAAATTGATGTCTGTGAAAACTCTAAAACAAAGACCAATTTCGATGAGGTTTCTTTGTTTAAATGTTGGAATTTTTGTTTTGTTACCTCAGCACTTTCGACTGGGTGAACCGATTTTGATGATCTAATCATCAAAATTTGTTCAATAGTTTTAGAGTTACAATTTTAAGTCTGTTTTTTTTAAGATTATCACAAGTCAACAAAAAAATCTTTTTTTTTGGGTCTGTTTTTTAATGACTATTATCTGAATGTTTACATTGAAAAATAACCTAAAACTCAATTTTTTACAAAAAAAGTTTGCTTTTGTACTTTATACCATGATAGAAAAAATTACGATTTTTGACAAATGCTTAGAAGTTACCACTTTTAAAAGCGAACTTTATGAGATAAAAATATTATTTCTTTTATTAATTAGGTATAAGAAATCAAAATCGGTTACACAGAACTCAGACTCAAAAATGGTGTTTACCTATGTTATGTTTGTTCATCCGTTTCTAAGCATCATATCTGAGAGTTTACGTGTGTCGTGTGACATTGTGGCTTCTAAACAAATAAACCGTTTTAAATGCGTTGTATTTGTGCGAAAGCTCACATATATACCTCTTATATACAACTTCAGATATTTTTTGTAAATGGTCGTCAATTTTACATTGTTTTAATAAAATCTATTAAATCTCAAAGACGCGGGAAATATACAACTTAACCAAATAAAGATCTGACAATTGTCAACAACGTTGAAAATTTCAACGTTTTCAAACATTTTAGTCACAATTGCGAAAATATTACATTTCAATGGATCTTGACATCTTTTGTTAAACATTGAATTGAATCGTTTGATGCTATTCAGACGCGGCGTCTCTGGATTTTATTATTTTATTTTAAACTAGCCATGCCTCTCGGTTTCACCCGCGTTAATGTCGTCGTAACGTGACGTATATAGCCTAAAAGCTTTTAGCTCTAAAAATGACGATACTTACTTAGCAATTTTATCCCCCCCCCCCCTCAACCCCTTAAAACCTTTTATTATCTATAAACAGATTGAAACAGCGAATAGCAAATAGCGTATGTCTGTTCGCGATACTTAACTTGAACGAATATGCAAGTTTCACCAACAGAGTGATTCTTGACTCAATCTTGAGGAAGGTTTAGGTTAATTTGTCAAGGTTTTGTGTAAATTTGTTGAAATATGATGATAATTGGAAGTGTCGGATTAAATCACCTGGGAGCTTTCATCAAAAACGCTGCCCTTTGAGATATAACAAAACAATGCATTGTGGGATATTCCTCTTTTATATATGTAGAAAAAAGTCCTTGGTGGCATATATGTACCTTTCAAGGATAGCTTACTAAACCCATTCTATCTTTTATTGGCGATACAGTTCGTCGACTCAGTAATATTTTAAAAACAACATAATATACTCTCTATTGTCTTTATTGAGAAAGGCTATTGAAATTAACACGAGTGAAACCGCAGTGCATAGCTAGTCGAATACCCAATACAATTTCCAATAATATTTTCATTGCGACGTTTCATTTCCTTCGGTAGGCGAGTTCCGTGTTGAGTCACGGTTCTGATGACATCTGAGTTTATGACAAAGAAAATTCTAAAAAACATCCATTGAAAAAGGTGCGAAAATTAATACTGCGATTTAAAAAATTGGATAGGGGTAGGAGGGGATCACACATACAATACATAAAAATCGGTCGAACCGTTTCGCAGGAATTCCATCCCATTAGATAAATATATAAATAATTATTTATTTATAATAATTACAAATATTACTATAACTAAGAATATATTATAACATAAATTTGGAATATAAAATACTGTAAAATATAATAAAATTAAAAATATTTACAAAAATTTATTCTCTGTGGCTCGGTACCCTTAATGCTGGAATTGCAATATTAATGCACTGAGCGAGGAAATTATACAGTGTATAGGTATAATAATATATATATATATATATATATATATATATATATATATATATATAGAAAATATTCGAGTTTCTCGCAAACAGACATACACTATGTCAAATTATAACACTCAACTTTTTTAGTATTACAAGATATTACATAATGTTTCATTCAAAATGAAATGTGAATTTTAAATTTAAAAGCTTTCGTTTATTTTAACGTAAATAAATACTTATATATGTATATAGTAAATATTGCGTAAATTAATATACAACATCAAAAAAAAGTATTAAATTCTCATGTCAAAATATAATTGATGAATTAATTATTGCTCTATCATTTAAAAACATAACATTTTAATATGAAATTGTTAATTTATTACCAATTTACTATAACATAGTTAAATATATTTACTAAAATACAAAAGGCTCTCAAAGCCGTTGGGTGCGGACCCAAAATACTGGCTGCGTTGCCGAAATATTGAGACACTGAGACCACAGGAAACCCGAACGTAAAAATAATGAAAATATATTTTTAAATGCATATTGCACCATTTTGCCGTAAACACGAACTTTTATTGAGATTTATTTTGAATTAGTTGTGCTCCGCGATTTCACCCGCGTTAATTTCGTCCATAGGTACTCGAATCTCCTAATAAATAAAACTCACAAATTACAATTGTGTTTTGTAAAATATGATGTATTTTAAACTAGCTGACCCAGCGAACTTCGCACCGCCAATAAAAGTTAGAATGTGAATCGAACGTCAAATGTTTTACAGGAAAGTAGACTGTTTATATGGGAAAATTGTTTTTACCATCTTCCTCGCAATTTTTCCATATTTTGCACCGTTTAAACCTTGTCAAAATCAGCTAAATCGGCCCAGCCGTTCTCGAGTTTTAGCGAGACAACAGATTTTTATATTACATAGAAGATTGGCGGTATCATGTTACAAACATACAACAATTTAGTTCTCCGTTTCACAATCGGTTATCTAAGGAAAGCGATCGTTGAGAGAATTCAATTAGTCGCAAAGCTTAGGATTACTCAGTACTCGTTGTATTAATTATATTGAACCCTTCTCCTCGTAGCAAAAAAGACTAATATTATTTTATTATTAATGAGTTATTAAATATTTACAGAATACAAAAGGCTCATCAAAGCCGTTAGGGTGCGTACCCAAAATACTGGCTACAAGTGGTTATTTACATCATTTATATATCCAAAACGGATGGATCGATGATGGTATATATTTTTTTGGATTCATCTAATTCGAGAATAGCAGAATAACAATTAAAAATATAGAAAACTAGTGGACCCCGCGAACTTCGTATCGCGTCAAAGTTCCGAATAATAAAGTGTCATCAAAAACGTCATTCTATAGAAAATGTATGAGGGAAATGTTTTTATTTTATTTTTTCGAAAATTTTCCAAATTTTTCTCTCCGTAAGAACCATCCTTGTACTGCAAGGAATATTATAAAAAAGAATTGGCCAAATTGGTCCAGGCGTTGTTGAGTTATGCTTACCAACACATTTTGCGATTCATTTTTATATTATAGATTTCACAAAAATGTGTTGTATAAAGAGAACTCATTTCGCAATTTTCTATGAAATGACGCTTTAGGTTGCGGGGTCTTCTAATCTTATATATATTTAAAAAAATCTCGTGTCACAATGTTAGTTACCTTTCTCCTCCGAAACGGCTTTACTGATTTTTACCAAATTTTATAAGCATATTCAGTAGGTCTGAGAATCGGCTACTATCTATTTTTCATACCCCTAAGTGATAAGGGTAGCCCACCTCAAAAATTAATATGGCAATGCAACGTTTGCCGGGTCAGTTTCTGATATATAATAATAATTGAGAAAATTAACATACATTGTTCTGATCCCAAAGTAGCTGAAGCACTTGTGTTATGGAAATCAGAAACGAGGGTACCATAATAAATATATATATTGATAAACAACCAAGACTCGGAAACTAATATTCGTGCTCATCACACAAATAAATGCACCTACTGGGATTCGAACCCGGGACCTTTCGATGCAGAAGGCAGGAGCACTACCAATTGCGCCAGTCAGTCGTCAATATATTGCTTGGACGTTGTCAAAAGGACCCCGGTTCGAATCCCGGTAGGTGCATTTATTTGTGTGATGAGCATAAATGTTTGTTTCCGAGTTTGTCGCCTAAAATCATTCCATAGGAAATGTATGATGCAACGAATTTTCTTCATAAACACTTTTTCGTGAATTTTGCCATATTTTATAGTTGTTCTGCTATTCTCAGATTTGACGAATCCAACAAGTCATTGATCATCAAAATGGATCCATCCGTTCTCGAGTTATAAATGGTGTATATTATATATTATATAGATTTCAAGAAAACATGGTTAAAATGACCGCCTCCTTGGTCTAGTGGTAAGCGCGTAAGCGTTACAACCGAGAGGTCCTGGGTTCGATTCCCGGTTGAGATAAAAAAAAACTCGGTCTGGCAGGACATAGAAGGCTGACCACCTACTTGTCCCTAAATAAAAAAATCGATCAGTGAAACAGATGTGAAATGCATCTGCCCCATACCCCACAAGGGGACGCGGGACTTCACCGATGGTTAAAATAATTTACGTATTTTGAAATTAAATTCCAGCCATATATTACAAATGCCGTATAGATATTTTCAGCCGCAAAAAAGATTTTTATTAACCCACAACGAAAAGAAGGATCTTTTAAGTCCCTTGTCTGTTTAATCCGCATAATGGTAGAAATGGATCGAATTTCGCTTAAAATTATTTTATCCAAAGCCATCCGTTTTGTATGTTAAAGCGAGAAATCCGTTCAATATATGCTCCTACACGCTCCGTGTCTATGATATTTTAGAGGCATAGAATGGTTGTAACAGTTGGCCCGATAATAAATATTTTTTTTAAATACAATTAAAAGTATGAATGGCACACATCATTATACATACCTTACTTTTGAATTATGGTCGAATGTATATAATGTTAGTTCAGTTTTATGTTTGTATGTATGTGTTACCTTTCTATCATACAGTCTGTCCACTCGAAACTCCAATAACAATGACACAACTCGTCTGCAAGGGTCGCGGTGTATTCGTCGAGCGAAAACAGTTGGTCCGAGAATTAATAATTTTATTTAATTAAATGTTAATGTTAATATTAACAAAGAAATCGTCAACGGTAAAAAAATGCGTCAAATTGTCCTCCTTTTTGGGTGTTTATGAAAGTTAAAAATAAAAAATTTTAAGTGTAATTTTTTGCAATTACAATTTTCCAAATAGGTATATTATTTTGTGGAAATATTACTTCCGTTTCATTAATTAGATACCATTTAGTGAACTTAATGTTTAAAGCTTACCTATGGTATGTCAAAAGCTCAATAAGTTTCCTTACAGTTATTATAAGTAATATATTTCACCGAATATATAAAGACTAGCCTGGCAGTAAAACTTCTACAAGAGAAAGAGTTTTATGAGCGGTGGCGTTTTATAATAATAAAAAAGTCAAATGATATCTTTTTTAAACACTTCGTTGCAATTTAGTGCAACGCGCGGCCTTATCTCTAATCAGCGATCTCTTGCAGGCAATCCAATTTTTGTTGGTTTGGTGGAATTTTTTCAGGAAACCTGTAGAAATTCAACCACACCTCCGTGCCGCTTATGACAACCCGTTCGGCAAGAATACAAATGAAATTATAAATTGTATTCGAGACCGGGGATCGAACCCGATACCTCAGGCTTCGCGATAAACTTATAAGACGGCTTAGCCATGAGGCTTCTGCTACTTTACTAAATTAATTTTTGCACATCCTAGTCAACTGACCATTTCATTAAAGAATCAAATGACAATCCAACAATTGTTCATAATGTTTCGTTCATTCTGTGTCGCAGGCTTTGAGGTCGGTCAGATTATCTTTGTGAGTTCCTCGGCTATCGCAAGCAAACCCAAGTAATTGGAATAATGTTAAAACCACACGATAACGAACATATAATGTATATAAATGATTGCTTTCAAAGTTTTCCTTAGATATTTTAACTCTTTGTTAACTGTTAATTCCATAAAGGTCATATGCGTATCAATACGTTGTAAGATGTTCTATATTGAACGCTGTAGAAATAATTCAACACTTTTAAGTTATGAAACAATTTGTTTATTTATAAAACCTTTATTCACTGACCAAGTTAGTTTATTGGTCAGGTTTGATTATTTATTGAGAGGAACAACAGCTTAAATTTAATTTAATTTGATTTCAATAGAAAAATAATATAGTTAAAGCGAAGCCAATTAAAGTCCCGCAGATAAAAATGTAACAAGTAAAACTGAACAATAAACAGCACAAAATATTACTCTTTAAGTAAGTGCAGTCAAAACATGTCTTGAAGAACATATGGCTCATTTGCCAATTGCAAATTAATTAGTTGCTACGCAACTAGTGTTTAATTGCTCTGTGGATATCATCAGGTGACGCAGGGAACCGAATGTGACACGATCCAAGTGAAGCCAAGCTGCACTGGCTCTATGTACAATTCGATGAGCGGTTGAAGTGCTAAACCCACATAAATCTGCAGCAGTCATTTGGTAGCATCCAGTAGCATAAAATCGAAGAGTACACAGTAATTGATTCATGGAAGAACCGTGATTCCTTTAATAATTTTAAAATAGGTTAGGTTAGGCGCTTATGAATCAAAGTTAAACTTTTATGTATTTCAAAAATATGTATTTCAATGCTTACATTTCTGAAGAAAACTGTAATTGACTCCAACACTGATAAAACTAGGTTTAGTTGGGTGAAATCTTGTGACGAAATCTTTATCATCAAGGATAACAAAGTGCTCTTCTCTTTCGCGAATCCATCTAAGACGCCGTGAGTGATATAAATACTCTTCTTCATCACTATCGTCAAAAACTAAAGCCAATGCTCGCTCCATTTATTTTTATTTTGTTAACTACTTTAATTTTACTAATTATTATGTGAGATGAAATTTATTTTTGTAAACAGTACCAACTACCAAGGTCCAAGGTATAGTGAATAGTCGAAGTCATTCAAACGCGTCCAATGAAGTTAACTCTGAAAAATCGGACGTTCAATATTGAACATCGTTCAAGTCCTAACTACTTTCAGTTTTAGTTGGTGAAATCCAAAATGTATTTTTGATCTCAGTCAGACTTAAACTGAGTTTAAGTCGAATTGATCGCGTTTAGGTAAAACGGTGAAAACGGCCCTAAATCTATTTTCCACATAGCTTGTTAAAGTTATTAAGGCCCGTATCTACAGTGCGAGGCTGCTCGCGTCATCTGCCTCAGGGTGAGGCATACGCTCTTCAGCTAGTTAACCACGAATGCTCACTGCGAGCACGCGAACCACCCGCGTTCGCAGTGAAGGCAGTCAATACAATGTCTTTGATGAGAAATGTGAAAAATGCTGCCGCTGCTTTTATTGTGATGGCGACGATTATTAGAAAAAAACTACATTACTCGCACGACACATGAAACTGTTTTGCATATAATTGGTGGAAGCATGGGAAAGATCAATAAGTTTGTAGGACAATGAGGGTCCTTTCATTATATAATTATGTGGTATTAGAGTAATCAGTCAGTAAAACAATGTTTTATATTGTGACTTATTGTGTATTTTATTCTCAAGTCCTAGACCTAGTCATGACGCTAACATTACAAACCAAAGCTGTCAAAATGACAATTAACAAAATGACGTTGCGCACGCCACAAGTGCATTACTCCTAGTCGAATACAAAGGGGGGTGGGGGGGGGGGTTTCAACATAGGCGTTCTCTGTACATACGCAGACGACTTTGTTTTATAATATGTAGTGATAATATATTTATTTCATTGTCTTCAGACTATCCTAGTAACCTTATGCTTTGGATTTCATTCAAACAAAAGGCTCAATTGTCTGAAAATGTTTGATAAATATCCAAGCTTCCAAGCTAGCTTTTACGTACATAAATTTAACTTTAACTTAACTTTAGTTAAGGATTGCGTCCTTTATCGATTTCAATTTATTCGATTTTAAACATGAAATATTATTAAATTTAATTTTAACAGAATTTATTTACAACTTACCTACTTAAATATATTTACAAAAATACAAATCTGGCATATATTTACAATTTATTTAATTACAAAAAATATATAATTACTTTAAGAAACACTAGAAAATATCGATTAGTTTTTTTCCGTAAAAACTAGAAAATATGCATTAGTTTTTTCCGTAAAAACAAGAAAATGTACATTTCTGTAGAAACAAGGAAATATGCATTGAGTTTTTTCCCGTACTAAAAGATATTTGCAGTCAGTTGATTACGTCAATTTAAATCAAGTACATAGTATAATAAATTATTCAAACAAAAGGCAAAAAGTGTACGGACTAGTACATAACAAGAAACAGATAATTCACAACAACACCGTATTTCCAAGAATTAATTTAAAAACGATTTAATAGTCTCCGACATCTAATTCGTATTTCTAATAAATTTATGAACATTGAAATTGGAGTAATCCATGTGTAAATTTTCAGCTTTAAACAAAACCACAATTTCAAATATATTTACAAAAACATCAAGGCTCATCAAAGCTGTTGGAAGGTTTTTTTTTGAAGTCCCGTGTCCCCTAGTGGGGTATGGGGCAGATGCGTTCATCTGCTTCATTGATCGATTTTTTCATTAGGGGAAAGGTGATTAGCCTTACATACCCTGCCAGACCGAGTTCCTTTTTATCTCCTCCGGGAATTGAACCCAGGACAAGAAGTTTGTAATTCTTACGTGCTTATCACTAGACCAAGGAAGCCGTTGGGGTGCGTACCCAAAATACTGGCTACATTACCGCTATACTAACGATATGTACATGATGATAATTTCAATTTGTTAAATTTAAAACGTAAATCCATTCATATGTCTAATCTTCGATTCTATGAACCAGCGAACAAGTGATAAATCATGATCATACTGTCTTCATCCAACGTATTGTGAACTGAAGGTTCATAGACGAATCTTTCTTTCGATAAATCAATGTCCAACTAATTCGACGCTTAGATGGATACCACACAGTAGAGAATTATTCCATTTTAATGAATAAATTATAAATTGAGTAAAATAAAACAAACACGTGAAAGAATCAATAAAATATCTCTAGAAATGAAAAAGTTATGGGACTTTGAAGTTGCGTTTGCAAGAATTTGTTAGAAGCGGATAGGTCAAATGACGTCACAGGCGAATCAGAAATACTCAATCTATTTCAAAGTCATTTATTGATGGATTTCAAATTTTTTTTCAGTGATTGATTAGTTTTGATCTGTATTTTAATATACGTTGAATATTAACAACATCATGAAACTTATCCTTTTACTTTTTCAACCTACTTCGAAAAAGATCAATTTGGGTGCGTTTTTTTCAAATTTTATTACGCGACTGTGAAAAGATTTTGATGTAGGGAATTGGTGGGATCATACGGGAAGCACCAGCTTTCAAAACAAAAAAAGAATCATCGAAATCGGTTCACCCAATCGAAAGTTCTGAGGTAACAAACATAAAAACATAGCGTCGAATTGAGTACCTCCTGCTTTTTTGAGTTGCTTAAAATATAACCAATTATAATTATTTTTTATAGAACATACTTTAGAATTTCCCATATAAATTTCCCATACATATTTTTAGAAAAATTCAACAAAAACTAAATATTTGTACTTATGTAATGTTTCAACTCAAAGGCGTGATCAAATTTGTTTAAAAAAAATATATTTGCAATAATATACTAATATTTAAAACAAAAGGCTCATCATTTTGGGTGCGTACCCAAAATACTACATTACCGCGAAATACAGCTTAATAAAAATAAAACCGAAAATGTCTAATTTTTTTAAACAAGTTAAAATCTCCAATAACACCTCAACGTATATTTTTTTCGAGAATTTTGACTTTGAAGTTTGATATTACTAATAAAATTACTAATTTAACCCGACTTTACGTGATCTGAGAGAAAAGCGACCCCATTTAAAAAGCCATGATCAGAATCCGAAATCGCCCAACACGTCCACGGGCCCACGGATTCCTTCGCGGTGTTAACAAATTGAAGAATTTTATGAAATATCAAAGTTATTTAATTTATAACACACAACGAAAATGAATTAAAATTATTTAATTACTAGCTATGCCCCTTGGTTTCACTCGCGTTAATTTCGTCGTAACGTGATGTTGAAAAAATAAATGTGTCTATAAAATAAAATAGCGAATAGCAAAATAATATATATGTATTATGTACTTCGTCAATAATTTATATTAATTTCTAAAATAAAAGTAGCCAAAGTTACTCCTTATTGCATCAGCTATCTGCCAGTGAAAGTCCCGTCAAACAGTTAATTTGGTATAAAGTGAAGTCCCCTAGTGGGGTATGGGCAGGCTCGCCGCTAGCTGTTTTTTCGCCCGCGTGCAATACCGATTGTGCCGCCCTATATCGCCCTAAATAAATCAATCCGTCAATGTCTGAGTAGACAGGCCAGGGTTACAATGACTTAAATTAGGTATGAGTCGCTCGATTTGCCGCCCCCCGGGCGTGCCGCCCGTGTGCGGTGCACGCTTTGCACGCCCGCTTACGGCGGCCCTGGGTATGGGGCAGATGCATTTCACATCTGTTTCACTGATCGATTTTTTCTTTAGGGGTAAGTAGGTGATCAGCCTTCTATGTCCTGCCAGACCGAGTTTTTTTATCTCCGCCGGGAATCTAACCCAGGACCTCTCGGTTGTAACGCTTACGCGCTTACCACTAGACCAAGGAGGCGGTCTATGTACTCCATATGCATTTAGTAAAAAGCGGTTATTTTAATATTACAAACAGACACTCCAATTTTATTTAAGATGGATTAAAGTATTTTATTTACACAAGTATCTACCAAAATAAATTAAAAACTTAAAATTACTTCAAAGTACTCTTCACTATACATATTATAAAACAAAGTCGCTTTTTCTTTCCCTATATCCCTTTGTATGCTTAAATCTTTTAAGCTACGCAACGGATTTTGATGCGGTTTTTTTAAATAAATAGAGTGATTAAAGAGAAAAGTTTTTATATATGTTTTATATATGCAAAGCCGGGGAGGGTCGCTAGTATAATTATAAATAAGTCACTACCATCTCTGTATTTATACGATAATTTGTTTTAGTCATCTTAATTATATAAGAATGAATTGTTTTTAATTAATTTTAAGCCAATTTGCATGGATTTAATGGCAATAGTATGGCGTAGTCTGAAAGCACCTTTATTGAGCTTCATGTGTCACACAACGGAATCATTCAATCCCTCGGGATTAGAATCCAGTATCCGGGCAGACGCTGATTTAATTAAAATATTCCTAAAATAAAAATAATATTTTTTTGATGTTTAATAATAATTTTTATTTATTTGCAATAATATAAGGATATTAACAAAAATACAAAAGACTCATCAAAGCAGTTTGAGTGCGTACCCAAAATACTGGCTATATTACCTCGTTGTAATAATAACATTTTTAATAATCTTTTTCCTCCTAATATTGGCAAATTTTTGTCCCTTAAACGTAAGTCAATTTCAAGAGTTAATTGGGTGGCCATGGTTTTTTAGTTTTTACAGACAAATTTTACTATTTCTATTATATATACTTGTAACTTTTCTTGTGTGGTATATAAAAGTATTGTAATGAAAATATCATAATAATATTTTCTTAGAAAACGTCTAGCTTTTTAAAATAAATTTACCTACTTCATATATGAATAGATTTTTATTAATTGTAGCTAAAATCCATCACAATCATCGATTCGTTTAGAAATTCAATACTGGGTTTTAGAAAGGGAAACTCTGTCCAAATGAGTAGCGGTTATGTATTTCGAATAAATAGAAAAGTCATATGGCGAAGAGTATTAATATATAGTGTGGTTTCTATTATTTTTTTAATGGTAAATTGCTAAATTGCTTAAAATATATTTAACAAATCGGGTCATTTACATTATTTATAACTCAAGCACGAATGGTTATTTTAATCTCTGATTTATTGGATTTAACTAATCCAATCAGAATAATTATTAAAAGTATAGAAAAATCATGAAAAAGTGTTTATGAATGCGTCTCCTCATACATTTTCTATGGAATGACGTTTTATGTGACACGTTATTATTCGGCGCTTTATTAATCCTTACTAATATTATAAATGCGAAAGTTACTCTGTCTCTCTGTCGGTCTACTACCAAAACTACTTAACCGAATTTAATGAAATTTGGTAAATAGATTGTCTAGAGCCTGAGAAAGAACATAGGCTACTTTTTAATTTAAAAAAGGGTTGAAAGGGGGATGAAAAGTTCTATGGAAGTATTGTCATTTTTAGAGCTAAAAGCTTTTAGGTTATATAACACCAAGTTACAACGAAGTTAACACGGGCGAAACCAAGATTCAAAGCTAGTTTTTAAATAATCTAAAGAAAGCTATGAATCGTCGTCACCCTATAATCCGTGGTTTGGCGTAATTGCTAGAGAGATTGCCTCATAAACTCAAATATTAAAAATTATTAACTTATTCACTAGAAATGATATAATAAACCACAAAATTTAATATTCAAGCGTAGGAATAATTTCTTATTCAATTTACAGAGAAGTTCGCGGTAATTTATACTTTTTCGAGTTATTTTTAACTTGCGTCTGTGAGATATCACCTTGTACCTCGTAAACGAATAGATTATACGTTTAATAAGTTATTTAATCTATTAAAAGAACATAGTTTCACTTATAGCGATTTCAGCTTTGTTTGACAACTCCATTATTTAAACTATAATTTATGAAAAACTGTTACTCCATTCATGTGGTATTTGTAATAAACATGTTGGAGGGAGTTTAAATCTGCCTTATTTTATCTTATACTAGCTTTTTCCAGCGGTTTCACCCGCGTTAACTTCGTCGTAAGAGATGTTATATAGCCTAAAAGCTTTAAGCTCTAAAATGACGATACTTCCATACATTATACCTTTTACAACCTTTTCTTGCATTAAAAAGTAGCCTATGTCCTTTCTCAGGCTCTAGACAATCTGTGTACCAAATTTCATTTAAATCGATTTAGTAGGTTTGGTGCGAAACTGTGACAGACAGAGAGATAGAGTTACTTTCGCATTCATAATATCAGTAAGTATTAATTATTGACCTCAGGAAACCCGAAAGCTGGCTCAGATTTCGTCACAACGCGGTAATGCAGACAGTATTTTGGGTACGCACCCCAACGGCTTTGATGAGCCTTTCGTATTTTTGTAAATATAATTAAGTACATTATCTATACAGATAAATAAAATTGGAGTGTCTGTTTGATTAAAATAACCGCTTTTTACTAAATGCATACGGATGTTTATACGGTACATATACAAAAAAAAATTTTTTACAATTGATGGCTGGACCGATTTTGACGGAACTTTCACTAGCAGTTAGCTGATGTAATAAAGAGTAACTTAGGCTACTTTTAATTTAGAAATTAATATGAATGAATAAAAAAAATAACTATTTCACGCGGACAAAGTACATAATACATATCTGTTTATATAACATCACGTTACGACGAAATTAACGCGGATGAAACGGCAGGGCAAAGCTAGTTCTGAATAAAAGTTTATTTAAATCATCTTAAATCTCACTTGTGGTTACCTTAGCATCCTTTATGTAAGTTAGGTATAATTAATAAGGTCAAAGTTTAGTCCTAACCGGACCTAGTTAATGTAACAAGAGTTGAGGGCACTTCAATTAAAACTTGGCCAATACATTTCTTGCAAAAGTTTGTCGCATAAGCTTGTTACGAAGAGAAATAAACATTTAAGTAATATAAGAACAAATAAATTATAAGCATCTATTAACAACTAGCTTTGCCTCGCGGTTTCATCCGCGTTAATTTCGTCGTAACGTGATGTTATATAAACAGATATGTATTATGTACTTCATCCGCGCGAAATAGTTATTTTTTTCATTCATTCATATTAATTTCTAAATTAAAAGTAGCCTAAGTTACTCTTTATTACATCAGCTACCTGCTAGTGAAAGTTCCGTCAAAATCGGTCCAGCCATCAATTGTAAAAAAATGTTTTTTTGGTATATGTACCGTATAAACATCCGTATGCATTTAGTAAAAAGCGGTTATTTTAATATTACAAACAGACACTCCAATTTTATTTATCTGTATAGATAATGTACTTAATTATATTTACAAAAATACAAAAGGCTCATCAAAGCCGTTGGGGTGCGTACCCAAAATACTGGCTGCATTACCGCGTTGTAATAATAACATTTTAAATAATCTTTTTCCTCCTAATGTTGGCAAATTTTTGTTCCTTAAACGTAAGTCAATTTTAAGAGTTAATTGGGTGGCCATGGTTTTTTAGTTTTTACAGACAAATTTTACTATTTCTATTATATATACTTGTAAGTTTTCTTGTGTGGTACATAAAGAGCCTAAGTTAATCCTTATTGCATCAGCTATCTGCCAGTGAAAGTCCCGTCAAAATCAGACAAAAATTGTAAAAAATGTTATTTTGGTATAAAGTGAAGTCCCGTGTCTCCTAGTGGGGTATGGGGCAGATCCATTCACAATCCTCTTAAGTGATGTCCATTAATATATTAACTTTGAAAAACAATATTAAAAAGTTTTAGTTAAATATCAGTAGATGTCATTGATGTATTGTAAAGATCTAGTCAGGCGAAAGAAATTCATAAATTTCAGTTATTTATAATATGTGCTGATTGTCAAATCCGTCCACAGATTACCGCAAAATCGTTTTATTCTACTGTTTTTGGTCACGTACTCGTCACAAATTGTATCTCGTTGCCAAGATGCTACGTGGTTAAGATAAAATAAAAATGTATTTTTACACTACAGTAACTTTATCTTGTTTGTGGCTTTAGAATTTACGTAATGTGGATTAATATATCTAAAAATTCATAACACAAACATTATTTTAACTTGACTCGCATGGCTGGCACTACGGAGCCCCGCTGCAATGCACCTGCTAGTAGATCTTCAGGAGGTGTCAAGGGATTGAATGAGATGACCCCAGGAGCCCTGGTCTGGCTAAAGTTATACATTTCAAAGCAGGATAAACGGCCGATCGATTATAATAATTTTAACGTATGAGGACTAAATAGTTTTTAAAATGAAACATGTTATTAAGTAAATACAAAAAAATATTATACTAAGTAAATATTTATAGGTCCAAAATTGTATGATTTTCTGCTACAAATCATTTATCTGAAGTATGACCAACAACAATTAATTATTAAAGTCAATTAACAATTGATTTTAATTAATTTTTTTAATATAATTGCGCGAACGGGTGATCTTGAAATTTGCCACAGTTAAAGTTTATATGGAGAAGTGCATAATGCTATTTTTTATATGAAACGCATTAGAAATACATTAAATTAAAATAAATCTGACGTACGTTGAATTGTGGTCAAATCTCGACCAATGGGACTTCTGGACTGAGAATTTCTTTTGAAGTCGATTGATGTAAAGACGGTATTCAACTAGCAAAAGACAAGGTCTCTAAGGAGTTATTTACCTATATATCAAAAACTGTCCAAACTATAATCGTGGACAAATATTACGGGTCAGTACGAAACTTGATCAATCGGTTTGCTGGTTCCTGGTCTTATATTCTGCCCAGTTTCTGGTAAACGTTGGGTGACTCGTTCAGGCGCTAGCGACATAATAGTAATTCAATAATGGCCGTGAAAGACTATGATGAGGATTTATCATTTTGATTGAAAACAAAAGTGAGAATACAAGTCAAAGTAAAACACGAGTGATTTGAATTTTATAGGTTATGAAAAGAAATTTTGGTGTTTAACTTCAAATATATATCATCGAATATATGGAGACTAGCCATACTAACGTCTACAAGAGAAAGAGAAGACTTTCAGTGAGCAATGGCGTTTTATGATAACGAAACAGATACCATTATTTTGGTTAGATAATTTAGTATAGCTGTAGTTGCTGCGACAACCTATCTTGGTGTATGTTAAAAGTATTGAGAAGTGCCGATAGGTGGCGTGAGTAGGTATTTTAAAAAATGCTATCTCTTTCATATCGCTGCCTCACTCAGGGCGTGCGATTCGAGTTGCAAATCTTAGAGGCATTCCTACATTTCCTTTTTAAAATAGTTTTGGGCGATAACGTTTTTACCCCCCTGAACATTTATTAAATAAGATAATTTTGGTCTTTTTAGATTCAGTACATCTTAATCTAGGTCTTTACGTTTTTTTTTTAGTAATTCAGTTTTGTTTAATTTTAAAAAATAAAAACGCTCGAGAAAGATTTTAAGTCAAAAATATAGATGTTTGGATGCTAATAACTTTTATCATATGCAATATTTCTTTTATCTACAACATTTCCAAAAATTATGAAAATAGACTATGTTAATGGGGGGGAAAACGTTATCGCTTTTTGTATGAAAATTTCACACAATCTAACAGCTTCACAGTCCTCTTAAAAGCTGCTGCAGATTAATAATATTCCCAAGACTTCGTTGATATTTTAATATAAGTATAAATACACAGTTATAATAGAAATCACTACGTAATATAAAACAAAGTCGCTTTTTCTTTCCCTATATCCCTTTGTATGCTTAAATCTTTAAAACTACGCAACGGATTTTGATGTGATTTTTTTTGAAATAGATAGAGTGATTAAAGAAGAAGGTTTTTATATGTTTTATACCCGTGCAAAGCTGGGGCAGGTCGCTAGTTAATTATAAATCAGAAAGTAATGTTCATGAGTCGAAGAAATGTGATAAAATTGAATATATATTTTTTCGATGTCACAGCTCGCTTCCAAATTCTGCAAGATTTGAATTTGAATTATTAATCATTAACTTTAGCGCGTGGCAAGGAGTTTCTTCATAAAAGAGGCCACACGCAATTCGCCACACAGTCAAATGACATCTGCTACTATTGACTAAACAATTAATTTTTGCACATCCTAGTCAACTGACAATTTTATTATAATCAAATGACAGTCCAACAAATTTATTACCAAATTCGAACTGTTGTTACATTTATTTTCCCAATTACGTTGTTTAATATTATTTAGATATTAAAATTAAGTTTACATAGTTTCATGCATAACATTATTAATTTGCAAATTACAAAGGATTTTGTCGCTGACCCGTATTATTTGTCCACGAGTTTAAATAAAGTTGGACTTATACGTGAAAACATTTTACCCCAAGGAGTACAAATTTACAAATTTCTTTTCGAGTATACAAATTTACATACAAGAAAACCTTGCAAACTTTGTGTTCAGAAATAAGAATTTCTTTGTTTATTTCTTCCTATATCCAAAAAAAATATTTTTGGGTGTATACATACATTCTGTTCATTCATGTCACAGACAGCTTGCTGTTGAAATTTGTGATAAACATTATGAGGATTCTATTACTGTATAACCTTGCGGTAGGCATTAAAAATGACGATACTTCTGTAAAACTTTTCATCCCCCTCTTTCAACCCCCTACAACCCTTTTTTCCAATAAAAAAGTACATCCTTTCTCAGGCTATCTGTGTACCAAATTTCATTTAATTCCGTTCAGTAGTTTTGGCGATTAACCGCGACAGAGAGATAGACAGAGTTACTTTCGCATTTATTTATTAAGGATGTATTAGAAATACGTTAATTAAAATAAATATTAACTAATACTGCTTAAATGACATACAACATAACACATAGGTACCTTACTTTTAAATTGTGTAAATTATACGTATTATACATTTTTTTATCTCCAAAGGGAATCGAACAAAGGACCTCTCGGTTTAACGCTTACGCGCTGACCACTAGACCAAGGAGGCATTCAATAGTTATAAATATGCATAATTTATGAGTAAATAATGCATAATTAAGTAACAATGATTAATTTAAAGCGAGTACGGATTTTCGAAAATTCACAGATAGTTGGAGCATCCTCCAATTTAATTACAGTCAGATGCAATTTGCTACAATCTACTTACTGTTAAATTACTTTGTTCGTGATAAAATTTTAACTTGAATTCTTTTCTTTAACTAACAATTAACAAGTAAAAGTTTAAGAAATGACATGTTAATCGCACTAAATGAATGCGAAAGTTTGAGATGATATTTGGATGTTTGTAACTCAATCACGCCTAAGAGGATTGTGAAGCAGTATATTTTCATACAAAAAGCGATAACCTTTTTTCCCCCCAATAAACAAGGTCTAATTTGCAAATTTTTTAGAAATGTTGTAGATAAAATGAAAAACTAGGTCCGTACGTTTTTAATTTAAATAAATATTGCGTATGGTAGAAGTTATTAGCGTCTAAATATCTATATTTTTGACAAAAAATCTTCCTCGAGCGTTTTTATTCTTTTAAATTAAACTAAAGTGAATTAATAAAAAAGAAAAACGTACAGACCTAGATTAAGGTGTACTGAATCTAAAGAGATCAAAATTGTTTCATTTCGTAAATGTTTAGGGGGGTAAAAATGTTATCGCCCGAAACTATTATAAAAAGGAAATATAGGTAAGCCTTTTTGCTCTTTGCCTCTAAGACAACTCTATCTATCGCACGCCCGGAGTGAGGCAAAGCGGTATGAAAGAGATAGAATTTTTTTAAATACATATTTGCGCCGCTTCACAATCCTCTTAAATAGCTGAACGGATTAGAATGAAATGTAGTGTTTTGCCTTAGTTCGCTGTTGCACTGCGGCACTTATTAACTGTAACATAATGACGCATGGATTTGACTTATTGATTTATTATAAAATACAATGTAATGCTTAATTAAGTGTCATTACTATGGAAAACCTCGAAATATAAACTTACTATATACACCGTTGTAACCGCCTCCGTGGCTAATTGAGTTTCGCGTCTGCGTATTGATCTGGAGGTCCTGGGTTCGAATCCCGGGGAAACACATGAATGTTTCAGTCGGGTAGGTACAGCAGGCTGATCACCTACTTGCCTGTAAAGAAAATGATCAGTGAAACCGATACAGCAATGTGTGCCCATGCGTAGGGCATGGGGCACTTTTCAACCCTTTACAACCCTTTTTGCATTAAAAAGTATATGTCCTTTCTCGGGCTTTAGACTATCTGTGTACCAAATTCCATTTAAATCGGTTCAGTAGTTTTGGCGTTACACCGCGACAGACACAATTTTTTTCGCATTTATAATATTAGTAAGGATTTTAAAATAAATGCAGATAAAACTTACTTTATAATTAATATAATGCAATAAGTCTAACAACATCCATTTAAAAATCTCTTTTCATTCTGAATTCATTGTGTATTCAAATTTATGTTTAAATTTTTATTCATTCATATTCAGTTTTATTTATTTAAGAAAATGTGAAAGGTAAATAACCTTAATGTTAACCTTAAATTGGTTGAAAAACCAAAAGGTCAATTTAGATTTCATATTTTGTCAATATCAAACCATTTTCAAAACGGAAAATGTTTTAAATTCAACTGTTATTGTATTTCCGACACGATTTTGAAGCCATTTTTTTTTACCTATTTCCCAAAGGGGTAGACAGTGAGCACGGGTTGCCACCTGCTACTCCTACATACCTCTTTCAAAGTCAAAATCAAAGTCAAAGTCAACGCTTAGCTTCGTCCACTTTCAATAAATTCATCGTACCCATCTACGCCTGAATTAGGTCCATAAATGTATGACTGGGTCTACCAATCCCATTTTAATGATTATTTAATCACTGACACAAAAGTTAATTCCCGTAAATCCTAGTGAGGCATGATGCAGACATGTTTAAGCCCAACACAGACTTAGCTATAATATATATTTTTATAGCTAGGCATATTACTATATATCTTTATATAGTATCTGTTTCATTGATCATTTTCTTTCCAGACAAGGAGGTGCTGTTCTGTGCCTACACAACAGAAACATTCATTTATTGCCCGGGTTCGAACCCAGGACCTCCGGCGTAACACGCAGAGGCGTTAACCACTTAGCCACGGAGGCGGAGACTGACACACAAAAGTATTATAAGTTTGAAACGACTGTGTGTCTTTCTATGACACAGCTCTTGAATGATAGATCAATTTCGATGTAGTTTTTTTAGGTCGAGATGGATTAGAAAATTTTATTTTTTAATTTTATTTATAAAAATTTAAAGAGATAAATATAATGACAGTCACATGTCAATATATTTATGAAAATCTGATATATGTACACAAAAATATTAACTTGTTTAAGAATAACAGTGATAGTAATGAATTTAATATAAGGAATAAAGATAAACTCGCTGTTGCCACTAGTAGGCTCCATAAAGTTAGTAAATCTTTTAAGGGGCAATGTATACGCTTTTATAATAAACTCCTAAGTGATATGCTTCAACTGTCAGTGAATAAATTTAAAAACACAATTAAAAGAAAATTTTATAAAAAAGCATACTATAAAATAACGGATTACTTAGATGATAAAAAAGCTTGGGAATGAACCTGCTCTAACTCTGTATTAAAAAAACCAAATACTATAATTTTTTTTTACAATAATTTTTTTTTGTAAACCACATCATATTTAAAAAAATGATGATTCAAAATGATCAAATATGATTTCAATAAATAAAGATATTTTGACTTTGACTTGAGCAGTTAAAGTCTGTTTATTTTTCATTTCATTCATGAGGTATTTTAATTTGTAACTGTGTCTAGCGGTTTGACACTTTTGTTTCCAATTAACGCATTCTACGTGATAATTTTTTTTATAAGATATAATGGCTATAGTAAGCTATCGTTAAAAGGTACATCTTCTTCTTCTTCTTCTTGAGGTGCCATCTCCTACCGGAGGTCGGCTATCATTAGGGCTATCTGGATCCTGGACACAGCGGCTCGGAACAAGGATCTTGTGCTCAGGTTGAACCATGTCCTAAGATTCTTAAGCCACGAAGTGCGCCTCCTTCCAGGCGGTCTCCTACCGTGAATTTTGCCCTGCATTATGAGCTGGAGCAGATGGTATTTGCCATTACGCATTATGTGACCAAGGTACTCCAGCTTGCGTTTTTTGATGGTGCTTAGGATCCTTGCCTTTTCATTCACCATCTGCAATACCCTCGCGTTAGACACCCTATCCGTCCACGATATTTTCAAGATTCTTCTGTATACCCACATTTCGAAGGCTTCTAAGCGGTCGCTCATACTCTGAGTTAAAGTCCATGACTCTACGCCATACAGAAGAACAGAAAACACATAGCAACGTGCCAAACGCACTCTGGTAGCTATCCTCAACGAACGATTGCACAAAAGGTGACTCAGCCTTAAAAATGCACCTCGTGCTTGCTCTATCCGGCACTTGATCTCCACGCTATGATCGCATTGATCATTCACCACGCAGCCAAGGTATTTGTAAGAGTGGACTCTTTGGACTACCTGATTTCTTATAATCAGATCCGGAGTTGTAAGGTGTTGTGATCTACCGACTATCATAATCTTAGTCTTGGTCAAGTTTATGCTAAGACCGTAACTCGCACTAACGTCGTCAACCCGCCGAAGCAACCTTTGCAGATCAATAAAATTGGATGCTAGTAATATAGTATCGTCAGCATATCGAATGTTGTTCAACGCGTGACCATTTACTAATATTCCTTCTCCAGCATTTTCTAGGGCTTCTGCAAATATTGCCTCCGCATAGATATTGAACAGCAGCGGAGAGAGTATGCAACCCTGTCTGACGCCCCGCATAATGGTACATATATGCCACAAAGAACTTTTTGTACATCTATAAAAGAGGAATATCCCACAATGCATTGTTTTGTTATATCTCAAAGGGATTGGGCAGCGTTTTCGTTGAAAGTTCTCAGGTGGCTTGACTTTTCCGACACTTCCAATTGTCAATATTTCATCCAATTTACACAAAACCTTGACAAATTTTATACCTAAACTTTCCTCATGAATCACTCTATCTATTAAGAAGCTTTTATGATAAATCTTTAATAGTTTTTACGTTTATGGTGAACAGACAGACAGCTGCGGCAGATAACTTTGTTGTACAACATGTAATGATCAATATATTGATGAATTTTTTAAACTGTCTTAAACTTCACTTGTGATGTCTTGAAAAGTTTTCGGAAACAGAACAAGGCGAGACTTGATAAACTCGAAACTCAAAGGGAAAACTCTTGAATTGTTTAAGCAAAGATCTTCCGAAGAATTTCTCTTTACGTCAAGTTACATCAAGCATCTTACAGTCTGTGCGAAGGCGGGAAACAAATAAAACCAAGAGGCAAGTGGGTAGCTGTAGATTACTAAAAAATCTAAAAAAATACTTCAGTCAAAGTCGAAATATCTTTATTCATTGAAATCATATTTGATCATTTTGAATCATCAATTTTTTAAATATTATGTAGTTTATAAAAATAATTATTCTAAAAATTATAATATTTGGTTTTATTAAGAGTTAGAGTAAGTTCATTCCCAAGCTTTTTTATCATCTAAGTAATCCGTTATTGTATAATAAGCTTTTTATAAAGTTTTCTTTTTATTGTGTTTTTAAATTTATTCATTGACAGTTTAAGCATATCACTTGGGAGTTTATTATCAAAGCGTATATTAAAAAAATAAAAATGATAAAAATGATTTATTAATTTCATGGAGCCTAGGTATATTAATAAATTTCGATAAGGAATACCGCCTCCTTCACAAGTGCTTCATACGTAACAGTTGAGGGCCAAGTTTTATTACATGAAATGACCATTGACTCTATTACTACATAGTATAAAACAAAGTCGCTTTTTCTTTCCCTATATCCCTTTGTATGCTTAAATCTTTAAAACTACGCAACGGATTTTGATGCGGTTTTTTTAATAGATAGAGTGATTGAAGAGGAAGGTTTTCATATATTTTATACCTGTGCAAAGCCGGGGCGGGTCGCTAGTAAATCTATAAACGTTGACTGCACGCATGAAAAAGTGTTACAGCACAGCGCGCGCTGTTATGTACGTTTCCCGCGTCTGGTGGATTTCTGTACCACAAAGCGTTCAACATCAAGATGGCGGACGAAGAAAAAAATATTACTTTGAAATTAATTGAAGATTACAGAAGCTTCCACAACTTTGGGATCAAAAAAGGCTTTAATAATTTAAAAATAAAACTTTCGCTTTTGGATTTGGTTTTTGGATTTCCTTATGACTAAGTAAGCCGCACATATTTCACCAAATAAATGTTCTCGAACCAAAATGACTACGTAGCGTCGCGTTCAATCGACGCATTCGGCTTGTAATGCATCTTTATCAATGTTTTCTTATAACGCTTACTTAAAATTATCGTCCGTAAGCCATTACAGCCCATTTTTTTTAACTAACATTGAGAGGTATCAGAGGAGGGGTCTGTCGAAAATCCCCCCCCCCCCGCAATAAAGCATTTGAAAATACTATATTATCATGTATTTGAAAGTGGGTCATGTTCACGCTACAAAAGAATATCAGCTCTATACAAATTTGTCGATAGTTTTCCGTTAAACAACTGGAAATTGACGGTTAAGCATACATGTGTTGTAAAAGGCAATATTCGGTGTTTGATGCGGAGTGAAGTGGCGGAGGGCCCTTCAGGGAAATACTGTTTTCGTAGGGTTCGAGTGATACTTCCAAACGGCTTTAATAAAACCCATTTGTTTTTATTAAGTCGCTGGATGGACTATTTCACTTGCTTGCGTATGGTGTTTTAAATTGATTCTACTGGCTGTGGTTCTCGAAAGGTTTTCTATTTTTTGCAACATTTTTCATCGATGCTCCGCTTTTATTACTTGTAGCTTAATGTTAAATAACCTTCCTCGATAAATGGTTTATCAAATACAAAAAGAATTAATCAATGTATGATTTTCTCTTACAATTTCTAACCGACTTTAAATAATGATTATTTCAGTTTAATTTATTATTTTTTGTGCATTTAGTAAAAATTGGTTTTAATATTACAAACAAACACTGTAATTTTATTTATCTGTATAGATATAAAAAGTTATATGTATTTAATATAGAAATGGCGATCATAGAAAAACAAGACAAAAGCAATATTTAACGTGTTAAAGTAAATAATTTTGAAACAAATTGTATGAAATAAGCAAACAAGATAATAATTCAATATAATATTATATATATATATATATATATATAATATATTATATAATATATAATAATATAAATAGTTTTTAATATGAATTTTTTTTATAGACCACAGGAAACCCGAAAGCTGGCTCATATTTCGGCCAACGCGTTAATACAGCAATACAACGTGGTAATATAGCCAGTATTTTGGGTACGCACCCTAAAGGCTTTTGTATTTTGTAAATATAATTAAGTACATTATTGTAAATCTTATATATAAAATTCTCGTGTCACAATGTTAGTTACCATACTCCTCCGAAACGGCTTTACTGATTTTTACCAAATTTTATATGCATATTCAGTAGATCTGAGAATCGGCTACTATCTTTTTCATATCCTTAAGTGATAAGGGTACCCCACCCCAAAAATTAATATGGCAAAACAACGTTTGCCGGGTCAGCTAGTTGTTAATAAATATATCATGTATTCTTAAATCATAATAAATGTTTAATAAAATATTTTGTGATAGTTATAAAATTATACCGTTTATTAATTCCCTTTGCTGCTAAATTCACTTAACATTGCTTTTGTTCGTCGTCATTAGAGACTGCACCGGCAAGCGCTTTGTCTTTGTTCATTACTAGCTTCTACATTTGACTTCGTCTATGTAGTGTCTACACAGAAATAGGAATCCTTTCTATGATCTGAGAGTATCTATTATAAAGCTGAAGAGTTTGTTTGTTTGAACGCGCTAATCTCAGGAACTACTGTTTCGAATTGAATAATTCTTTTTGTGTTGAACAGTCCATTTATCGAGGAAGGCTTTCGGCTATATAACACGCAAGCAATGTAAGCGAAGCATCAGTGAAAAATGTTTCAAAAACGGGGAAAAATATCCATATTTGAGGGCTTCCGTTGCGTGCACTGCGTAAGACTTTAAAAACCCGACAAGGTGACGAATAGAATATCTCGCAAATTAACAGATATTTATAAATTTAAGCTCTCGATGTCAAAATTTAAACAAAATAAAACAACACACCCCTCTTTTTTGTCGGATAAATAAATTACCCCAATGTTTAAGACAAACAGTTTATTAATCGTAAAATTAAGTCTTGCCATATTAAATATGTAAGGTGTTTCACGTCAGACATAATATGACAAGATACTTAGGGAACATTTCTTAACGGCGCTGAGGACATTTTGCTTAATTTGTCCTTTACAATTCACGATTTTTTTATTTATTATTATTTAAAAGACTATATAGCTTCTTAAAAATACACTTCGAATTGATAACCTCCTCTTTGGTTTTTTCAAGGTCGGTTAAAAAGCAGTTTTTTCAATATCTATTTAGTATTTTTCTTTGTTGGCACTGCACTTCACGGTCTCTTGTTTACTTTTCCTAAACAGGATTGCCCGGTAGAGATCGCTTGTAATAAGGCACATTGTTAATAATTATTTGTTTTATTTTATGTACAAATAAGTGTTAATAAATAAATATCATGCCGTATCAAAGTCAAATATATCTTCATTCATATTCAATCATAGCTTATGAACGTTATAAAAAAATGAATTGCTGTAACCACTCAGTAAAGCATGAGGCAGACACATTTCTGCATTTGTTTAACTATTTCTTTATAAGCACGTAGGTGATCATCATTCTGTGCCTATCCAACTGAAACATTCATTTGTTCCCCCCGGATTCGAACCCAGGCGCATCACACATATGCGTAATCTACTTAGCCACAGAGTATTACAAACGACATCATCATGTCATAGAGGATAAGTTTTATACTGTTCAAGAACGCGCCTAATTCTGAGAACTCAGTCGTGTTATAATTTTTCCCGACCATGTTCACAAATTAAATACATTTTGATCTATATAGTATCGTCAAAATAAATCGTATCGTTAACTGTGAAAAAGCCTAGTTTCCGAATGAGAAGCACATAATGTTGTACGATAAACTTTGTCTTCGATTTATATTTTGCCAAACAATGTGTGGAAGTTTGCATAATTTTACGCAGCCATAAAACTCTTGAACAAGTTCAGACTGCCATTCTACTATTGTAATAACAAAAGCTTATTTCAACAACAAAAAACATGATTTATCTTCAAAAATATATTATTAATTTTTTTAAATCGAATATTTAACACACATAAAGAAAGTTTGATGTGACTGTGGCAAAGCTTTTCAATCCATGGAACAGTTGCGTCTCAACTGATGTATGTTTTTTGTTTGGCAGCTGACATGCTCTAAATGGCTTTTAAGTACAATTTGTACAGACATATCTGTTAATCAATTCTTGTGGTACTCTTATTTGTAATTAAAATGTAAATGTATGCGAACAAAAATCTAACCAGTATCCTCAGTTGTGCTATCTCTATTCTTTATTCGACAAAACACGTAAGCACGAAAGGGATAGCTACACCTCAGACCGATTTTAACTTACGAATAATGGATGAAATAGTGCTTTCGTATTCCTCATTTTTCTCTCTTAAAACAAAACCGATTTTTTAAATTCTTTCAATTATAAAATGAGAAAGAGTTTCTCCATGTCAAAACATTTTAATTTTTTGATTTTTTGGCTTAAATTTGCTTATATAACGTCAGAAAAGTACCATATTTATAGACCATTTTATTAAAATTTCGCGTCTAATAATTATTTCAAGCTTATACTAACAAAGACACAAGAAAATCATCTTCAAATTTCGAAGAGGAATTCAAGCAATTGGAAATCTTATTTAACACTACACGTGGGATAGAAATATCTCTCATTAAAGTCGGTTAAAAATAGAAAAGTGTCTTTAAAGCAATATTAGCTTCCAACCCACACTATGAATCCTTCCAAAGGTCATCCGTGGGTGGTGGTTTGTGGTCGCTATCACGAATAAATTCGAGTTTATCATTACGATCTCATTATTGTTGACAAGTGTCTGTAGCTTTTAATTTTGTTTTATTTTAAAATTTATTTATTTACTTAAAATATACATTCTGTACATACTAGTGAAGGGTTCCTAGTAGAACATTTTAAAACAATATATTATAAAGGCATCCTATAAGTCGGCTAGCACTTGTAGGATTTATGGCAGTTAATTAAATAATTTGGTTAGAATAATAAGAATATGTAGGTACACTGAGATATATAGGAATTTATGTAACTTTGTTTAGAGTCATTACATTAAATAATTTAATAAAAAAAGATTGACTTTCGGGTCTTAATTGAATAGACCAATTTCGATGCGAATCATCGAAAACTAAGAATCCAACTGATCGTTTTCGAAGGCATACCGCGCACCACCACTCTGTGGAACCAGGTATTTCCAAACCATTACGAGTTAGCAGCCTCCTTTAAAAGGCCGACAACGTACCCGTGATCCAAAAGGCGTTGAGGGTGTCCATGGGCGAATTGCTTCTCGTTAGTAAGCCTTCAATCTGATAAAAATATATATGCGAAATGCAAAGAATACTGTATTATAAGAAATATGAATTTAATACTAGGAATAATAAACTCGCTGTTGCCACTAGTAGACTCCGTAAAGTTAGTAAATCTTTTGAAGGGCAATGTATACGCTTTTATAATAAACTTCCAAGTGATATGCTTAAACTGTCAATTAATCAATTTAAAAACAACTAAAAGAAAAATTTATAAAAAAGCTTACTATAAATACCGAATTACTTAGATGATAGAAAATCTTGGGAATGAACCTGCTCCAACTCTGTCTTAATAAAACCAATTATTATATTTATAATAATTATTTTTGTAAACTACATAATATTAAAAAAATTGACGATTCAAAATGATCAAATATGATTTCAATGAATAAAGATATTTTGACTTTGACTGAAGTTATAATCGTATTTGTTTGTCGTATTTAAGTTATCACTTAAAAAAGTATCGCGAATGCATGATTTGTTTACGGTTCCAAGTTTATTTCTTTGTTTTTTATTTGTTGTTAGATTGGCACAACTGTTTTGCATTTTGGCGCGGAGTTTGAGTTGCATCTGATGATTAAATACAAACTAGTTATAATAAATTCATTTAATGAAAACTCATATTGTCAAGCTTTTGACGGAATTTTATGGGCATAAAACTTTCATGTTGCTTTTTGAAAGGCGGTGCCAAATATATAAATAAAAAGACAGAATGAATATTCCTGGACTTTAATAAAAAAAATAATTGAATGGCTTGGCGCCGCTTTTCAAAGAGATGCCCTTGTTGAATTTTACATGAATTTTATATATCAACACTATTTACGTCTTTTATTTATAGTAAGTTCATTTATAATACAAAAATTATTTTTTACTTTTCAGTGCATTTTGAGGTCGGTTTTATTTTTTTTGTTAAAAATTAATTGTAAATATATTTAAGTACATTATTGTAAATCTAAACTAATATTATAAAAAAGAAATATTTGTATTTTTATGTGTATGTTTGTAATGAATAAACTAAAAACTACTGTGCCGATTTCAAAAATTCTTTCACCATTGGAAAGCTACATTCATTTGGATGAACAATTAACATTTTGAGTATTATTAAACCTTTCCCGGTATTTCATGACAGAGTTGAGAGTATATTGTAATTACTTCGTATAAATTATAAAATTATCTCCCTCGATGCGTTTCTGACGGTCTGTTTGCGGCAACTTATAAATTTAAATTAATATTCTTTGTTGTTGAAATAAAATTTTAAATGTGAATTTATAGTTTCTTAATAATCACAATAAAGGATAGCTTACTATACCTTTTGTTGGCTGTTAAATAAGACAAAGTTATTATTAAACTCTGTGTCTGTTTGTATATGTGTATATGAAGGTTCTATGGTACAATACAACCTAATAATTATTCGTATCTAATAATAATTCCATAAGTAGGTAATCATGTTTTTAAATTGTCTTCAGTTGTATTAAATCTGTAGACGAACTCGCGCGTATCAACTGGTTTAAAATGTATTTAATTATGATAATATCAGCCATTAATTAATACCACATCAATTCGTGGAATCCGAAATGCAGCACAGATTATTATGTTAATTAGTTTCAAACCCTGCAGCCACAGATTACAAACCACATGTTATAGTTGTAATGACTACCATAGACACATCGACGTTTGTAATATCTGTGTCTGTCATATTGATTGTTACGTTCGTTTGAAAACTAATGTGATAGAAAAAGATCCTATAATATTTTTCGGTCCTATTTAATCACTAAATAGTATAAAACAAAGTCGCTTTTTCTTCCCCTAAATCCCTTTGTATCCTTAAATCTTTAAAACTACGCAACGGATTTTGATGCGGTTTTTTTAATAGATAGAGTGATTGAAGAGGAAGGTTTTTATATATGTTTTATACCCGTGCAAAGCCGGGGCGGGTCACAAGTTTCATTATATTTTAGAGTATTGTATTGTAATATGTATATTATGTTGCCGTTCAAGTTTTTGGTACAGTGTTTATTAAATATTTACAATAATGTACTATTGTGAAAATATACGTCCTGGTCGCCAACTATTGTGGAAATATACGTCCTGGTCGCCAATTATTGTGGAAATATACGTCCTGATCGCCAACTATTGTGGAAATATACGTCCTGGTCGCCAATTATTGTGGAAATATACGTCCTGATCGCCAACTATTGTGGAAATATACGTCCTGGTCGCCAACTCTTGTGGAAATATTCCTTGAACAGATTCTTTGATGGCTATAATTTATGAAACTCTTAGTACTTATCTAATTTATTTGCTAAATAATTAAAAAAACATTTTCGTGTTTTACTTTTATTTCCTAATGACATTTTTCTTTGAGACTAATAAGAAGAATAATAAATAACATTGTAAATTATAAATATAAAACACTAAGAAAATTACACTGAGTCCGGACATGAAGCTAAATGTATAATAATGCGAAGATATGAGAAAATCTAATATTTTTTCGATGTCATTTGCAAATTCTATATCATTTGAATTTTCAATTCATATTATCTAATAAAGCGTGTGGCAAAGAGATTTCTCACCAAAGAGGCCTCACGCAATTCGCAACAATTATATTTACAAAAATATAAAAGGCGAAATCCGTTGGGGTGCGTACCCAAAATACTGGCTACATTACCGCGATGTATTGTACTATTCATTTTATTAATAAATATGTATTCTAGCCAAACTTTTCAAATTACACAGGTGATACAGTTCAAAAATCGCTTCGCCATTTTATTAAATTCTATAGCATAAAATTATCGTAAGTAATTTACGAAAAAAATTTTTTTTTAACTATTTATTTTAGTTATAAATTGCTTCAATTTATTTAATAATGTACTTAAATATATTTTAAAAAATACAAAAGGCTCATCAAAGCGTTGTATTGCTATAGTAACGCGTTGGCCGAAATATGAGCCAGCTTTTGGGTTTCCTGTGCTCTCAAATAAGCGCGTCGATATCTCTTTAAACAATCGAAAAAAATTAAATTTTACAATGATTTTCAAAAGTCAAAATTTATTAATACTCGTGATCGCTTATGAACGGCAAATCCAGGGGGGAGGGTCATGGTCAATTTTGAAGCTCTTATTCTCTGAAACTGATAACTTTTGACAACTTTGACTTATAGAATAGTATGAAATAGTTATTATTGTAGTCCATGGCAGCCTCGCTTTTTGCAATATATTTCAATTTATTTAAATATATCTGAAATTCAGAATAATTTTCATTAAATGCGTGACAATTGTTTTTTGAGAATGTTGGACTGTAGTAATGAATGACTATTAAAATGTTATGTTAAAGACCCCGAAATTTTTAGAAATAAAATCTCAAAATTAAAAAAAAACGTAAAATTAATATCTAAATATTTGTTATTTCAAACAGAGAAATATTGTAACTTGTTTTTACAAATATGAGCCAGCTTTCGGGTTTCCTGTGGTCTCAAGTAAGCGCGTTGATATCTCTTTAAACAATCGACGCGCTTCTGGCCCCCATGGACCCAGTCTCCACTCCAAAAGGAACGAAAATATAAGAATCCATGAGACTTTCATATTTTCGCCTTTTGTATTATATATATATACTATTTTTTATATTATTATATTATATATATATATATATATATATATATATATACACCCGAAAGCTGGCTCATATTTCGGCCAACGCGTTAGTATAGCAATACAACGCGGTAATGTAGCCAGTATTTTGGGTACGCACCCTAACGGCTTTGATGAGCCTTTTGTATTTTTGTAAATATATTTAAGTACATTATTGTAAATATTCAATAAATTATTTTACAAATATTAATTATAAATTGTTTAATAATGTGTACAATTATTAAATTAATGCTGCGTGTCTGTTCTGTGATAGGGCAGTTGTATGAGAGTTGTATTGTCAACGCAATTTTGTAATAGATCTCATAGATAAACTTCTATAGTAAATAAATAAAGTTGTGTTACCTGCCATCTATTGTGGGTCATACAAAGCTATTTCAGGCTCTACATGTCTGAAGTTTTGATGAATTTCTAGTATTATCACAGATGTCGCTAATTCACAATTAATTTAAAAAAAACGATTTTAAATGCACTTAAAAGTAATAAGTAAAAAATAAGTAATAATTCCATAAAGAAATTCGAAAGTAGGTGCGTTCGGGTTAAGTGTTGAGTTTATGTCACAGTTTGGCATTGACTTTCAAATATATGGCTTTTAGAATTATTATTTTATTTCGTAGTATTATGGTTTTTTTTTAATAAATTTTATTTCAAGTTTTTGAACGAAACATTGACAAGTCAATGAAAAGAGATCGAAACTAACATGTCGTAGGTATGTTTTTCAGTTTCTGTTAAATTTTTCAAAAATCACAATTGATTTTTATAAATTTATAAAGAACTAGCTTATGCTCCGCGGTTTCAAACGCGTTAATTTCGTCGTAACGTGATGTTATATAGCCTTTATCAGAGTGAAATAGTAAACAGCAAAATAATAATATATATATATTATGTACTTCATCCGCGCAGAATAATTTTTTTTTAATTTATTTATATTCTATTAATTAAAATAAAAGTAGCCTAAGTTACTCCTTATTACATCAGCTATCTTAGTCCCGTCGAAATTTGACAAAAACTGTAAAAAGATATATTTTGGTATATGTACCTTGTACATACATGATATGCATTTAGCTATTATAATAAATAGTTTTAGTGTGAAATTAGTTTAGCTTAGTATATTTCTGACTAAATAAATAAAAAAAAACTGACGTCAAAGCACACTAAAAAGTGAAATTTTGTATTATTAATTTTTCAAAAGATGTAAACAATGTTGATAAATAAAACTCATGAAAAAGTCAACAAGGGCATAAAAACTATGATTCTTATTTATTCTTTTAGCAAATGTAATACTGAATCTAAAAACATCTAATTCATCACTGAATTTCAGCGATTTCTCGCCCGATTGTGAAACGATTCTAATAATATCCTGTAAACTACTAATTCTAAAAATTCCAAAGAAAAATGGGAACACTTCGACGAGTTACCCTATCGTTTGCAGTTTGACATCTACCTCATCCAAATCAGTCCACGGATTGAGACGTAGGAGTGGAACATTCAAAAAAACACATCGAATTGATAACCTCCTTTTTGGTTTTTTTGAAGTTCGGTTAAAAAGGCAAGGTGAAATAAATACATCTAAGTTGAGAATATATGTTTAATTAATTAATTTAAAATTATATAAGGTTACATTATTGTAAATATTTAATAAATATCGACGCGCTTATTTGAGACCACAGGAAACCCAAAAACTGGCTCATATTTCGATCAACGCGTTAGTATAGTAATACAACGCGGTAAGCAGCCAGTATTTTGGGTACGCACCCTAAAGGCTTTGATGAGCCTTTTGTATTTTTGTAAATATATTTAAGTACATTATTGTAAATATTTAATAAATATCGACGCGCTTATTTGAGACCACAGGAAACCCAAAAACTGGCTCATATTTCGATCAACGCGTTAGTATAGTAATACAACGCGGTAAGCAGCCAGTATTTTGGGTACGCACCCTAAAGGCTTTGATGAGCCTTTTGTATTTTTGTAAATATATTTAAGTACATTATTGTAAATATTTAATAAATATGCTATTATAAATATTGGTGTTATATAAATAAACTAGTGACCCGCCCCGGCTTTGCACGGATATAAAACATATAAAAACTTTCCTCTTCAATCACTCTATCTATTAAAAAAAACCGCATCAAAATCCGTTGCGTAGTTTTAAAGATTTAAGCATACAAAGGGATATAGGGGAAGAAAAAGCGACTTTGTTTTATACTATGTAGTGATAAATAAAAAATACTTTTTAATAAATTTAAAATTTAATTAAAAGGTATGATATATTCCTGAATTTCATATTACGGATTAATTAAATCAATCAAATCAAAATCTTTTAATATAGCATTCCCCACATCCTTTACTGTCGTACTTAGGAATTCGTTTATTTCAATCTGAAACAAATATAAAAAAAAATCAGTTCCAAACCAAAACAGTGACTCGGTGAACTTTATACCCCCAATAAAAGATAGAATGGGTTTAGTAAGCTATCTTTGAAAGGTACATATATGCCACCAAGGACTTTTTTGTACATCTATAAAAGAGGAATATCCTGGCATTGTTTTGTTAAATCTCAAAGGGATTAGGCAGCGTCTTCAATGAAAGCTCCCAGATGGCTTGACTTTTCCCAACACTTTCATTGTCATCATATTTCAACCAATTTACACAAAATCTTGACAAATTATATACTTAAACCTTCCTCATGAACTATTATATCTATTGGTGGAACTCGCGTGATAATCCGTTCAGTAGTTTTTAAATTAATTGCGACCAGACAGACCCGATGGACGACTTTGTTTTATTTATGTTGTGAAAATTCTAAAATGTCTCAATAATAAAGAAAAATAAACCAAACCGCCTCTGTGGCTAATTGGTTCAAGTATTGTTAGTTACAGATCCCAGCGAAAATATAAAAACCGCATCAACAACAGTTCACTCGTTTAGGAACTAGACACAGACAGACTCAAAAGACGCCACGCTTCAACTCTGCGCTAATGTTTAACCTAAGTGTTTAAATAAAATAAAATATTTAATTAATAATAAACAGGATGTTATACCTCGAATGACGTCATCATTTCCGGCAGTAAGTTTGACAAAAATCTAGAGATAAAAGAACTTGCCACTTCGCTGTCCCACAGCCCAGTGATGGTAGCCTGAAAAATATACTATTTATTAAATACATAAAGAAATTTATACTTGTAATATAAATCTGAAGGGTTTATTTAGAATAACCTAATTTCGCATTAACGTGTTCATGTAAACAAATGCTTAACAAATTTATATTATTATTAAACTCGAGAAAATCTCCGTAACTAATAATGTTAGCATATTGAAATTAATTGTGTTTAATAAACAATTAAATACTCTTATTAAATACTCTTATTTAATACTCTTATTTAATACTCTTTAAAACTTATTAGTTATAAAGTTATGTCAGAGGAATGGGAGAATATTCCCCAAAATCGTAAGAGCTTAAGAGGATTGTGAAGTGCCGATACGCGGCGTGAGAAGGTATTTTAAAAAATGCTACCTCTTTCATACCGCTGCCTCATTCCGGGCGTGCGACAGAGAGAGTTGCAAGTCTTAGAGGCAATTACCTACATTTCCTTTTTAAAATACTTAACGTTTTCACCCCACTAAACATTTACGAAGTGAGACAATTTTGGTCTATTTAAATTCAGTACACCTTAATCTAGGTCTGTACATTTATCTTTTTTAGTAATTAAATTTAGTTCAATTTAAAAAAATAAAAACGCTCGAGGAAGATTTTAAGTCAAAAATATAGATATTTAGATTCTAATAACTTCATCATACGCAATATTTATATAAATTAAAAACGTACGGACCTAGTTTTTCATTTTATTTACATTTCTACAAATTTTGAAAATTAGACTATGTTCATGGGGGGAAAACGTTATCGCTTTTTGTATGAAAATATACAGCTTCACAATCCTCTTAACAAACGTGTAAACGCAGTAAAGGAGGCCAGGTATTAAAAATCAAGAAAATCGTAATGTTCTTCAAGAATGTCATGTTTCCTATTTTTTTTAAGATCAGTAGTATTTTTTTCATGTAATTTTTAGTAAATAAAATGTAGTGACTCATAAATTTTTTTAACTTTCATATAAGGAGTATTATTTTGTCTATTAAACACAATTTAATTAAGCTAGCATTCTAAGTTTCCGAGATTTATAGGTTTGTGTCTGGATTCATTGTTCTCGAGTGTAGTTATATTTTTTATTTTATTAGATACTAGCTGTTGCCCGCGACTTCATCCGCGTTATTATGATCGCGATTAAAAAGTTTATAAAATAATATATTTTAAAGTACTTATGCGTACCTAAATGATATTTTTAGTTTTATTTTCTTGTGACAAAAGAACGTACTTATTTTCTGCGCAACCCGATCTTGATAATGCTATAGTTGGCTGTGTGTTTGATGGTAAACACATTTGGATATGGATTAATAATAATGTTATGTTAATAAAACTTTTTGGTAAATAATTGGCAATAATGCATTAATTTCGACCTTTAATTACTATAAAAAAGGTTATGATGAGTCAATTTTAAAATATAGACATATACTGTCGCGGACATTTTTTTAGATCATTTAAAGAGTAATAATTCTTTCATACATATTTTTTGGGTAACTTGAACCGTTTACGGAGCGCACGCAATGGAAGCCCAAAATATGGATAATTTTCCCCGTTTTTGCAACATTTTTCACTGATGCTTCGCTCCTATTAATCGCAGCGTGATGTTATATAGCCTTAAACCTTCCCCGATAAATGGACTATCCAACACAAAAATAATTATTCAATTCGAACCAGTAGTTCCTGAGATTAGCGCGTTCATACAAACTCTTCAGCTTTATAATATTAGTACAGATTATCCCAAAGGTTGCAGAGAATTCACTTCCGCTTGCCACGATCCTTACATACCTCTCCCTTCATCCAATTTCATTCATCATACATCCCATTGTATTCCCAAGAACATCCTGGATTTGGTCCAGAGAGGTACCAAGTCTACCAGCACCCACTCACCATTCATACTCATCCTACATTACTACTAAAGTGGAGACATTTTAATAGGTAACATTTGACAATTCATCAAAATTCAACAACGCAACCTTGTAACGGCGAAATAAAATAATATATTTTTTCGTTTTGTAAGAACTGCACAATTGCTTAACTTTTTTCAATAAGAAAAAAATATGGAATCGCATATTTATTGTAATTATGACCGATACGAGTAATTTTACGATTTTCTTTCAATTATAAACCATTCTAAACATAATAAACAATTTCTGGTCTAAAGAACTGAACGTCATTACAATGTTGCGTCAGTTAACCCTTTTTCTTTTTAAACACTAGGGATGTTACTCTAAAAATCGAAAGCTGATAAGTAGAATTCAATCCAATGATTAATTGTGAAGAAATATCACCATAAATTAATAACCACGTTGTGGTTATAATAAAACATAATGATATTTATTATTATTTTTACGAAAGAAAAAATAATAATGGAACAGAGTTCGCCTAATGATATTTAAAATTCACATGTTTCAAGTTCGTTTCGATTCATCCACTTTAATCGATGTTTTTAAGCAGGTCACCTAACTATGAAGATAAAACTGACAGACGTCAAATGTTACATTAAAATGACTCCACTGTAGGTATATATTACCTGAAAGTCACCAAGGCTGACTTCTATCTCACAGTCATTGATAGTAAGAAACACTCCATTGTTCAATGTCAAGGATGTGCTAAATCTGCCCTTGAAACGAGGTCTTATTACCTTAAAGCTGAAAAAACCCATCATTTATTAACAATACAACCTCAGAAAGAGTACATTTCTCGTTTAAGTGCTCTTAAATTTTTATTCATTTTTTTGGAAGGGAAAGGCTGGGTATGGTCTCATTGAGAATGGCTTTTAGTGAGAATAGTATTGCCTACAAAATGCCAAGAAACTGGTGAATTGCGTGTGGCCTTTTTAGTGAAGAAACTCTTGCCACGCGCTTTTTAAAGAATATGAATTCAAAATTTCAAATCATATAGAATTTGTAAATGACATCGTTAAATGATTCTGTCATATCTTCTTACATTATTATATACTAGCGACCCGCCCCGGCTTTGCACGGATATAAAACATAAAAAAACCTTCCTCTTCAATCACTCTATCTATCAAAAAGAACCGCATCAAAATCCGTTGCGTAGTTTTAAAGATTTAAGCATACAAAGGGATATAGGGGAAGAAAAAGCGACTTTGTTTTATACTATGTAAAAGCAAGGTTTGACCTCCTCCTTGGTCTAGTGGTAAGCGCGTAAGCGTTACAACCGAGAGGTCCTGGGTTCTATTCCCGGCGGAGATAAAAAAACTCGGTCTGGCAGGACATAGAAGGCTGATCACTTACTTGCTCCTTAAGAAAAAATCGATCAGTGAAACAGATGTGAAATGCATCTGCCCCATACCCCATTAGGGGACACGGGACTTCACAAAAGCAAGGTTTTTATGTATAATATACCCGTGCGAAGCCGGGGCGAGTCGCTAGTTTGTAATAAATGGATATTATTATAATAAACTTTTACAAATCTTAATGTAACTTACTTCATACTGCCAGTGCCAAATATGTCGCCTCCGAAAACATTGAATTTCATATCATAACTGCCTGAAAAACATTTTCTTTTATTTATGGTTTAAACTTCTCAGTGCGCAGTGGTTCAAGCAATATCGTCCTGGGTTCGAATCGTAGAGAAAGAATCGTTTGAGTAGTCACAGGTTTTGCCTAGAGGTCAAAATCACTTCTCGTCTTTAATTTGTCTGTTGTATGTGGTTAACTTAGCTCTAAACGAATGGACCAATTTAGATGTTTTTGTTTGATAGCTGACTTCATCTTAGTATCTTAGGTCAATCCATTAAGATTTGTTTGTCCATTTATTAGGTACTAGCTGTGCCTCGCGGTTTCATCCGCCTTAACTTCGTCGTAACGTGATGTTGTATAGCCTAAAAAGTAAAAGCTTTTAGCTCTAAAAATGACTTTTCATCCAACTTTTCAATGCCTTATAACCCTTTTTCGCATTAAAAAGTAGCCGGGGCTTTGTCGGGCTCTAGACTATCTGTGTACCAAATTTCATTTAATTCAGTTCAGTAGTTTTGGCGTTACAACGCATCAAACAGAGAGACAGACAGAGTTACTTTTGCATTTATAATATTAGTAAGAATCCTAATGTTATTATCATGTGTCTTCAATGATTGTTTTATGTAATAAAAATTGATTGGGTTTTAGAAAATAAAAAAAAAATTGAACTCGTTTGTGAATACTCACTTGTGTCCATGACTACTTCAGGTATATAAGCATCTAAATTCAATATATATCTTTGGAAAATAATTCCTTCTATAGCGACATTCAAAGTGTCTATAATAAAAGTGCTAAGTTTTTCAATTTGTGTCTCTCCGGTTTTGATAAATGCTCTGGAATTAAATTATAAAGTAAAACGACTCGAAAAAATAACTTAAACATATTATTACAAATACATAATTCGACAACCGGTTGGCGCAATTGATAGCGCCTTTGTGCGCCATAAAGTCCTTGGTTCGAATCTCGGCAGGTGCATTTATTTATGAGCACGAATGATTCCGATTCTTCATTGTTTATATACTTGTTACGTAATCACCTGCGTAGAACCCTGTTCAACAGCCCTAGTATTTCGCTGACTGTTAGGAAAACGATATGTGTGGAACAATCTTAGGTTAAGTTCTTATGAATTGTCAATTAGCGAGAGAATCTACCAAGCATCGAGCTAGAATTAACATTACATCAGGTTATAGTTTAGTAAATAAAGTAAATGTTGATGTGTCTATACTGTTATATTATATTGGCTACATTGTTGTTCGCTTGAGTTTTGTAATTATTTTTAGGTATATGTTTGAGCGTTTAGTACTTCGTAATTTAATAGTCGTTCATTGATATTTGTTTTCTCTTTAATTTTTATATTATTTTTTTATGTTTCAATATTTTTGCTCCTAATTTGTCGTTGGATTTTGTCGTTTAGTTTTATATTGATAGTTTATGGATAAGATATGTCATAGTCCTTTCCTGTTGTACAGTACTATTGCATGTTGTGATCTCCTCTAAATGAAGAAACACAATGTTTAAACTGTAACAGTACAATAGCATAGCTTGTATAGTGTATTCTTTGTTGGAGATCCTAATAAAAATAAATAAATAAAATTAATTAAATTAGTTATATAAAATCTTTGTAGTTTTTTTGTGACCTCCGGTGGCGACCAACACAATTATATCTTTATTTATTGTGGTACAATCGTTCTTTCTGCTTACACAAGTGCTTCAGCTGCATTAGGATCAGAGCAATGTATGTGAGTTGTCCCAATTATTATTACAAAAAAAGCAAATTACAAAACACCAATAATTATTTTCGTGTTTGCATGAAAGAACTCAAATGGTGCAATTTGAAACCAATTTATGATTCTAATATCTTATCAAAAGCAATATCCCGTTTTTGCAACATGAGGCTGGTTGCCTTCGTAATCTTTATATTATTAATTTCCTAATCCCTTTCTTGTGGGACGTCGTAATGAACCATCATTGTAGTCCAAATAATTCGCTGGACACTGATAACTATTTACTTGTATTTAACTGCTATATACAACGCGGTAACATCAACGAACACACTGAATTTAGATCTTAATATATATATACAACATTGATGGCGATGAGTCGGATAGGGCTGATAGAATGCATCTGTTTTTTCTATGACGCGGCTCCTCATTCCCAAGATTTTTTGAATATTCGAATTTATTCTTTTCAACTTTTCGCGCAGCAAGGAGTTACATGAGAAAGGAGGCCGCAATCCGCCACAAACATTTCTTGACACTCCGCGTCTATTGGCTGTAGCGTGATGATATATATATTATATTCTTCCTTGATAAATGGACTATCCGATACAATAATTTATCAATTCGAACTAATAGTTCCTGAGATTAACGCATTCAAACAAACTCTTCAGCTTTATAATACACAAGTTGACCCGGCGAACTTTGAATCGCCAATAAAAGATAGAATGGGTATAGTAAGCTATCCTTGAAAGGTACATATATGTCACAAAGGACTTTTTTGTACATAAAAGAGGAATATCCTGGCATTGTTTTGTTAAATCTCAAAGGGATTGGGCAGCGTCTTCGATGAAAGCTCCCAGATACGTTGTCCTGTCTTAACTATGAATATTGAATTCGAATTGGCATAGTAATTCTAAAACTGACAATTACATATATCAAACGCTATAAGATTACATTAGGAAAGTTTACCTAAATTTTGTAATGTACCGTGCAATTTTCTAAATGATTTATTACATAAAACCTTCTCCAGATAATAACAAACATATCAAAAAAGAATTATCCGATTTGGTGCTGACGTTCGGAAGTTATGCGCATAGGTGCATTTCCGTAATTCATTTTGACGTGACAACGTCTTATAAATTGGTTAGCCGGGTGACACTTCAAGAAACTGCGTTACGCTCCGCTCACGTTATGCGCTCACAATGAGAGCGAGTGAGAGGCACGCGTCCCTTCCACTCGGGCATGGTTAGCCCGCCTAAGAGCGAGAGAGACAGACATAAAAAGTGAAAGGCACGCGTCCCTTCCACTCGAGCACAGTTAACCCGCCTAAGAGCGAGAGAGACAGAGCGAGATATTAATTTTGTTAATATGAAATTCAGTGCGAGATTCTTTGTATAAATTAATGTTTTAAATATAATTCTTTGTATAAATAAATGTTTTAAATTGTTACTATTATTTCATCCTTCTTCCTACTATACGAATGAATATTCACATTAAAATTATTTTACCACTCAAAGTCGTTGTCACGTAAAACTTTCGCCCGTATACCGACTTTACAGGCAACCAATTTTTTTTATTATATCATACATACCCCGGCGTTCCAAAGATATCTTCCCCGATTTCCAATGGGCCAATTCTCAAAGGATCCAATACGGGTATTGAGTCACTCCCATTCTGCATCAGGTTTCGTAATTGATCAATTAGATCATTCAAAATTCCTTCAAACAGTCGACTCTTTTCAGAAACACCTACAGAATATTAAAAATATATTTTTTAATCCCTTCAAGCCTTTGTACTAAAACTAACTGAGCCAGCAAACTCGTACCGCTAATTAAATATAGAATGGGTTTAGTAAGCTATCCTTGAAAGGTGCATATATGCCAGCAAAGACTTTTTTGTACATCTATTAAAGAGGAATATCCCACAATGCATTGTTTTGTTATATTTCAAAGGGATTGGGCAGCGTATTCAATGAAAGCTCCCAGATGGCTTGACTTTTCCGACACTTCCAATTATCATCATATTTCAACCAATTTACACAAAACCTTGACAAATTAATTAATATATTATAATCACTCTATTGGTGTAACTCGCATAATAATCCGTTCAGTAGTTTTTAAGTTTATCATGGTTTTGTTTTATAAAATGACTAGCTGTTCACCGGCGGTTTCGCGGTGATGTTATATAGTCTAAAAGCTTTTAGCTCTAAAAATGACAATACTTCCATAGAACTTTTCATCCCTCCCCTTTCAACCCCTTACAACTCCCCTTACCCTTTTTTTCAGTGTACTTTTGTTCTATCATCAATAGTTTCCGCAGCGCATACGACGAAAAAAGTTTTAGGGCACTTTTTTTACACCTTGGGTTACGTTACTTAAGTTTTAGTAAAGATTCCTAATCTAAGCAATAAATATAACCTTTTACTCAAGATGAATGTAGCTTTCTAATGATGAAAGAATTATTGAAATCGGCACAGTAGTTTTTGAGTTTATTCATTACAAACATACACACAAAAATATAAATCTTTCCTCTTTATAATATTAGTCTAGATGGAAAAATCTAGTTTCCGTAGAGTTTGAACAGAAATAAAAACTCACGTTTTTCATTTAGAGCCACTGCTAACTTGCTCTTATCAATATGTATGTCCGAGGTATACACAAAACTGCAGAACGCCAGCAGTAAGAAAGCTTTTCCACGCATTTTATCTGAAAACAATATACACATTACTGTTTAATTTTAGCACTAGACACAAAAGCGGGTTTTTTTATGTGTTAGAAACTTGTAAGCTATTCATGAACAACTTCATCCATTAATGAGATCTGTAATTAACATTTCAGTGATGTTTTATACGTCAGCTGCGAAGCCATTTTCAGAAGACATATAGCCAATGCCTTTGATATCTTTAAGAAATCGTAACCTTGCTTAATCGCAGTGCGAATGAGATCTTAATAGTCTCCTAAAAATATTTTTTACTATACTCAATCTATATCACTACATAGTATAAAACAAAGTCGCTTTTTCTTCCCCTATATCCCTTTGTATGCTTAAATCTTTAAAACTACGCAACGGAATTTGATGCGGTTTTTTTTAGTAGATAGAGTGATTGAAGAGGAAGGTTTTTATATGTTTTATACCCGTGCAAAAATAAGGGACATAACCAAAGCCACAGATGCGCTCAGCTTTTCGAAAAAAACTGAAATGGAAGTGGGCGGGACACAGCTAGGCTGACGGACTATAGATGGACAAAAAGAGTAACATCATGGGAAAGCCCACGGGGAAAACGCCTGAGAGGAAGACCGCTTACGAGACGGTCAGACAACATCATTAAAACGGCAAGCCCGAGCTGGATGCAGACAGCACAAGATAGAGATGTCTGGGCTTCTTTGGAGGCCTTCACCCGAAGAGTGGTTCTTGTAGATTAAGTATTATTCATTTAAACAAACAAACTAAACAGAAAGCTCTGTTATTATTATTTTTTGCAAGAAATAAAAAGGCTTTTTATTTATTTATTATACCCGTGCAAAGCCGGGGCGGGTCGCTAGTATAAAATAAAGTCGGGTTTGTTCGAACACAATAAATCGAGAACGGCTGGACCGATTTTCATGGTTTTCATTTGTTGTTTAGTGTCCGTCTCAAATAGCAGAATAACTTAAAAAAATTAAAAAATAACTAAAAAAATTCCTCATACATTTCTATGTGATGACGTTTTAGGTGACACATTTGGATCTCTGACGCGATACATACTAAAAGCGGAAAGAATATCTATGTATATTTGTCCGTGTCACATATAGAAATAAGTAAATTACAGATGCCCGCCGAGAGAGTGTAAACACTATTTATGGCCAATGGCGTAATTATATTGGGCCCGTGGCAAATTCTTTTGACGATTCCCTATCAGTAAAATTCGTCACGTTGTACTTTTTAATTTTAATAAACCACTTATGTTATCCAACACTAATAATAATTTTATTTTCAACAGCAAGGTTTTATACATTTACATTCATTCACATTCACCCTACGTCTTACTGCTGGGCATAGACTTCTCTTAGGCGAAAGGGAATGGGCTATAGTCCCCAAGCTAGCCCAATGCTTTAAAAAAATGTACTTTTCAAGTAAAATAAAATACTCAGATACAATGTAAAAAAATATTTCTGAGCTCACGGCCTCCTGGGTCGGGGGCCAGTGGCATTTGGCCAGCTCTGCCACTATTAGAAAGTCGCGTAAGAGATCATTTAGATCCCCTAATAATAATAATTGTTAAATTGCCTTAAATTTCACTAAAACTTATTTTCTTTGTAGAATTATTTTTTCAAGTTTTAGTCCACTGTGAAGTGATGTTTTGACAATTGACACAAAATAAAATTAAAATTATTTGCGTTGTATGAATGTCAGGTACTTACCGATTGTTCATTCAAATGTTAAGTAAGGTAAATGGTGTTAAATTGATAAGTTTGTAACAATCACTGTTATATCGGATTAATTTTATCAAAAAAAAAATAATTAATATGATAAGAAAGAAGTGTTGATTAATATGAAGACTTGACGCTTACAAGAGTGTGTATATATGGTGTGTATATAGTGTTTATAGAATTAAAAATAGGTATTTTACCTAATATCTATACAATACTGTAATATCTTTTTATATTAAATTAATATATTTCTTCTTTTATAATATAGTGAAGTCCCGTGTCCCCTAGTGGGGTATGGGGCAGATGCATTTCACATCTGTTTCACCGATCGATTTTTTCTTTTAGGGGCAAGAAGGTGATGGCCTTCTATGTCCTGCCAGACCGAGTTTTTTTTATCGCCGCCGGGAATCGAACCCAGGACCTCTCGGTTGTAACGCTTACGCGCTTACCACTAGACCAAGGAGGCGGTCTTTCACAATATAATCTTGCAAATTTAAATTACTCTGTATGAGACAACGAAAGAGCGACCTCTCCTAACAGGTTTGATAAACTTAACGGAAGAGACCGAACCCATATGTTTATTAAGCAAATAGACTTTTTTGAAAAAAAAACCATACTATCTCATAAATAAATGAACAATTTTTGTTAAAATAAATAGAATTTGTCAAAAATAGAAAATTTGACTATGGTAACACCAATTGCTTCCGTGGCAACACCTTGTATGAAAATTTCTTCTCGTTGTAACTTAGACGTTCTTATAGTTATTATATATATTTATTTATTTATTTAGAAATAAACAATCAAATAGTACTTCATATATAATACAAAAACACTAAGCAAAATAGTAGACATACAGTTTAGTACATTTCTTAAAAACTAGGTACATCATTATTATTTAAATAAAAACAGATTAGAAGGCTCTTTTGCGGTTTAAAGACGATACATTAAACCAAAAACAAAAAAGAACCTATGAAAACTTAAAATTATGACAACAATAGTTAAGTTTTCGTAGTAAAGAAAACTCTTTTAAAAAAATACAAAGTTTAATGTGTTTACAATAGCGCTGCCCGACTGGCTTACAATTAACGTAAAATTATACTCTAAGCTAAATGCTACATAAGCACTAAACGAAGTTTATGCTGGCTTAACTCAATTTAACAAAGTTTCTATGCTACAAATTATTCAGAAAGACACTCTAAAGCTAATATTTTAAAATGTCCATGTGATTAATAGTTTACTTCCTACTTAATTATTATTGTTCGGCTTTTAAAACACCTATAACCTTTTAATTTTCATAAATTATATTTCAAGCATCTCAAAGTCGGCTTACACACAAAAAATAACATATTTTTCGTTGAGTTTTAACTGTAGTATAAATCCGTGAACTACTTAAGTTTCTATGTAATACTATGTGCCCCTTGGTTTTACTCGCGTTAATTTCGTCGTAACGTGATGTTATATAGTTTATATGTAATATAATCCCAAACTTGAAACTCCCAACATACTCTAGCCGATGGGTGTCATACAAAGTTTTATATTTAATTTTTTTATTATTTATTTATATTAATTTCTAAAGGACAAGTAGCCTCAGTTACTCCTTATTACATCAGCATCAGAAAGCTCCATCAAAATCGGTCATCATGTGTTCCCATCAAATGTTATTTTGGTATATGTACCGTGTTTATGTATTTAGTAAAAAGCGGTTATTTTAATATTACAAACACACTCCATATCTGTATATATAATAGATATGTATTGATCAGCTGTCAAAGGAAAAACGCATTACAATATATTCGTATAAGAGATATGATTCAGATACATACAAAGTAGTATTATGAGTTTTTTATTGAAAGCTGATGAGTGTAAAATTGTTCCTAACTACAATTCATGAAGGCTGGTTTATCCACTTGAGGTCTTCAATCTTATTTGTTTTAGTTTAAAACATTCGATAAGATATATATAACGGAATATCTTATCAAATTAATATTATTAATTTCATGTTAGTATTATAGTAATTGTATTATATCTTAAATTACCTAATACATAATTGTATATTTAATTAGCTGATCCGGCGAACTTTGTACCGCCAATACAAGATAGAATGGGTTTAGTAATCTATCCTTGAAAGGTACATATATGCCACCAAGGACTTTTTTGTACATATATAAAAGAGGAATATCCCACAATGCATTGTTTTGTTATATCTCAAAGAATAGGAAAAAATTTAAGATATATCAATAACTACAATCGTTACAGATTACCCCATCACTTGTTTCTTGCGTGCGATGAGTTTAGGTCCGTGCGACTGTCATTCTTATTATCTCTCGATATGAGTGATATTCTTATGAGTTACCTTTTAGCGGATAACTTTTGGATGTACCCTCAAATATAAACTCATAAATGTATGTTGCCTAATTGTAGGTATTATTCTGTAATATAAAATAAACTTAAGAAATTAAATGCAAATGCTACACTTAAGCTTGCATAAAGTTGAAATTTCTGTCTATTGTCATAATAATGTATCTAGTTGCTTAGTTTTAAGTATATAAAATTATCGCTATAAGTTTTTCGATTAAGCGCTTAGCTTAAAAAACATTGTAAAAGTTTGTTTGTACTAGGATTAAACTAACACTGGGAATTGTACTGTAATTTTTTTTATTATGATTTAATAAAAAAAATTACAGTACAATTCCCGAAAATTACAGTACATTATTAATTTTTTTTATGTTTTGAAACTGAAAATTGAAATTATATCTCAAAGGGATCCAGGCAGCGTCTTCGATGAAAGCTCCCAGGTGGGTTGTCCTGTCTATAACTATGAATATTCAATTCGAATTGGCATAATAATTAAAAACTAACAGTTATGTCAAACGCTATAAGATTACATTAGAAAAGTTTTATTTAATTTTCTAATGTGCCGCGCAACTTTCTTATTTATTTCATACAAACCTTCTCTTGATAACACAAACACAAAAAAAAATCCAACATGGTGCTGTAATTCGGAAGATAGCACTTACAAACATTTCGGTGATTCATTAGATTATGAAACTGAGTTAGAAGATTCTCTGACACGCACATCTACTTATACAAACACACTTCATTACATATTCTGTACTTTATTTGAAGGTAAAAAAGTATATCTGTTAATCTCTTTTTATACTACAAAGACTTACACTAACCTACTTTATTTTAGAAGTTATCAACTTTATCATAGACATAATAATTTGCCCGTTTCTGCAATATTTTTCATCAATGCTCCGGTTTTATTAGTCATAGCGTAATATTAAATATTTAATAATCTTCCTCAATAAATGGACTATTCAACACAAAAATAATATTTCCATTTGAACCAATAGCTCTAAAGATTAGCGCTTTCAAATAAAACAAACTCCAGCTTTATATTAGACATAATTTTCCCGTTTTTGCAACATTTTCCATCAGAGCTCCGTGTCTTTTAGTCATAGCGTGATGTTATATATTTCACAGCCTTCCTGGACAAATGAGCTATTCTACACAAAAATTTCTTAATTCGATTCAGCAGTTCCTGAGATATGCGCGTACAACCAAATAATATTTATTTATTATAGAAAACAAAACAGAATTCATTTATATTAAAAGATTTTATATATAATTAAAATATTATGAGAGGTCCTTAATAATAATTATTTGTTTTGTATGTAATAATTTTTTTACTTATTCATTTTAATTCGTTTCGATTTTTTAAGACTGTAATTCAAATTTAAATTTATTTTAATTTCTCGAATTGTATTAAATATCCAATTAAAATTGTTATGAAGGAATACATAATGCTTTATTTATTTCTTATCTTCATTCACTCATTAATAATTCATTATTAATTCATTCCTTCATTATATATAGGTTGGATTGTTGGTAATAATTGAATAAAGATTTAATTGCTTCTTTGTAACAATTTGTTTTCTTTTTAATAACAAAATAAACATTTAAAGTCTATTTAACTGGTGTTTTTTTATATCTATAAGGATTATTTTCTTTAATCGGATAACAAAAACTCATATTTGTTAGACAATTTAATACTAATTTAGGTAAGAGATAAAAATTATAAATAAAAATGAAGGGTTTTATTAAAAGTTTCGTTTATTTGAATGAATAAAGGAACATTTATTTTTAATAATAAAAACAGTTATTTCTTTGATTAATATTATAGCCTTAAAGATATTTTTAATTTCGTAGCAGATATTACATCATACCCAGAATTGCGTCTGCAATAGAACGAACCAAATCAGTCAGGAATTCGTTGATTGTGCCCTGGAACAGGAGAAATTGAAAATTTTAAAACCATACGTTAATTACAAACGAATACATACAAAAGTATATAAGATATATTATGTCAATCTCGTCAGTTTTCAAAGATAATAATATAAATAAATATAAATATTTAACAAAAAAAAACCTACTTCAAATCTTCCAAAACTAATGAACAGATTTTGATGAAATTTACGGGACCACACTGTAAGCACCAGCTTTCAAACAAAAAAAATTATCATCAAAATCGGTTCACCCAGTCGAAAGTTCTGAAGTTACAAACACAAACTGTTAGATTTAAGTGACGCAACTAGGACGGAACCTCATACAATATGTGATGAAAATTGCTAAAGATTTTTGATCAGGCGTTACAATTCTCCATTAAATATGGGTGTTAGAATTTAAATGTTTGTGTGTATCGTGAGATATTCTTACAATAGAAAGTTACCTGTCTCTGTTTTATTTATATGGATAAATTAAGACAGCTTTTATTATCGGTTAGAAGTTCGTCGGCTCAACTATTTATAGATAAAAATATGATCAGAAAAAAAATCCAACTGAATTTCTTGCCTATTCTCAGATTTGAGCGTGTTCTTGACTGTAAACTTAGATTTAAGTGACGCAACCTGATGAATAACAATATAAATAAATTTATACATTTGATGATATTTGCTAAGCATTTTTGATCAGGCGTTACAATTTTCCATTATATTTTACTATTGACTTATGATACTAAAAGGTGTTTAAATTTAAGTAACTTTCGTCAGCTATAATGTGTGATTTTATATAAATAATTGATTTTTTATTTAATTTTCAGATACCTCAAAAACTTTCAAAAGGTTAGGAATATCTTCGTTGAGTAACTTGTTGACTGCATCGCTCAAGTCATTGTTCAAAAACACCAACTGGATGTCAGACTGGAAAAAATTTTTTTAAAATTTATTTATTGACGACCGCTTGGCGCAACTGGTACTCCTGCATTCTGCATCAAAGGTCCCGGGTTCGAATCCAAGTAGGTGCATTATTTTGTTTGATGAGCACGAATAGGTATTTGTTTTCGAGTCTTAGTTGTTTATAAACTAAAGTATTTATTGTGGCACCCTCCTAGTTTCTGATTACCATAACACAAGTGCTTCAGCTACTTGCTTTGGGATCGAAGCAATGAATGTGAGTTGTCACAATTATTAAAAAAAAAATTTAAACTAGTTGCGTGCCAAATTTCATTTAAACCCATTCAGTATTTGCGTGAAAGAGTAACAAACATCTATACTCTCAAACTTTCGGATTCATGATATTAGTAAAAATTATTCTGATGTATGAGCTATATCATTGTGAAGTTTTATTAAAATCCACTCAGTAGTTTTTGCGTGAAAGAGTAACAAACAGTCATACATCCATATATACCAAATTTCAAGATAAAAATCCATGCAAAAAAAATTGTATGTATTATCAATAAATTTGTTTTTATTTTAAACTAGTGAACTCCTCAAACTTCTTAACTCTTCAGAGTTCAGAATAATAACCCAAAACGTCATTCCATAGAAAGAGTGTTAATCCTTAGGATCAGACAAAGTTACTTTCGCATTTAAAATATTAATTATATATGCGAAAGTAACTCTGTCTGTCTCTCTGTCTATCACGGTTTAACTACTGAACCGATTTAAATGAAATTTTGTACACAGATACTATAAAGCTTGAGAAAGAATATAGGCTACTTTTTAATCCGAAAAAAGGGTTGTAAGGGGTTGAATGGGGGGATGAAAAGTTGTATGGAAGTATCGTCATTTTTAGAGATAAAAGCTTTTAGGCTACATAACATCACGTTACAACGAAGTTTTCTAGTGAAGAAATATATAAGGAAACGCATATTTTTATTATGGAACACATGACACTATTCTGAACTGTGAAGCGATACAAAGTTTACGTGGGTTAGTTTTCGTCAAGCTACCTCAAATCAGTCATCTAGAAGCGATGTCCAGGCATCAGAGTCTTACCTTAATAGTTCCAGGGCGGAATTTAATATCCAAACTGCGAATGGAGATTCCAGAAATGATTCCAACATTGACACGGACCTCTCCAGAAAGCGCGATTCCTTCTAACACCAAACTAAATGCAATGAAAATATTCCAATTAGACAATTTTGAAAACACAAAATGAATCACAGAGAATAATTCATAAAAGAATGTTCATAGTGATCCAAACAAAAGGCGAAAATATGATTGTTTCATAGATTCTTATGTTTTCGTTCTTTTTGTAATAGATTTTGGGTCCATGGGGACCAAAAGCGATATTGACACGCTTAGTTGAGACCACAGAAAAGCTCATATTTTGGCCAACGCGTTAATACTTACACCCAACGGCTTTGATGAGCCTTTTGTATTTTTGTAATTATATTCCAAAAATTGTTTTTCAAGAATTATTATTACTATTTTGTAGTCGTTTATTTTGATTGGAACATTAACAAACAACAGAAATTTAATATGTATGCGTCTTATGTTTTTATGATTCGGTTGAACTTTTCAAAAATCATATTTGAAGTACATTTTTGATGTGAAACATCTGTTGGCGCACCTAAAACCGATTTCTGGCGTGGCGTATGATGGTATATATATACAGTATATATGTAAAAGTAAATGTGAATAGTAAATAATATCTATTTTTCACATCTGCCAGGCGTCCCGTGACGGCTCACAATTTTTTTATAAGGTAGAAGCAAATGAGCAAGCAAGCTAGGATTATCAGTTCACCCATGGACACCATCAATGCCTGTTGGTTCACAGGTGCGTAGCCGGCCTTTTAAAGAGAAATACTGACCTGCCTTTCAATTCTCCGTTAAAGTTGTTGCCAAGGACCTCCACATTTACACCGGAGTTAACTAAAAATTTAAAAAACATTATTAATCCTCTGTGGCTAAATAGTTAACGTGTGCCCATTTCGCTGGTGGTACGAGGATCGAATCCCGGTGAACCTTGCTTTTTTTCACATAACACATTTTATGAATCGTTCACATATTACATAAGTCAACACGAATTTAGTGCCTGAGTTCTGTGTACCCGATTTTGATTTCTTATACCTAATTAATAAAAGAAATTGTTTTTTATCTCATAAAGTTTGCTTTTAAGAGTGGTAACCTCTAAGCATTTGTCAAAATCGTATTTTTTATCATCGTATAAAGTACAAAAGCAAACTTTCTTTATATAAATTGAGTTTTTGATTAGTTTTCAATGTAAACATTCAGACAATAGTCATTAAAAAACAGACACAAAAAAAGATTTGTGTTATTATTTCGAGAATAGTTTAACTTTATAAACACAATTAAAATAATGTTGTTTTAATAGTGTTAAATTGTAACTCTAAAGCTACTATACAGATTTTGATACCAGCTAGATTTTAGAGATGGTCTGATCAGGTGTCTGAACACCTTGGCTCTAAAGCTAGTGTGCGCATCCATAAAGCTACTGATCGGCATAAATGGCAGAGAATTGTGCACAAAGTAATTAGTTGGGAACATCTCAATGCTCAGCAAAGAGCAAGCAACTGGATTTTATTTTATTTATTTGGAGGAACAACAGCTTAATTTAATTTACATACAAAATAATATAGTTAAAGCGAAGCCAATTACAGTTCCCCGCAGATAGAAGAGATTTTAATTAATTATTACTACAAACAGACACTTTAGGTGGTTGGGTATACAATACACATTGAATTGAAACTCTTTCTGCTTGTTCTCAATAGGTCTGGCTGAAAATCAGTTATTTTGCTTAAGAGGATTGTAAAGTGCCGATACGCGGCGTGAGTAGGTATTTTAAAAAATGTTCTCCTTTCATACCGCTTTGCCTCAATCCGGGCGTGCGATAAAGTTGCAACTTGCAAGTCTTAGAGGCCTACATTTCCTTTTTATAATAGTTTCGGGCGATAACGTTTTTACCCCCATAAACATTTATGAAATGAGACAATTTTTATCTCTTTAGATTCAGTACACCTTAATCTAGGTCTGTACGTTTTTTTTTTAGTAATTAAGTTTAGTTTAATTTAAAAGAATAAAAACGCTCGAGGAAGATTTTAAGTTAAAAATTTAGATATTTAGATGCTAATAACTTCTATCATACGCAATATTTATTTAAATTAAAAACGTACGAACCTAGTTTTTCATTTTATCTACAAAATTTCCAAAAATTTTGAAAATTACGGCTTCACAATTCTCTTAATCTAGCAAAATATTACGCTGAGCCAAGGCCTTTTTGACATACTGCAGCACACATACATTTTACTTAGAATTTAATGTTTTATTTTTGTTTTAGTCAATTGTTCTATTATTGTTTGTTTTCATAGTGTTCTGTATAATTGCTGTGTTTTGTGTGAGTGTATCTGAAGTTGCAAATAAAGTTTTTATCTATCTATTTTAAGTGTTATGCGATGTGTTGAAAACATTTTACCTACCAATAGCGAATGTTAGATTTGGTAGTTCGATATCGAAACGCAGCCGGTTGAAAAGGACCGAGTAATCCAATTCATTTATTTTGATGTCACTGGCTCCTGTAAAGCTGAAGTTGTCCAGGAAGATCTTTACATCTACCAAACTGTAAGAAATATGTGTTAAAATTTTGAATTCATTATTAGTTAATATAGTGGGACTTATCGCGCATAGAAACTATTTACTTACCCCAACGGTTTGACCGAGAGTGCTGGTCTATTTGATTTTGAAAAAACTCAGGGCTGCTACTGCGGCACACAACACTGTGTCAACAGGCTTCTCTGTACCTCTTTGTACTCTGTGTGTAATAAAGTTCCTATGCGCGATAAGTCCCGCTATATTTGCTAATAGTGTAAAAAAATTAACAAAATAAAACCGACTTCATACTGTAAATCTAAAACTACTCAACAGATTTTGATGAAATTTAAATGCGAACACACGGAAATCACCGGCTTTCAAACAAAAATCATCGAAATCAGTTCACCCAGTCGTAAGTTCTGAGGTAACAAACATTTGAAAAAAGTGTCTTATTAAGTACCTCCTCTTTTTTGTTGAAGTCGTTAAAAAAATCACTATTCAAAAGTGCTTTTAGAGAGTTTTCGAAAAATATATACTTACAAAGGAATGTTGTATTCGTAATAGAAGTTTTCGATGATTAATGGATCCAATCCCAAATCTTGGATTGCATTTTGGATTTGACGAATCGCATCCCTGATTGTATTTGTTACAAGCCGCTCTTGGTTTGGTTCTAAATCAGACAAACATTAAAAAATAATTAAAAATTGTTGTCTGTAAAGCCGGTTTACGGATGATAATTTTACGTGATAACGTCATAAGTGCCTCTCTATCGCTCGGCTCAGGCGGAACGTGACACTTTTTCGTGCGTGCGTCCAGCGTTTATCGATTTATAAGACGTTATCAGGTCAATAATGTCTTGAAAATGCACTAAAAAGTGTGTTTTTTTCCATAAGTGGGATCCATTAACCACGTGATGTTTTTTAGTGACTTTTTAACCCCCACCCCTTGGTATGTAGTGAGGTTTCAGGCTACTGAAAATCACATGTATTTTTTCGTACGAATTATATTGAAATTTTCAGAATATTATCTTTAAATAGTCGAATTGAGAACTTTCTTTTTTGAAACCGGTTAATATCATTTTTGATCTATTTATAAGTACTTACGGACTTCAGTGTTGACATTTGGCGGTAACGCAGTGGCGCCAGCCACGAGCAACGCGCAGGCAAACAAAACGAATTTCATTCTGTATAGTTATACTCAACCTAAAAAATAAGGATTTAAACACTTTGATTTTTCAAAAGTCAATTTCAATATTTATTTCATGTATATTATCACGTTAATTTCACTATGAATTATTGAATTTATCAAAAAGTGTCGAATCAATTCCGTCAACCCGCACAACGCTTAACAAACATATAAAAAATTAACTGATAATTCGTTGGTACAGTTAAAACCTACGAAAATTACTACCTCCGGTGCTAACTGCTGTCCTGGATTCGATATCCTTGGAAACAAAAGACTATTCAGTGAGCCAGACTGAGAAATATGTCCGTACAATGTTTCGCTAGGTGATATGGCATTTCACATTTAAAGATTAACTTGTGGACGTGGTGGTAGAGTTCCAAATAATGTGTCAAAGAGGATATTATTGTGAAGTGCCGATATGCAGCGCGAGTAGGTATTTTTAAAAATGCTATCTCTTTCATACCGCTGCCTCATTCCGGGCGTGCGACAGAGAGAGTTGCAAGTCTTAGAGGCAATTACCTACATTTTCTTTTTAAATACTTAACGTTTTCACCCCACTAAACATTTACGAAATGAGACAATTTTGTTCTCTTTAGATTCAGTACACCTAGATGCTAATAACTTCTATCATACGCAATATTTATTTAAATTAAAAACGTACGAACCTAATTTTTCATTTTATCTACAACATTTCCAAAAAATTTGAAAATTAGACTATGTTTACGGGGGAAAAAGGTTATCGCTTTTTGTATAAAAATATACAGCTTCACGAAACCCTCTTAATAAATTCTCTTCATAAACACTTTTTCGTGAATGTTGTCATTTAATAGTTATCCTCGGATTAGACGAATCCAACAAAACACATCAAAATCGGTCCATCTGTTCTTAAGTGTTATTGTGTAAAACCAGACTTTGTATTATATATTATTTATGTATTATATATATTAAATTAAAATGTTAGGACTTACCGAATGAAGTATGATATTTATTTACGAAATTAATTGACCAGACTTCTTATAGTCTTCGTATTATCAATTGATTCATTAAGATTAGCATTGTAGATAAAATTAATCACTTTAAAAACTAGATAGAAATGCGTAATAAATAAAAACATATATAAAAACGTAAAATGTATATATATTTGAAATTAGCTGACCCTGCGAACTTCGCATCGCTTCAGAATTCCAAAGAGTCACCTAAAACGTCATTCCATAGAAATTAAACTTTATTGTATGGTATTAAAGTTCAAATTGACTTTTAAGTAATACGAATCTTTTGTATGGGAATATAGAAGTGTTGTTTTTTTTAGACTTTTTCGGGCATTTTTTTAAATTTTTCTCTCCGTAAGAACTTCAATTTCAAGGAATATTATAAAAAAAGAATTAGCGAAATCGGTTCAGCTGCTTCGAGATTTGCGCTTAGCAACACATTTAGCGATTCATTTTTATATAGAGATTTATGATGGTAAAACCCTTGATATTTTAATTACAAATGAGTATTATCTTTTAGATAGATTAGATTTTAATAAATTGTACTTAATTAATGCCAGATTTACACAAGTCATTGCTCAATTTCACTGGCTTGGTAGTGGCCTCGTGTAAACCATTTTTAAATGGTTGCCAGTGCTGGCAATAAATTAATCTATATAAAAATGAATCGTCAAAAACTACACGCATATCTTCCAAATGGCAGCACCAAAATGGATAATTCTTTCTTTTTTGTGTTTGTCTCTGAAGAAAGTTTGCATAAAATAAATAATTTTAAAAAATGCGCGGAACATTAGATAATTTAAGAACACTTAACGACAATATCAACTTTTCTGATGTCACCTTCTTAGTGCGTTTGACAACATAAACTTTTCTAATGTAATCTAATAGCGTTTGACATAACTGTCAGTGTTTATATATTTAACTGTCATATTTCTAATTTCTTTCCGTTTGGTATTTTGAATTTTTATGCCAATTCGAATTCAATATTCATAGCTAAGACAGGACAGCGTATCTGGGAGCTTTCATCGAAGACCCTTTGAGATATAACAAAACAATGCATTATGGGATATTCCTCTTTTATAGATAGTTTACTATATCCATTATATCTTTTACTGGCGGTACAAAGTTTGCTGAGTCATCTAGTTTTTTATTTATAACTAGTGGACCCCGCGAACTTCGTATCGCGTCAAAGTTCCGAATAATAAAGTGTCACCTAAAACGTCATTCTTTAGAAAATGTATGAGGAAAATGTTTTTCTTTTATTTTATTTTTTCGAAAATTTTCTAAATTTTTCTCTCCGTAAGAACCATCCTTGTACTTCAAGGAATATTAAAAAAAAGAATTGGCCAAATTGGTCCAGGCGTTGTTGAGTTATGCGCTTACCAACACATTTTGCGATTCATTTTTATATTATACGAGATTAATTTTTAAAATATTTAAAAAGCCAGTGGTGGCCAGATTACTGGCAATAGGTATTTAAACAAAACGAGCCAATCCAGCGTTGGCTACTGACTATTGTAAACCTGCCATAACATCACGTCAATTCTAAAACAAAGAAAATCGCATCGAAACTTAATTGTGTTATCTCTGATAATTATGTTTAGTGATAATAAATGCTAACACCTGTTCTTTGTTTAGGTTATCTTCGTGTCTCTGATGATCGATGGATATTTTTTAACAGAATTCGTTTACAATTGTAGGCGATTGTTACTATAGCGTAGAGTTGCCAACGAGGCATGTCCAAGGACATGTCGAAGTTTATGTAGTGTCCTGGGATATCCTGAATAGTTTTTAAGCAGCGTCCTGGGTTTTCAAAGCGCCCTTAAAATGATGTATTTTAAAAATCACGCGCCATTTATTATTCGAAAGCTTTTATTTAAAAAAAAATCATTTATGTTCACTACATAGAGTTGCTATTAATGCGTCCTGTTTTTAAACTGAATTTTGATATTTCCGACTTCAAATCCTAGTTTTTTTTAAATTTGGAGTTGGCAACCCTACTGTAGCGTATCATATAGCGTACAGACACATCATGATCACTTTTTGTATAGAGTCAACTAATTGTCATCAACCATCTAACCGAATGGCTTTGGTCTTCTAAGCATCAAGTTCCACCTAACCCTGAATTGTAGCTTACCTGATTTGTCCAGCTACAATTAAAATTGAATACAATAAAACTCTTGACATACAAATAATATATCACAAATGAATAGACAGATATTTATAAATTCTAAACAAGATAGAATACGTTTGAAAAATAAATACAGAATGCAGCCACACTTTGCTAATCGCAAATTTGCAGGCGTAAAAACTACTCAACTAATTTTAATGAAACTTATGTTTCCTAATACAAGAAACGGTTGCATGTGTTGTGCCCTTGTGCAACGTTGTAGTTTTGCAGTGTATCAGAGAATAAATTAACTATGGTTAAAAGAATAACTCAAATTAATCAAAAGTTTTGGTCACAGTTTTATAAAAAGAATCTGAATTGCAACCAAGAAGCAAGTGGCTACAAGCTTAATCAAATTTGAAAATTGGAGATATTGTTTTAATTAAAAGCGACACACCACCTGCGTGTGGGCCTCTAGGAAGAGTAATGTTAGTAAAAATTCTAATGATAATTTGGTTAGATCTGTAATTGTAAAAATATCAAATGGAGAATTTGTAAGGCCCATAAATTAATTAATTTTGTTACCCGATCATTAAAAAGAAAAAAATGTTCACCTTAACATCAAAAAAGTTTTGTATAAAACTTAGATTCACTAATAATTGTATAAAATAAAACAGTTTTGTATAAAATCAAGATTCACTAATGAGGTATTTGATAATTGAAAATCTGCATAACTTCGAACTTGTTGAGAGAGGCAAGAATGTTTAATATAAAATTAAATAATAGTTTTTTTCACATTGGATGTTGTTGGCAACACTCATATCAATTTGCCTCCGCAAGATGGCGTCTAGCCACATATTTTTGTAAGGCTTACATTTTATTATTCAAGTTGTTTCTGTATTATATATTAAGTACTAAAAGACTTTGTTTCTTAAATAAATTAATAAAAAAAAGTATTCATCAATAAACAAGCGATTTAGCAAGATACTGCAATATTTCATTTAATTACGACAAAACTCAAACATATATATAATAATAGCTGTTTATTTTATTGACAACTAGCGACCCGCCCCGGCTTCGCATGGGTATAAAACATATATAAAAACCTACCTCTTCAATCACTCTATCTATTAAAAAAACCGCATCAAAATCCGTTGCGTGGTTTTAAAGATTTAAGCATACAAAGGGATATAGGGGAAGAAAAAGCGACTTTGTTTTATACTATGTAGTGATAATGTAATTAAATATATTTATAAAAATACAAAAGGCTCATCAATGCCGTTGGGGTACGTACCCAAAACACTGGCTGCAAAACAACCGACGCGCTTCTAGCCCCCATGGACGCAAAGGCTCTACTTCAAAATTTGATAAATTATTTTTTCAAAATGCAATCAACGCATTCGTAACCGATTTGATATAGGCCATCATTCACACCGCTGGGGACACCGCTGTGAAACAAAATATTGTCTCCTACCAAATTGAGAATTAACATTGTCACTGTCTTCATACAAAAGTAAATTGAGTTTTTCCGCCATTGCGCCGACATATAACGTAATATATTAAGTGCATGCTCGTAACCCTTAGTGGGGCATGGAGCAGACACATTGCTGTGTCTGTTTCACTGATCAGTTTTCTTTACAGACAACTAGGTGATCAGCTAATCGAAACATTCAGATTTCCCGGAATTCGAACCCAAGACCTCAGACGCAGATGCAAACCACTTAGCCACGGGTGCATACATAATATGAAATTCAATCATTTGTATTCGTACTGAACATGAATGTGAAATAAGATAAGAATTTGCAGTCTTTTTAAAAAAAACTCTCTTAGATGCTACCTATGATTGTTTTTTTTCTAAACAGCAATAAGTGCTGCTGTGAGCCAGTTCAAGGTTATCCATTAATTACCGGACAACTGTATACCTCCTAAAATCTATATAAATAAAAATGAATCAGCGAAATGTATGTAATAAAAGAGTTTTTGTATGTGAATTTTAATTCATCAAGCGTAACAATGTGAAAACAATAAATGTATTTAGACACATAGCTAGGCTGACGGACGATAGATGGACAAAAAGAGTAACATCATGGGATGGCCCACGGGGAAAACGCCTGAGAGGAAGACCGCTTACGAGATGGACAGACGACATCATTAAAACGGCAAGCCCGAGCTGGATGCAGACAGCACAAGATAAAGTTGTCTGGACTTCTTTGGAGGAGGCCTTCACCCGAAGAGGGGTTCTTGTAGATTAAGTATTATTCATTAAACAAACAAACTAAACAGAAAGCTCTGTTATTATTATTTTTTGCAAGAAATAAAAAGGCTTTTTATTTTTATTATTTAGACTCTGGGTCTTAGGTCCAGTACACCTGCGCTACAGTTCTGATGACGTTGGCCAAGATTATGTTGATTTCATCCTGAAAATGTAAAATTTTGTGAATGTAGAATGTAAATTACTTATAAAGGGAATTCAAATGCAGTCGAAAAGCAGTTGACTTAATTGTTCTATTGTATATCTATGTAACTTTGTATTTAACTAAGTTATGGTTATAAAGGTATACAATTACAATCATATATATTTTTTATATTATAGGGGGCAAACGGATAGGAGGCGCACTTAGGATAAGCGGTCCGCCACTCATTGACACCCTCGACGCCTGTTAGGCCACGGGTGCGTTACCGGCTTTATATAAAGAATTGGGTGCCCGGTATTCCCACTAACCGAACGAAACGCAGGTGCCAAGTGCAAAGCAAGTGACCCCACTTTACACGGGTGTCTTGTGGAAGAGTGGTATTACGCCGGTTATGGCAGTCCACTTCGCTGAAGCCCGAAGGCAACAGCATAGTTCAAAAACATATATACTCCCACTTCAATAAAAATATATACGTCATAGATTTTATCGCGGCTTGAGCGCGGCGACCAAATCAAGAAATTCCGTAACGAAAATAAACCTAAGTCCCGGCCCCAGCCGTGCATCGTCTATTTCTCTCACTTACGCCTTCATAAATGCTTCGTGTAAGAAAGAGACAGTGTCATTTCTATACAGTTTGAATGTAAACGGAAACTACAAATAGGATTTGTCTACTCACTCCCAGATGGAGCGATTTTCAATTTGATGTTTCGAAATTCTTAAGGTGGTTCGATCAGGTCCCACAGAACTCAAAGCTCGCTAGATGGCGCTACTTTTTCTAGTTTTTATCTCTTTGTGAAATTATCATTGTATTTTATGTCTAATTACGCGTAAAATTTGTGTATAAAGTGCTTTAAATATGAATAAGACTGCATAAATAAAATAAATAAATAAATATAATTGCATAAGTTGATAAAAAATGCTATGCAATAGCTTTACCGCGGCAGTCTCCGAGTGCCACACGTAATTTTTTTAATGTGTATTTGTTAGGTATGTAAAGGTCTTACCCCCCCCCCTCCCCACCCCAAATTGTTTTAATCGCGAGAGCGGGTGAAACCGCCGAGCACAACTAGTATTATTAACAATAGTTGCTGTCTTTCCCAACTTTCTTGACTGACTGTCTTTTTGAAGGTCGGTTAATAAAAAATTCAAACGATTTCAGTGACGTACTGTTCGATATACACGCAATATCGATATTTAGAACAAACTTTTATACAATACATAAAATTATATTTTATTCGTCAAGTTTATGACACCTCACTGTCCGTCGATAGTTAGAATATGAATGGAGATTGAGCATAGAGCATAGAATATCACAGATTATTAGCACCACCATAAAGATGCAAAAACTACTTTGTGAGAGACCGGTGCCCGTAACACAAGTCCCGTTAACGAGTCTAAAAGAGCAAACATGTTACCTCGTTGTCCTCCAAGAATTCCGGGATAGTATCATTCAACAAGGTGTTGAGACAGTCACTGTAATCACTGTCCAGAAATTGAATAGTGATGTCAGACTATAAGAAGAAAAAACAAATTAAAAAAATAACCCATGTCACTAAGATTCTAGCTTCCCCCATGTGAAACACAATTTTTAAAACCACTTTTACATTTAATTTAGTCTGCAATATTTTACTCAAAAAGTATCACAAATTAACAAAAACTAAAATTTCACATGTATCCTAAATAAGTTTCAATCTATTTAACCAGTTAATAAATGCCCAATAATAAATTAATTTTAATCAAAAAAATTAAAACCGACCTCAAAACGTACTGAGAAGTAAAAAATAAATTTTGTATTATAAATGAACTTACTATAAAATATAAAATACGTTAATAGTGTTGATAAATTAAATTTATGTAAAATTCAACAAGGCCACAAAAGTGTTATGTTGCTCTTTGAAAGGCAACGCCATTCAATTATTATTTTTATTAAAGTTTGTTTTTATTTATATACAGGTTGTATATTTGGCACCGCCTTTCCAAAAGCAACATGTCAGTTTTATGCCCTTGTTGAATTTTACATTATTTTTATACTATATCTTTAATATATCTATACTATACTCACTATATCTAAATCTTATTAACTTGATTCTTACTTATTATTGTTGCAAATTTAATACTGAATCGAAAAACATCTAATTCATCGATAAGGATTCATAAATCATAGAGGTATAAGCACATATGTACGACGCGGTCGCGCGAATTTCAGCGATTTCTCGCTCGATTGTGAAACTATTCTTTCAATATCCGGAAAACTATTAATCGTAAAAATTTCAAAAAATATGAGACCACTTCGACGAGTTACCCTATCATTTGACACCTCACTCATCCAAATCGGTCTACAAATGGCGACGTACGAGCGGAACATCGGAAAAAAAATACACGTCGAATTGATAACCTCCTTTTTGGTTTTTTGAAGGTCGGTTAAAAGTTGGGCACTTTTGAAAAATTCAAAACTCAAAATTCATTAGCTAAATATTAGTTTCTATCTCTATACTCACTACTCTAGACAAAATCGTCACACTCCTCCACGAACCCTTGAAATTTGTATGGCAGTAACATAAGTTATATCATTATGATAACCACACCAATCGTCAATTTCTTATAAATTTAGCGTTAGTGGATAAGCGAGATGATCTTGTCTAATGACCAAGGATACGGCATGAAACGTCATTTCTATACAAAATTTGTAAAGGAGTCGAGAAATAAGTAAGAAGGTCTTGTATATGGGGCCTGATTAGGTACTTACTTCTATGCCGCCAATACTAAAGTCAGTTTCCAACTCGGTGATTGTGACCTCGCCAGTGAGCAGGTTATTTTTGACGTAAGCTTCTCCAGCGAGACGGACATTTGTGATTGACAGACTGAAAAATGTCATATCAAGCCGTTTTAGGTGAAGGCATTTTAGTAGGTCATTCACATTTACAGTTGAAGAAATTAGATTGTTTTATTTATTTATATTATACTGACTATATCCTAAAGAGGGAGCACCAATCTCTACCTGTCATGAACCATTTATGGATACCTACATATTTCGTTTCATTCACTTTCATAAATCCACAATAATATTATAAATACTTACATTTAATTAAATAATTGTATGACCTAAGACAGTATACTCTGACTCATATAAAAGTATTTCTTATGTTTTTATTTTATTTAAGCTATTGCATAGCTTTTATCGCGAGCTTTGAGCGCGGCGACCGAATCAAGAAATTCCGTAACGAAAATAAACCTAAGTCCCGGCCCCAGCCGTGCATCGTCTATTTCTCTCATTTACGCCTTCATAAATGCTTCGTGTAAGAAAGAGACAGTATCATTTATATACTGTTTGAATGTAAAAAGAAACCACAAAGAGGATTTGTCTATTCACTCCTAGATGGAGCGATTTTCAATTTGATGTATTCTTAAGGTGGTTCGATCAGGTCCACAGAACTCAAAGCTCGCAAGATGGCGCTACTTTTTCTTGTTTTTATTTTTTTGTGAAATTATCTTTGTATTTTTATAAGTCTACTTACGCGTAAAATTGGTCTAAAAAGTGTTTTAAATATGAATAAATACTGCATACATTAAATAAATAATTGCATAAGTTGATAAAAATGCTACGCTTCACCGCGGCAGTCCCCGAGTGCCACACGTTTTTTTTTATGAAAAAATAATAAACATACCTTCCAGCCAATTTGGCTGAAACATTGCTGGTTAAGAATGTTCCCGAGATGCCAGAGTCACCTGAAACAAATTAACCATCAAATCGTCTTGGCTACATTACTAGAAAAAAGTCCCAGGCAAAGTACAAAAATTGGTCCTTATATAAATTTTAAATATATGTGAAGGGTAAGCTAATAAAGATTTTTATAAAACTGTTGATTATTCTCAGATTTGAGCTTACACCCGTACCGACACAAAATAAATAATAAGAAACAGATAATAGTCAAAAATTTACCAATGGTGAATTCGAGTGCTGGCAGTTCCAGATCAAAACGGAATCGGCTAAAGATGTTTGAGTATTCCAAACGGTGGATCACAATGTTGCTGATTCCCCTGAAGTCGACACGTTCGATGAATACCCGGGTGTTGAGGTATCTAAAAATAAATATAAAATGAAAAAGAAGACATATAGCCGCCATTAAATAAACTACAATTTTTTTTAAAATATTCATGTACATAATATTTTATTCTTTTAAAAACACACACCGCCTTCAGAGTTCAAATTGCAATGCGATTTGCAATACGAAAATTTGCGATATTACTTAGTGATATTTAGTAATAGTTAGTAGGTCGATTCGAGTGATTAACTCGAGTTCAACCCGAGTTACGTGAATTTTAACTAAGGTTAAATCGAGTTTTGTTTTTTCCGAGTTCCGTATGACATTAAAATTTTACCATTCGGCTGCGTTCAGAAATTGTTTACATACAATCTTACACATTTTGTTTAAAAAAGAGTTAACCAATTTTAAAGTACTAAATTAAAGAATAAAAATTCAAATCTTATAGAATTTGAAATGGAGCTGTGTCTAATATTTTAATTCTATCACATAATATTCATTCATATTTCATTCTGATATCCGGACTCGCAATAGTGTTTTTAATATATATATTAATATACAATGTAATTTCATTCTTTCTTCTTATAAAATTTATATAAATGTTTGGGAGTTTTATTGAGATTGCAGAAGCAAAATTTTAAATACCAAGATGAAATGGAAACTGCCACACAACGAAATTATACTATATTATAGCTATGCGCTATAAAGACTAACAGTTATTTTTTAATCAGCAATGTATTACGTATAACCTATTGTTTTATTGAACTAAATATTAAAAATGCCACGTGTAGCGCCATCTAGTTCAAACTATATGTACTTACTAACATTTTGTTTAAATAAATGTCAGTCTGTTTCAAACTACTATCGGTGCGTTTGATTATAACCGACATGCCACTGATTACCAAGGTCAAGAACATTATGCTTTCTCTTATATAGGCTGTTGGACTGGCAAATCTGAGTATCTTTTAAGAAGATTGTAGTATTAAAGTTGTTGTGCAAGCTTCAAACAGCCGATTGGGACGTAGCAGCGCTAGGAGGTGACGTTGCTTAGTTTCGGAGGTCAAAACTGACTTCGTTGTACCAGAAGTAAGTAAAGAAACGCATGTGTACTTACGGGAAGTGACTGATGACGCTGTCTATCCTTCTAGCGATTAGTGGGTCTAGCTCATTCCTAACGATGTACCGTTGAAAGGCTTTAATGGCCATTTTGAAGTTTTCCAAGAAGATTTCCCCTTCACTCTGACGTCCTGAACCAAGAACGTTTCCATTATATTGAATTGGAAAAGTTTACTTTCTTACTAATAAATCACTACTTTTTATAAAATAAAGTCGTCCGTCGCATCACTGTTTATCTGTTCGCGATAAATTTAAAAACTACTGAATACGTTTCACCAATTCACGGGGTAGGTTTAAGTATATAATTTTTCAAGGTTTTGTGTGAATTGGTTGAAATATGATGATAATTGGAAGTTGGGAACTCTCATCGAAAACGCTGCTTAATCCCTTAGATTTATGACAAAACAAGGCAGGTGGGATATTCCTCTTTAATAGATGTACAAAAAGTCCTCGATGGCATATATGTACCTTTCAAGGATAGCTCACTAAACCCATTCTATCTTTTATTGGTGGTACGAAGTTCGCTAGGTCAGCTAGTCTATACATCTATACAGATAAATAAAATAGGAGTGTCTGTTTGTAATATTAAAATAATAGCTTTTTACTAAATGCATATGGTACATGTATAACAAAATAACATTTTTTAGAATTTTGGACTGATTTTGACGGGACTTTTACTGGCAGATAGCTGATGCAATAAGTAGTAACTTAGGCTTTTATTTTAGAAAATTATATATTAAATAAATAATAAAAAAAAACGTACGGACGAAGTATTTTCAGCACCCCGAATTAAACGGGCGTAGCAAGTATGGTATAAAATTTACACAAAGGTATAAATGAAGTCTAGCGAGATTGAGAAGAACAAACCTTGCACGTCTGAGAAAGCAGAGGCTCCGGCAAGGAGGGCGAGACCGAATACTAGGAATTTCATCTTGTCTGATTCTCTGAAAAAACACACTCAATAAGAGGATTGTGAAGCTGTGCAATTTCGTACAAAAAGCGATAACGTTTTTCCCCCCATTGACATAGTCCTATTTTCAAAATTATTGGAAATGTAGATAAAATGAAAAAGGTTTGTACGTTTTTAATTTAAATAAATATTGCGTATGACAGAAGTTATTAGCATCTAAATATTTATATTTTTGACTTAAAATCTTTCTCGAGCGGTTTTGTTCTTTTAAATTAAACTAAACTGAGTTAATAAAAAAGAAAAACATACAGACCTAGATTAAGGTGTACTGAATGTAGAGACAAAATTCTCTCATTTCGTAAATGTTTAGGGGGGTAAAAACGTTATCGTCCAAAACTATTTTAAAAGGGAAATGTAGATAATCGTCAAGACTTGAACTCTCTCGCACGTTTTAAGACAAAGCCGTATGAAACAGATAGCATTTTTTAAAATACTTGCCGCGTATCACCACTTCACAATCCTCTTAAAATGAGGCATTGATAAACATTATTGTTTATCAATTCCTCATCTCAGAGAGTTATCTCTAAAAAGAGCGCTTGCGTCCCGCGCTTTGCACCTCCTGATTATTCGTACGCAGAGACGTTTGAGAGGTGGATTCATAGAGATCATAAAATCAAACTTATAATTATATCTAACAGTTATATACCTATCGCAGGATAATGTTTTTATGCGACACAGTAGAGTATTGCCCAATTAATGTAATTAGTTTCGACGGAGCGTGCCAGTCCAAAAGACAGGACAATATGGCATATAATGGCAATAGCCGTATCGGAGTGAAGGGGGTATCGAATGTATGGGAAAACGGGCACAGGCGCGTCTAAATTAGAAAGGTCGTATGCGATAATACAGTTTTTTACGTTTAAATCGAAAACTGTTACTAGTACAAAATAATGAAATTGTCAAATTGTAGTGTATATAAAGGCTAATCTACTTAAGAATTATTTAGGAATTTTTTGGTCCCGTATACCTGTAAAATGTAAATCTGTGTTTAATAAGATGTAAATTTGATAATTTTTTGTCTGTTACAAAATTTAACAAATTGTGTAACGGCAACCGGTGAAATGAAGCACACATCATGAAGTGTCATATAGTCAAAAACTACTTTCCTAAGACCTTTAATTTCTGAAGAAAATCGAATCTCCTATGTTTTTTTTCTCAATGCCTTCTTAATCTCAACAAGTGACGTCGAAATTTTCAGGGTCCACCAAGGTACCTTAGCAAGTTCCAATAAGTTCTAAGGCACAGAGTACACATTTCTGTTTGTTTTGTGTTGCAAACTGAAAATTTGTTGAACCCTACGAATAATAATATGTCTAGAAACGTAACTCTCATACAGATAGCGCAAAAATGAACCCACCAACGTGTGACCTTGATAAACATCAAGGTCAATACGTTTGCACGTGATTGGTCACGTCAAGGCGATGTGAGCATGTGATACATGTTGATACGCAAATATGTACCATGGTATCTATTTGCGTGGTGCCATTTTTGAGTTTGAATTATACTTCTAGACATTATTATTCGTAGTGTATACCACATATTTTTTTATCCATAATATATCACTCTATAAATGTCTGTTTATGGACGATATTTTTACGTGATAACGTTATAAAGACAACATTCATGAAAAATTGCATATTTTTATGAAATGAATTGAAATATCACTGAAATATCATTATTCTGCGTCACAAGCCGAACGCTTAAGGTAGCGGTTCGCGCCCCAGAGCGCGACCCGAGACCGCGACCCGAGACTGCGACCCGAGACTGCGACCCGACCCGGCCGCTGTCTCGGGTTGCGGTCTCGCGTCTCTGTCGCGGCGCAAACCGCTACCCATAAGCCAATCGTGCATCTCTGTCTCTTGTTCCGCGCTCTCACTTGTACGCTCGACTCAGGCGGAACGTGACACTTTTTTCGTGCGTGCAAGACGCTATCACGTCAAAAGTTATCGCCATTTACTCTCAATATTAGCTTAAGACACTTTATTGTCATTACAATTAACATAGCAGTAGTTGGCTAAGCTAATATGGGTGTTAATAATAATATTATAAAATCATCACTTACCGTATTTCAAGCTACACTGCAGTTCAAAATTCAATACATTCTGGTTTTTTAACCAGATATGTACAGATATGATTTGACCATTATCAATATTCAGAAGTGTACGTCGTCCGATAAGCCTGTAGCGGCCTTCTACGGAGCTCCCGCGTCTGCGTATAGCGGAGTGCAATGAGAAAATAACAGTTTCGTATTTCCTTCCTAATTTTTCCTTACTTCCTTTATATTTTTTTCTTCTGTTAAAATCTCCCTATGTATATTTTCTTGTTTTTATTAATGTAACTGTATATTTGTTGTAATTATCAAAAATTTGTGTCCATCTCTTTGAACAATCGATATTTAGTTGAAAGCACAGGAAACCCAAAAGCTGGCTCATATTTCGGCCAACGCGTTAGTATAGCAATACAACGCGGTAATGTAGCTAGTATTTTGGGTACGCACCCTAACGGCTTTGACGAGCCTTTTGTATTTTTGTAAATATATAATATTCCGAAAAATGACGTGTTGACTCGTTTTGTGCCAATGTGTCCATCTACTTCAACAAAGTTTCCAAATAAATCGTTTTTGACTGGACCTTCTGACCCTAAACTGAGGATTCCCCATTTATACAATAGCATAATCATTTGTTGTGCTTGTCAATTTAATTAAAAATGAATAAAAATAGTATTTATAAAATATAGAATTTTATTTTATAAATTTATAAAAAATAGTTATGAAAAAATATACTTCAACATTATATACATATATCTTTTAATTTTGGAAATACAGCATTAATCAAGAATTTTTTTGCAGCATTCATAACAGATAAAATGATGTTATCATAAGGTATAAATATCTACGTACTTAGAATAATAACTAAACATTACAAAATATATATCAAAATATTTAATCTTCACTACATAGTATAAAACAAAGTCGCTTTTTCTTTCCCTATATCCATTTGTATGCTTAAATCTTTAAAACTACGCAACGGATTTTGATGCGGTTTTTTTTAATAGATAGAGTGATTGAAGATTTTTATATATGTTTTATACCCGTGCAAAGCCGGAGCGGGTCGCTAGTATATAAATAAAAATGAATCATCGAAATGTATGTAAGCGCATAACATGTGAACAACAGCACTGAATTGGATAATTCTTTTTTTGTTGTGTTTGTTATTTGGAGAAGGTTTCTATGAAAGAAATAATTAAGAAAGTTGCGCGAAACATTAGAAAATTTAAGAAAACTTTACTAATGTATTATAGCGTTCGATAAATATCAGTTTTTAAATTATTACGCCAATTCGAATTGAATATTCATAGTTAAGACAGGACAACGTATCTGGGAGCTTTCATTGAAGACGCTGCCTGATCCCTTTGAGATATAACAAAACAATGCATTGTGGGATATTCCTCTTTTATAGATGTACAAAAAAGTCCTGAATGGCATATATGTACCTTTCAAGGATAGCTTACTAAACCCATTATATCTTTTATTGGCGGTACAAAGTTCGCCAGGTCAGCTAGTTTTGTTATATTAAAGCTCTATACTTCAACAAACTCTATTAGGATGTTAATAAATAAAATATTTAAGTTAAATTAACATATTTATTACTGACACAAGATTACAAACATTTCTGTCTGTTCCAGGACATATCCTTACACGAAGTACTGAGCAATGAATTTGATAACAGTTCCGAGCACTCTGTTGATGTCTCTCTGAAATTTAATATTTTAAATATCACATATTTTCACTAAAAAAATAACTTTAATTTACAGAAACTTCTTTTAATTGTTTGACTTACTTTGCCCATTTTGACCTTTTGGGTGAGTTTAGTCAGTTTTTCCTTCAAATAACGCGGATTTTCATATATTAAGTGGTTTTATACATTGCCCTGCTAAGGGTGATGTTGTGTCTTCTTTGCTCCCATTACAATAGTAAGAGATAGATAATCATTTATATTTCACAAGCTAGGATTAGGTTGGTGATAATAAATGAAACCTCTCTTCTGCACTACAAAAATTGTGTCTCACCTCATAAGACAACAATTTCAAAAATGCTGTACCAATTTTGAAAATTCTTTCATTGATCTGTAGCTATTCTCTTTCTTAGTGATTATATTAAATACCGGATGTAATCGTTAAGTGTGCACAGGCGATTATTCCGTAACTATTACAGATATCAAAAAAATTTAAACTGATACCTAATGAGTAAAATGATAATAATAACTTTTAAAAAATAAAATGAAAAACATCCAAAAAAATTACATTAAACACTCCCATACATTTTATTTAGTATGTTGCTTTTCAGCCAGTTCAAATCAATACGATATTGAAACAAGGTTTATTATTAATTTTAAGTGGTAAGATAATTAATCTACACATGTATCTACTTAAAATTCATCAATATAATATCACACATAATTATAAAATGAAAAGGGTAAACTGAGTAGGTTCTATTCCACTTAAAATAAGGAAACTAAAACCTTTCTCATACTAAATGTATGAGAGTGTTTAATGTATTTTTTTTGGATATTTCTCGTTTTATTTTAAAAAAGTTATTATATCAGTTTAAAGTTTTTTGATATCTGAAATAGTTACGGAATAATCGCCTGTGCACACTTAACGATTACACCTGGTACAAACTTGACTTTGATTTTGACTACACATGCAGACAAAGTCAGGAGTAAAACCGGTATTTGAACCGTACCTCGTTGTCTTTGATCCAGTCGGGAATAGTTTGTCCAATGACAGTGTTGACGCGGTCACTGTAGCTGGTTTCCTGGACGATGACCTCAAGGGCGGACTGAAACAGGCAAATAATTATCGCTTATGAAACGGTGGTAACCGCGTGGTTGCGACGCGTTTTACGGCTGAAGACACGCGCGGTACCGACGCGGTTTTGAAAGGTTCTCGCCGTGTCTGTTATGGCATTGAAAAAATAATGATGTCGTAAAACCTGTCTCAGAGAAAATTATATTTGATTCACTTATCCATTTTAAACACGACCATAAAAGAGGATTTTATAAGTTTGGCGTCTGTGTCTTTGTATGATAAATGCTCATAAACTGATGATCAATTCAATGATACGGAAGTAATTCATTTTTTTAAACACTGTTGCAATGGAGTGCAACGGGCGGCCTTATCGCTTATTAGCGATCTCTTCCAGGCAACTCAACTTTACCACTTAACCCAAACGCAAACGTAGCGTTTGTAGCGTAGCTCCTAATAGATCGATTTTGATGGATTTTTTTCGAAAGTTGAAATGTCGAGATGTTTCTCTTATTAGTCTTCAGTTATGTGGTTACCTGAACATCACCAAGGCTGAAGTTAGCTTCCAAGGTGTCGATGTTGATACCAGTTAAGTCGATGGACACGTACGCCTCACCAGCAAGACGAATGCCGGAAATCTTCAGGCTAAAAAATTATATTTCTACTTAATTTTACTAACATCACTCGACGAAATTACCGAGTGTAAAACCGTGAGGCACTACTAGTTTGGTGTAAATATAAAATGATTAAACGGAAATAGTAAATAGAATAATTTCATTTTCCCATATTTAAACTTCCTGTCAAACATACTATTTTGACGTTCGATTCCTACCTTTTTTTGGCGGTACGAAGTTTTCCGAGTCAGCTAGTAAATTATAATATTTTATAAGTATATAATAGTATTATAATAGTCTTTCTTAATTTTTAAGTGAAATCTTTTAAAACTAAAATACTGGGTTCTTTCCTCCACAATTATAAATTTATTAAAACATAGTTAAATGGTACTTACGAGCCAGATAGTTGAGAGTTAAGGTTGCGGGACAGGAACAAACCATTTATACTGGAAGCTCCTAAAAATATAAAGAAATTAATTGGTACACATCACAATAGAATCTTACTAATGCTCATAAAAAGGACATTTGAAATGTTCTAAATAAATAAATAAAAAAAAATCATCTCAACATTATCTTCCAAATCCTTGTCACTATTTTCTACCGTTTATCACACCAATGGAGAATGTTCACATTTTGATTTTTAGCCCACCGTATTCTCTATTGAAAATGGAAAAATCGTGTGAAAAACTACTTGATACGTCAATCTGTTCCCGAGATACAGAATTCTAAAAGTAGGACGTGATGTCATATTACAACAGCTCGCGCAGTCCGTCGCGTTAATGCTCGAGAAGAGAGACAGAGAGAGAGAGAGAGCAATGACGTCACGCTGCTGACACGAGCTGTGAAAGTTTCAAGCGATTTTGCGTACATAGTAACATTATCCATTCTGATTGAATCAACCAAAGCATAACGCTTTGGTTTCAAGAGAATTTTTCTGATCTCTCTTCTGCCATGTATAATTGTATGGTGAGCATAACATATGTAAGAGTAAACTCACCAAGGCTGAAAGCGATTTCGGGCAGTTCCAAGTCGAAACGGAATCTGTTGAAAAGGATGGAGTAGTCCAGCGTGTGGATGACGATGTTGCTAGCACCAGTTATTTCTAAATTTTCAACGAAGGATTGGATGTTTACGTAACTGTAATGGAAAAAATAAAAATAAAATTACGTGTGGCACTCGGAGACTGCCGCGGTAAAGCTATTGCATAGCATTTTTTATACACTTATGCAATTATAATTATTTATTTTTTCACAAAAAAATGAAAACTAGAAAAAGTAGCGCCATCTAGCGAGCTTTAAGTTTTGTGGGACCTGATCGAACCATCTTAAGAATACATCAAATTGAAAATCGCTCCATCTGGGAGTGAATAGACAAATCCTCTTTGTAGTTTCTTTTTACATTCAAATTGTATAGAAATGACACTGTCTCTTTCTTACACGAAGCATTTATGAAGGCGTAAATGAGAGAAATAGACGATGCACGGCTGGGGCCGGGTCTCAGGTTTTTATTTTCGTTACGGAATTTCTTAATTCGGTCGCCGCGCTCAAAGCCCGCAATAAAATCTATGCAATAGCTTAAAATTTTATGAGTAACATGACAGAAGAAAATAATGTTGCGAATACAAATATTAATGATACAAAGTTGAGTTATTTACACCATTTCTAACTCATGAACGGATGGATCGATTTAAATGATCTGTTCTGTTGGATTAAAATATTGAAAATATTCACCAAAAAGTATTTGTTTGTGTGTTTGTGAAGTCCCGTGTCCCCTAGTGGGGTATGGGGCAGATGCATGTCACATCTGTTTCACTGATCGATTTTTTCTTAAGAGGCAAGTAGGTGATCAGCCTTCTATGCCCTGCCAGACCGAGTTTTTTTTTATCTCCACCGGGAATCGAACCCAGGACCTCTCGGTTGTAACGCTTACGCGCTTACCACTAGACCAAGGAGGCGGTCACCAAAAAGTATGTATGAAGTAAATTCGTTTCCTCATACATATTCTATGGAATGACGTTTTAGGTGACGCGTTATTCGGAACTTGAAGCGATACAAAGTTCGCGGGGTCCACTAGTCAATACTAATATTACAAAGAAGATTTGTTTGTTAGATTGATTAAGCTCTGAAACTACTGGACCAATTTGAAAAATTCTTTCATCTAGAACTGTACAATATCCCTTATGAACTATATTTTATTGTGATTAATTAGTGGCGTAGCGCGGAGTATTATAAGCGTGGGCAAAGTCGCATCAGCGAGGCCCCTTTTCTTTCGTTTCCAACATCTACCCAATAAATCTATCTTATCAAACATGCTTTACTGTGTCTTTACGAAGCGTAAAATGTAATGGTACTTTAATCCAGATCCTAAAAGTTGAAATAAATTATGTTATTCTGAATTACCTACTTCTAGAATTTTTAAAACTTCTTACCAAAATGTTTACCACCTTCACTGATTTTTTTGAAGTACCTACCTATGCATGTAAAGAAACGTTTGGCAAAGCTAAGTGTGTTGCCAGACAGTGTCGAGTGTGGCCTATATTTATGAGGTTTTTTTTTAAAATAAATGGGGAATTTAAGTATGATTTCGTACTTGAAGTGGCCTTGCGAGGCCCCTTTAAGTGCGAGGCCGTGGGCGCAGGCCCACTTGGCCCACGCCTAGCTACGCCACTGTTAATAATAGTTATAAATATATATAAAACTCACGGTAGAAATTGGATTTGTCGTTGACTGCGTTCAACAATGAAAGGGTCGAAATTGTTGCTGATGATGAGTTGACGGATTGTTTCAATGATGTTTCTCAAGTTGTCGACGAAATTGCGTCCTGTAAACCAGAAAAAACATTATAGAGTCAAATTAAACTCATCATTTTGACATTTGTAAAGTATATTTAAGTATGTCTTTCACCAGCGTTAATTTCATCATAACGTGATGTTATATAGCCTAAAAGCTTTTAGCTCTAAATGACGATAATTCCATGGAACTTTTCATCCCCCCATTTGAATCGCTTACAACCCCTTTTTCGCATTAGAAAGTAGCCTATGACCTTTCTCAGGCTCTAGATTATCTGTGTACCAAATTTATACTATTAGGTTCAGTAGTTTTGGCGTAAAACCGCGACACACAGAGAGACAGACAGATTAGTAAGAATTGCCGTGATTATTTTGTGAAGAAGTAATAGCACAAACCTTGGAGTTCAGTAATCTGAACTTGGTCAGGCTTGGCCGAGGCGCCGGCGACGAGGAGAGCTAGCCCGAATACGAGGAATTTCATCTTGACAGATTGACTAAAATAGAACAACAAATGATAATTTTAACAAAAAACAACAGCTTTTAGTAACCCTAAACTACTGAATAGATTTTGATAAAATGTAAATGGGAACACACGAAAAGCACCAGATTTCAAATAAAAATCATCGAAATCGGTTCAATCAGTCGAAAGTTCTGAAGTAACAAACATAAAAAATGTAGCGTCGAATTGAGTAGCTCCCCCTTTTTTGAAGTCGATAAATAACCATTTAATTTCGTTCATATTTTAGCTTTACGATCACGAAATAAATACACAAAAAATATTAAAAAACTATTCGATTAATACCACAAACCGACATAGTAAAAAATCTATATTATAAAACAAAGTCTGTTTTTTAAATCATTTATAACTCTAATTTGTTGGATTCGACTCATCCGATAATAGCAAAATAACTATGAAAAATATACAAAAATTCACGAAAAATGGTTTATGAAGAGAATTTCTTATTTATTACGTTATGCGATAAGCGATAAGTTTGCGGGATCCTATAGTTTTAATAAAACAATAATTTCCAATTAAAAGGTCCAAAATTTAAATATTTATGATTTTCTGTTACGATTCTTATGAAACCGACCTATCAAAGAAAAAAGCTTAAAAGCTTGCAGTCGTGGTAAGGCGCTTGGGCCACGCTACTTGCGTCGACCGGCGTCTTCGCAACTCCATGCTACTTCTGAAGCTGCTGGTGGCGTGGCATCGATTGCAGAAAGCAACAAAAGGCGAAAATATGAAAGTCTCATGGATTCTTATATTTTCTTTCCCTTTGGAGTAGACTTTGGGTCCATGGGGGAGAGAAGCGTGTCGATTGTTTAAAGAGATATCCACGCTTAGTTGAGACCACAAAGACCCGAAAGCTGGCTCATATTTTGACTAACGCGTTAATGTAGCCAGTATTTTGAGTACTCCAAAGGATTTGATGAGGCGTTTGTATTTTTGTAAAAAGCTTAAAATAATATTAACATACAAACGCTTCAATTTCCGAACCTACTTCTTTGATGTTGGTTACAAAAAAACTTAAATTATTACTTCAACTCACCTTGTGTAAGCACCCAATATTGCGTAAAACACTTGCACCACCTTTTATATGAATACAGAGTACTATCTCACCATTTTCAGCTAATCCGATTCGGATATTCTTAATCTTATCAAAGATAATAATTATTATTTAATTACGTACTAGTGATTGATAATGCCTGATATTTTTGTACCTACATTTATCTATTCAAAACAAGTGAATTTGAGAACAGAAAGTTATAAGTGACGTGTCCTAAACGAATTGACTGATTTTGATGCTTTTGTCGGGTTAGCGACCTACAATTTAGATATTCTTTTTTGTCAATCGCGTTGGTTTTGGTTTTTAAATTGACTTTAATTATCTATCACATATCGATAAATTTTGAGATAAACAATTTAATACAAAAATTGATTAAAAATTATCAAATTAATCTGAATATTGTGTAAATTATTTTTAATTAAAATATAAAATTATATTGTTACAAGGTAATTGCATCAGCTGATGTGAATTCTCGCGTGCATTTTACATTTTTTTTATTGGGACAACTCGCATACATTTCTCTAATCCCAAAGTAGCTGAAGCACTAATGTTATGGTAATCAGAAACAACGGAGTACCACAATAAATACATATATTAAAGATTGGGAAACAAACATTCGTGCATCACACAAATAAATGCACCTACCGGGATTCGAACCCGGGATGATGCAATTGGCAATGCATTACCAATTACGCCAAACATTTACATTAATCCTATATTTCAGCTATATAAACTCCAAGCTATAAAGCTTGGAGTTTATATTTAAATTAATTTGTTCGTTGGGTTCTAGGCTTAAATCAAATTGAATAATCTACCCTCTAAAAAATTCCCCTAAATAAATGTACACCTTAAAAAAACTCCCCGGACATCTTGATTCTCCCTAAATTTGAGGGGAAAACCCCAAGTTGGAATCACTGATTAGGATATCAAATACAACATGGCTGTATATGATATAGCTATGACATATTAGTGACTCTACACAAAAAGTGATCATGAGGTGGCTATACACTATCTATTTCGGTCGCGTCAGCTTTAAAACCTGAGGCCTCATGGCTAAGCGGTCTTATAAGCCTACCGCGAAGCCTAAGGTATCGGGTTCGATCCCCGGTCCCTCGAAAACAATTTATAATTTAATTTGTATTTGTATTCGGTTTCTGGTAAGGCTGCCACTTGCCGACGGGGTGTCATAAGTGGGTACGGAGGAGAGTGGTTGAATTTCTACAGGCTTGCCTGAAGAAATTTAACCAAAACCAACAAAAATTGTGGGTTGCCTGGAAGAGATCGCTGATTAGCGATAAGGCCGCCCGTTGCACTCCAGTGCAACAAAGTGTGTAAAAAAAAACGGCACCTAATCAGTCGATTCGTTTAGTTACGATGCGTACAGACAGACACACACCTGGATAGATCTAAACTAATCTAAACTATACTATAAAGAGGAAATATTTGTATTTTTGTGTGTATGTTTGTAATGAATAAACTCAAAAACTACTGTGCCGATTTCAAAAATTCTTTCACCATTGGAAAGCTACATTCACCCTGAGTAACATAGGCTATATTTTATTGTGATTAATAATATATTGTAGGCGCGGGTGAAACCGCGGCGCAGTGCTAGTTTTGCATAAATGTAAAATGTCTTGTCAAAAGTTTATTTTAATTATAACACCTCTTTTTTTTGTCTCGAAAATGCCTTACTCTTCCGAAGCTTTTAGACAAAAAAAGAGAAGATACTCAATTCGACGAACTTCAACCCTCAGAACTTTCGACTGGGTGAACCGATTTCGATGATTCTTTTTGTGTTTGAAAGCTGGTTCTTCTCGTGTGGTGCCATTTCAATTTTATCAAAATCTGTATAGTAGTTTTAAAGTTACAATTTGAAGTTGGTTTTATGTTAAAATTTTAACACTATATTATCGACTGGCGCTCCGGCTTCGCACGGGTATAAAACATATATAAAAACCTTCCTCTTTAATCACTCTATCTATAAAAAACCGCATCAAAATCCGTTGCGTAGTTTTAAAGATTTAAGCATACAAAGGGATATAGGGGAAGAAAAAGCGACTTTGTTTTATACTATGTAGTGATATAATAGCGAACAAGTCAGGCGGGTTTCCTGATGGTAAGAGATCACGCGACTCATGGATAACCACGCCGTGATCAACGCTTTTTGTTGTGTTGCCGGCTTTTGTGGTGTCATGAACGCCTCCGGTATCTTCACTCACTCAGTGATTCAGTGCAAGTACCGTTTCAATGGTATCCTATGAGTCCGTGCCATAAGCTTCAGAATGGATTTCCCACGGAACTGGATGAAAATGACGTTTGGTGTGGTTTTCTTAACGACTTATGCCATTTCCATACAAATTTCCAGCGTTAGTGGATATCGAGAAATAAGCATGTTCTTGTCTAGAACCTAAGGCCCACTTTGGACTCGTTGTACGACTCTATACGCCGTTATGCGTTTGATGTCTATTTAACATTATGAATTATTATTTTTTCAAATAAATACTCTTTATTAAATATTTAAAATAATGTACTTAATTATATTTACAAAAATACAAAGCTCATCAAAGCCGTTAGGGTGCGCACCCAAAATACTGGCTGCTTACCGCGTTGTATTGCTATAGTAACGCGTTGGCCGAAATATGAGCCAGCTTTCCTGTTTTATTAATTATTAAAATTATTTATCAAAATTGGTGTAGTGTAGTCTGTGTATGTCACATTGTCATAAATTACTTAATGTCTTAATATTTTCACGTAAGTTTTGTGCTAATTAAAACCAAGTAATGTAATTGGTTTTGTCTTCTTATGTATCAATTGGCAATTTCTTTTTCGATAGCTACCCAATTTTCATGGAAAATCCCTATTATTAAAGAAAACCGCGGGACACATCTATTACATAATATTATAAAAAAGTTAACGGTCGTTAACACATCTCAGAACCTGCTCGATGAAATCGAAGAACTATTTTCGTGTTGGATATTCCATTGTCTTAAATAGTTGGGCGATAACGTTTTCACCCCCCTAAACATTTACAAAATGAGACAATTTTGGTCTCTTTGGAGTTAGTACACCTTAATCTAGGACCTAGGACTGTACGTTTACTTTTACTTTCTTTTTTTAGCAATTCAATTTAGTTTAATTAAAAGAAATAAAAACGCTCGAAGAAGATTTTAAGTCAAAAATATAGATGTTTCAATGCTAATAACTTCTATCATACGCAATATTTCTTTAAATTAAAAACTTACGGACCTAATTTTTCATTTTATCTAAGACATATCCAAAAAAATTTGATAATAAGACTATGTTCATGGCGGGGGAGGGGGGGTTGGGATCGTTATCGCTTTTTGTATGAAAATGTATTAATTGTATTTTGTATGTAATTCATAACATGTGTGCTCGCACCACTCTCTTTCCCTAGTAATATACGAAACGTAACTCTCTCTCTTTCTATCTTCACTAACTTATATCTCCCTCTCGACTTCCGTTTGCCTCGTCCGATCACACTTTTCGTAACGCTCTCGTCACGTACAGCTTTGAAAATAGTAACAGTTAGAAATAAAACAGTTTTTATAAATAAATTTTAATTCATCAAGCGTAACAATTTGAAAACAATAAATGTAATTTATACTCTGGGTCTTAGATCCAAGTACACCTGGGCTACAGTTTTGATGGCGCTGGCCAAGATCCTGTTGATGTCAGCCTGAAAATTACATAATGTTAGAGATTGTAAAATTTTGTGAATGTAGAATGTAAATTACTTATAAAGGGAATTCAAATGCAGTCGAAAAGCAGTTGAGTTAATTGCTTTATTGTATATCTATGTAACTTTGTATTTAACTAAGTTATGGTTACAAAGGTATACAATTACAATCATATTTTTTTTAAATATTATAGGGGGCAAACGGATAGGAGGCGCACTTAGGATAAGCGGTCCGCCGCTCATTGACACCCTCGACGCCTGTTAGGCCACGGGTGCGTTACCGGCTTTATTTAAAGAATTGGGTGTTCTGACTAACCGAACGAAACGCGCGTGCCAAGTGCAAAGCAAATGGTTAACATAGGTGTTTTGTGGAAGAGTGGTATTGCACCGGTCATGGCAGTCCACTTGGCTGAAGCCCGAAGGCAACAGCATAGTTAAAAAAAATATACGTGGATATCGTATGATTGTGTGTGTTCAAACACCTCCGAAACAGTTCGACTGATTTTTATTAATTTTTAATGTGTATTTGTTAGGTATGTAAAGGTCCTACCCCCCCCCCCCCCTCCAAATTGTTTTAATCGCGAGAGCGGGTGAAACCGCCGAGCACAACTAGTATTATTAACAATAGTTGCTGTCTTTCCCAACTTTCTTGACTGACTGTCTTTTTGAAGGTCGGTTAATAAAAAATTCAAACGATTTCAGTGATGTACTATTCGATATACACGCAATATCGATATTTAGAACAAACTTTTATACAAAACATAAAATTATATTTTATTCGTCAACTTTATGTCACCTCACTGTCCGTCGATAGTTAGAATATGAATGGAGATTGAGCATAGAGCATAGAATATTATCACTACCATAAAGATGCAAAAACTACTTTGTGAGAGACCGGTGTCCGTAAACCAAGTCCCAGTAACAAGTCTAAAAGAGCAAACAAGTTACCTTGTTGACCTCCAAGAATGTCGGGATCCTGTCATTCAACAAGGTGTTGACCCAGTCGCTGTAATCACTGTCCAGCAATTGAATGATGATGTCAGACTAGAAGTAGAAAAAACATTAAAAAAATAAACCATGTAACTAAGAATCTAGCTTCTCCCATCTGTAACTGAATTTCTAAAACCACTTTAACATTTGGTTTAGTCTGCAATGTTACTCAAAATTTTGAAAAATAAAAACTAAAAATTCACAAGTATCCTAAATAAGTTTCATTCTATTTAAGCAGTTAATTAATTATTATACCCACTAAGATTTTAAAGATCTACTCGAGAAATGATCCCTTATAAATTGGGCATTTTTGAAAAATTCAAAACTCAAAATTTATTCGCTAAATATTAATTTCCATCTCTATAAATCAATTTAATATATATCTACTATTCTAGACAAAATCCTCAACTAACTCTTCCACTAACGTCTCAAATTTGTATGGAAATGACATAAATAAGCAGTGTCGTTACGATAACCACACCAAACGTCAATTTCATATAAATTTAGCATTAATGGATAAAAATAAGCGAGATATTCTTGTCTAAAGTCCAAGGATACGGCACGAAACGTCATTTCTATACAAAATTTGTAAAGGAGTCGAGAAATAAGTAAGAGAATCTTGTATATGGCCTGGTTAGGTACTTACTTTGATGCCACCAATACTCAAGTCAGTTTCCAACTCGGTGATTGTGACCTCGCCGGTGATCAGGTTATAACGAACGTAAGCTTCTCCAGCGAGACGGCCATTTGTAATTGACAGACTGAAAAATATTATATCAAGCCGTTTTAGGTGATGGCATTTTAGTAGGTCATTCACATTTGCAGTCAAAGAAATTATTATTTTTTTATTTATTTATATTATCCTGGGTGTTTCCTAAAGGGGGAGCACCAATCTCTACCTGTCATGAACCATATAAGCATACAGATTTCGCTTCATCCACTTTCATTCACATATTATAAAATAGTTACATTTAATTTTATATAATTGTATGACCCAAGACAGTATACCCTGACACATATAAAAGTATTTTTTATTACACAAATAACAAACATACCTTCCAGCCAATTTAGCTGAAATATCGTTGGATATGATTGTTCCCGAGATGCCAGAATCACCTGAAACAAAATAACCATCATTATAGAATTGTCTTGTCTAGTTTACTAGAAAAAATACTCAAGCGAAGTGTAAAATTGTTAAAGATTATTATAAAAATGTTGATTATTCTCAGATTTGAGCTTACACCCGTACCGACACAAAATAAATAATAAGAAATAGATAATAGTCAACAATTTACCAATGGCGAATTCGAGTGCTGGCAGTTCCAGGTCATAACGGAATCGGCTAAAGATGTTTGAGTATTCCAAACGGTGGATCACAATGTTGCTGATTCCCCTGAAGTCGACACCTTCGATGAATAACCGGATGTTGAGGTATCTAAAAATAAATATAAAATTAAAAAGAAGACATAAGCCACCAGTAAATAAACTAAAAAAATATTAATGTAATTTATTCTTTTATACACACCACCTTCAGAGTTCAATTAAAAATTCAAATTGCTTTGGAATTTGCAACAGTGAAGTGTGAACAATGATAATTGACAAGTGACAGTAGGTATAAGTACATAAGTACATCATCGAGATACTACAGACTACTTAGAAAATAGAACTATGAACTGTCAATTTCAACTGCTCCCTTCCGTATGACATTGAAATAATTCCATTCGGCTGCGTTCAGAAATTATTCCTACATATTTTGTTTAAAAAAAGAGTAAACCAATTTTAAAATCCTAAATCAGAATTTAACAGTTAATTTTTAATCAGAAATTTATTACGTATAACCAACATGCCACTGATTACCAAGATCAAGGACATTATGCTTCCTCTTTTAGAGGCTGGCTGTTGGACTGGAAAATCTGAGTAGCTTTTAAGAAGATTGTAGTATTAAAGTTGTTGCGCAAGCTTCAAACAGCCGATTGGGACGTAGCAGCGCTAGGAGGTGACGTTGCTAAGTTTCGGAGGTCAAAACTGACTTCGTTGTACCAGAAGTAAGTAAAGAAAACGCATGTGTACTTACGGGAAGCGAGTAATTACACGGTCTGTCCTTTCAACGACTATTGGGTCTAGTCCGTTGTTAACAATAAACCTTTGAAGAGCTTCAATGGCTAATCTGAAGTTTTCCGCGAAGAGTTCCCCCTCACTCTGACGTCCTAAATCAAGAACATTTTCATTACATTAAATTTGAAAATTAAGTCTACTTTCTTACTAATAATAATAATACATATTATAAAACAAAGTCGTCCGTTGCATTTCTGTAGGTATAGGTATCTGTTCGCGATAAATGTAAAAACTACTGAATGGATTATCATGCGTTTCACCAATATCTACAGTGATTTACAAGGCGGGTTTAAGTATATAATTCGTTAAGGTTTTGTGTGAATTGGTTGAAATATGATGATAATTGGATGTGTCGAAAAAAGTCAAGCCACCTGGGAGCTTTCATTGAATACGCTGCTTAATCCCATTGAGATATAAGTATATAACAATTCTAGGCAGGTGGGATATTCCTCTTTTATAGAGGTACAAAAAATTCCTTGATGGCATATATGTACCTTTCAAGGATAGCTTACTAAACCAATTCTATCTTTTATTGGCGGTACGAAGTTCGCTAGGTCAGCTAGTCTATGCATCTAAACAGATAAATAAAATAGGAGTTTCAGTTTGTAATATTAAAATAACCGTTTTTACTAAATGTTTATGGATGTATACACGGTACATATAGCAAAATAACATTTTTTACAAGTTTTTCTCCATGTCTGTCTATTTGTTCCAGCTAATCTCTGAAACGGCTGGACTGATTTTGACGGGACTTTCACTGGCAGATAGCTGATGCAATAAAGAGTAACTTAGGCTTTTATTTTACAAATTTATATAAATCGCACGGACGAAGTATTTTCAGCACTATGAATTAAACGGGCGTAGCAAGTATGGTATAAAATTTACACAAAGGTATAAATGAAGTCTAGCGAGATTGAGAAGAACAAACCTTGCACGTCTGAGAAAGCAGAGGCTCCGGCAAGGAGGGCGAGACCGAATACTAGGAATTTCATCTTGTCTGATTCTCTGAAAATAACACTGATTAATCTCAAGAAGAGACATATTAACCACCGATGCAAAAAGGGAGTTTCTTTCAGTGTGGCGTGTCTGTATGTGATGTGATATCGTAACACATAAACGAATGTTTATTTAAAGCTGACGCGATCAATTACCGAATTCTCTTCAAATCAGGGCTTTAATCAACGATATATTATGTTATCTACCAAATCTCACAGAATTGAGTATAGATAATAAATTTTAAAGAGTTTCAAGGCCGACCAAGGTACCTTACCAAGTTGAGTAAGATGTAGGGCACAGAGTACACATTTCTAAAATTTGTTGTTTCTGTTTGTTTTGTGTTGCAAACCGAAAATTTGTTATATACCACATATTTTTTTATCCATAATATATCACTCTATAAAGGTCGGTTTATGGACGATATTACGTGATAACGTCATAAGAAAACATTGATGAAAAATTGCATACTTTTATAAATGAATTGAAATATCACTGAAGTTTTGCGTCACAAGCCGAACGCTTAGGGCGATCGTGCATCTCTGTCGCTTGTTCTGCGCTCTCACTTGTACGCTCGGTTCAGGCGGAACGTGACACTTTTTCGTGCCTGGAGCCGGCGTTCATCGATTTATCATATCATGTCTAAAGTTATAGCCATTTACTCTCAATCTAACTTAAAAAACTTTTGTCATGACAATTAACATAGCAGTAGTTGGCTAAGCTAATATGGGTGAGTGTTAATAATAATATTATAAAATCATCACTTACCGTATTTCAAACTACACTACTGTTGAAAATTCCAAGCGGCCCTTATATACGTTGTGGTTTTTTGACAATTATCAATTATCAGATATATAATCCATGTTTGATAATCGATAAGCCGATAATTATATTCATGTGGAAGTAAAGCTTAAAATTATATAAAATATTATGTTATCATTTCCGTTGTTGCGAAAAATAATTTAATCCACAAAAAAAAATTGAGGCAAATATCAAATGTTAAGAAAAATTGAAGACAGTTTAAAAAACCTCTGGCAATATTAAAATAACCGCTCAATAAATGCATATGGATATATGTACATATACAATAAAATAATTTTAAACAAAAAAATAAAACCGACCTCAAAACGCACTGAAAAGTAAAAAATAAATTTTGTATTATAAATGTACTTACTATAAATAAAAGATGTAAATAGTGTTGATAAATAAAATTCATCTAAAATTCTACAAGGGCATAAAACTGTCATGTTGCTCTTTGAAACGCGGCGCCAAGCCATTCAATTAATTTTTTATTAAAGTCCAGGAATATTCACTCAGTCTTTATTTATATATTTGGCACCGCCTTTCAAAAAACAACATGAAAGTTTTATGCCCTTGTAGAATTTTAGATGAATTTTATTTATCAACACTATTTACATCTTTTATTTATAGTAAGTACATTTATAATACAAAATTTATTTTTTACTTTTCAGTGCGTTTTGAGGTCGGTTTTATTTTTTTGTTTAAAATTATTTTATTTTATACTTTTGAGTGGCTCTTCTAAACCGTATAGTTGGTTATCATACCATCAAAACGAAACTAACATGGACGCTCTGACTTTACGCTTACCTTATACACTAAAAACTAATTTAATTAATTTAATTTAATATTTTCAAATTAATGAAAATAAGAAAACGCAAAACTGAATCGTTTAATACTAAAAATTTAAGTAATATCGTTGATATAAATTAAGTTTTCATGGTGTTTTATAGTAAGCAAGTGACCGCACATTGTGATTTCCCGTAGGAACTCAATGACTATATTCTCTCTATCTCTAGAAGGATTTCTTCTACCTTATTGATTTTACTATCATATATGACCCTTTTAATGTTTTATAAAATGATATATAAGTCATCGATATAAACTGATATTACATCGAGCTATATAGATCTAAACTGGACGCGTAAACAACAACGTATGACATGTTTTTCTCTGTTGACAAGTTTTGCTCCATAACATCAAATATATGGCTTAGATTATCATAAAATTCCGTCAAAAGCTAGGCAATATGAGTTTTAATTAAATCAATTTATTATAATTAGTATATATTTAGTATAACATCGACATATCTATTGCTAAAGCGAACTAATTGAAGATTTTTCAATTTTTTATTTTATAACCTCAATATCTCTAAAACTATAAATCAAATTATCTTGATTCTTATTTTTTCTTGTTGCAAATTTAATACTAAATCGAATAACATCTAATTCATCGATAAGGATTCATAAATCATAGAGTTATAAGCCAATTAGCACGACATGGTCGCGCGGAATTCAGCGATTTCTCGTCCGATTGTGAAACTATTCTTTCAATAACCTGAAAACTATTGATCGTAAAAATTCTAAAAAAAAATGGGACCACTTCGACGAGTTACCCTATCGTTTGACACCTCACTCATCCAAATCGGTCTACAAATGGCGACGTACGAGCGGAACATCGGAAAAAAAAAAAAAAAAAAAAAAAAATACACGTCGAATTGATAACCTCCTTTTTGGTTTTTTTGAAGGTCGGTTAAAAATAACATTTATTACAATTGTCTGCTGGACCAATTTTGACAGGACTTTCATTGGCAGATAGCTGATGTAGGTATCTAATAAGGAGTAACTTATGCTACTTTTGTTTTAGAAATTAATATAAATAAATAATAAAAAATAAATATTCCGCGCGAACGAAGTACATAATACATATCTATTATTATTTTGCTGTTATTTTACTCTGTTTATAGGCTATATAACATCACGTTACGACGAAATTAACGCGGGTGAAACCGCAGAGCACAGCTAGTTACAAATAATCTCATAACAGATCTTTGTTAAAATCTCTTGCAAACAAAAATCTAATCAAATTCAGTCCATTCGTTTAGAAGCTAGGATGCCACAAATAGACCTACAGACCCGTGTGTCTGTTTAAAGGTCCAGGAAATATATTAAAACAAAATATATATACAAGCATTTATTTCCATAACTAAACATAAATGCGAACATTCAGTAATGCGGATAGCACTAATATTAACTTTACTATGTTTTAAAATATAAATTAATAGGCATTTAATATCATAAGCTAGGCCTTTTGGTACATTGAAGAAATATTCAAGCATATTCAAAATAACGCACTGATGTATCGAAATACTAAAAATATTGTACATTACGAATTCATAACTTCTTTATAACTTAATGTTTGTAATTGACAATTGTCAATAAAGCTATTGACAATTATAACAATGTAGCCGAATTGATCATTTTACAATTGTCATTAATGACAGTTTAAATGTCTTAAAAAATCGTGACGTAATTGACAATAATTGTCAATTACATTGCTGACAACAATTGACAATGTTACAAAAAGGTATAATATGTATGTTTGTGGAAAAATACAGATAAATAAATTATTTCTACTGCATATTATATGCCAGATCTTTATGGTTCATGAAATGTCAAACCAACAATTTCATAATGACTCTCAAATGAAGTGGTTAACTCGTTAGCATGTTAAAATGGAGATTCTAGGTTCGAATCCCGGGGAAAAACATGAATGTTTCATTTGGGTAGGCACAGAAGGCTACTCACCTACTTGCTTATGAAAAAAACGGGGTTACGGAAATTCATTTATTATCGTTTTGCGATATTGAGAATTAATCACGACAATTATACATTACTAACATAGTCAAATAGAGATGGGTATCCCAGCAAACACTTTCAACGTTATGCCCGTTTTGAGACAGACATTTCATAAAATAATAAAATATGTATGTATTTTTTTTAAACACTTCGTTGTAATGGAGCGTAACGAACGGCCTTATTGCTAATCAGCGATCTCTTCCAGGCAACCCAATTTTTGTTGGTTTGGTTGAATTTCTTCAAGTAAGCCTGTAGAAATTCAACCACACTTCCGTGCCATTTATGACACCCCGTCTTGCAAGTGGAAGCCTTACCAGAGGCCGAATACAAATAACAAATTATAAATTGTATTCGGGACCGGAAATCCAACCCGATACCTCAGGCTTCGCGGTAGTCTTATGAGACCACTTGGCCATGAGGCCTCAATTATTTTAGTATTATAAGATCTTACCCAACACGTTCTAAAACACCAATTGTTACTAGGTTGTCTTAAAACTTATCAAACAACATAAAGCGAATGATCAATTCGGTATGTATAAAGCAAAATGGCATTTCTTAATATTTTGTTCGTATTAAGTGTAAGCAAGTGTCAAATCTACACCAATATTATAAAGAGAAGTTAATTTGGTTGAACGCGCTACTCAGGAACTACTGCTTTGAATTGAATAATTCCTGTGTGTGATAGGCCATTTATCACGGATTTAATACACTACAACTAATAGTATTGGTCTTTTAAGGCTCTATTGTAATTCAAATTCAATAAAATTGATTTAAACTTTGGCACTACAAAGCTATTATCCTAGTAAAAAAATTAAGTGCACGAAGATTTCTACCCCTACAATAATCTATTTACGTGTATCAATTATATATAAAAGTGAAGAAGAGGCACTCTATAGGTTTACGCAGGTAAGGGTAAGCGTAGTCGAAACATTTAACTTGAAATAGCCCGTGACAAGCCAAGCCGGGCGCAGTACTAGATTTACACAGCTGTCAGCAGAACCAGGAGCATGTTACGCTTATTTCTCGATATCCACTAACACTGGAATTTTATATGGATATGACGATTCGTGTCGTTATCGTAAAGACACGACTTATGTCATCTCCATACAACTTTCCAGTGTTAGTGGATATTGAGAAATATGCATGATGTTCATGGCTAGAGTTCAAGTATTAATGCCAGCTGGATAACTAGCAGAGAGTAACATTGAGTAGAAATAAAATTCAATTTTACTGACTTTTAAAAATTAAGTTAGGTTTGTTTTCTGTTACATCTTCTATTTTTATGAGAATTCGCATCAAAGTCCTTTCTGACTTAAATGTCTTTTTGAATCTTCAATTCCTACATAAATTTCAAGTTTTGAAACATGAAAATAAATTTATTTATTTTTTGTTTAAAAAAAGGTGGTACTAGGGTTCAGCATACTCAGGCTACTGGTAAATCTACCATTGCGCCGGCCTAGCATGCGCGTCACGTGTCAATTTCGAGACATTAAATCCCTGTCCATCATTGCTAAATGCTTCTTTATGATGAGCTTTTTGTACTATTTAGGTACTATTCAAATCTGTCAAAGTCAGTGGCCGTTTATATTTGTGCAATTTTTGACACAACAATATTATAAATCATTTCTGTCTCTTCCATAAATATGCTGTGCGCGCGCATGCTAGACAGCTAGGATAGTCTTTATCTACAGACTGCCAAGCCAGTCCATCCTTGTCATTCATAAAAAGCTACAACGCCGTAATAACACCGGTTTATACATAGACATATACTTATTTCTCTAGTTTATAAATAACAATTACAAATGACATTTGACATTGAAATTAATAACTAAGACCATCTGACATTAATTAAACTAACAAACGTTGTTAGGCCGCCATCTTGCGAAACAAGACATTTAGGTATAACTTCTCAAGGTCATTTGTAATTTTAGTGTCGAACTTTTCTATAGAACTACTATTGGAAAGCTGTCAATCACAAAACATAGTAAATTTGCACATGACCACTTCGGTTACTGTATGATTTTATATAAATATTTTAACACGCCTAGAAATACGTGACCAAACTTGTAGTTGAAGTACCTACTATATGTCAATTGTCAACCATGACCTTACTATCAAATTTCGATATGTTTTTAAATGACAACCTATCAATCCCAAAGTGGTCGTGTCAGGTTGGGCTGTCACATTTTCCATACAGTAATGATTGACAATGGTCGACAGGTGTAATTGCTATCTTTATTCAAGCGACAATTTTGTGAGTTTAGTGCCTGATGCAAAATAGAATCTTTTTGCAAATTAGATTTAGTTCCGTATCAACATAGCGACACTCGTCTTATACTACACATGTCTTAATGGTCAATTTATGCCATGAATGTTTTGTTTCCTTTCAATTTTAACTTGTAAAAAGGGACAAAGCATTCCTATTAGTCCTTATCTGTTTATGAATAACAAGGTTAACGTCTAACTAGACATTCTTATACAAATATACAATATACAAACAAAACTACGTGAAATTATACAGTATATCTAATTAACAGTATCGTCATTCACAACAGATTATGTTTTGATACATGATCCAGTTCCTGGAATAAACAGGACAAGAATACCTACTTACAATAGCTTATATACACTAACCAGCAATTTTTTACTAATTACAGTTTATTTCAAGATAACCTCTGATTAATTAACTTATTAAATACTATTTCTGCAGTCAACTTTAGGTTTGATTAATAAATGAATATTTCCTAAGATTTTTTAGGTGTACCTTCAAAGCTTTCGACTTTCTACAATGAAAAGTTTGCGTAACACTGGTCTCTATTATGTAACAACGCCTTAATGCCCTTACACAATAGTGGCTAAGCCGTAAGCCATTTTAATTGAATTTCAACCGCAACAGTTGAACGGCTGGCCGCCATCTTTCGGCGAGCTTAGATCGTGAAATTACTTGTTAAAAGCACCCTTAACTTATTTGGAACTGTTAGTTATTATACATCAACTACCATTTAATATTCAATCAGCTGACCGCTAATTGAACAACTCGTTTACCGCTAGTGTGTAAGGGAGCTAAGTGTCGCCATTTTGTTTACTTGAAGTGTATGAGAATCAAGGCTCGGTTTTGGTGTCAAATTTAAGCCATCAATTATAAACACCAATATTCGAAAGCTGGACTTTGACTTATAACTATAGAGCTTATTCTATTAAATATATAATCGTGTTATTCATAAACATTTAAACTGAGCTAAGCCCGTCACAGACTTAGCTATAATCTATATTAATATTATTATAGCAAGGCATATTACTATACATTTTCTAAATTAATTTTCGAGTGACCGCACACTCAGCTATAATATATATTTCTGTGACGTCACCAAGCTATACCTTAATATAAATAATTGCAGGTTACTATATTTCATGGCACTAGGACAACCATCATAAAAATGAAGGCAAAATATATATTTCTCAGTGCGTGGTAGCTTGCTATAAATTATAATATAGTACGGTATATTAATGTATATTATAGCTAAGTTTGCTACGGGCTTTAAGAACTTTCATAAATTTCAGATGTTTAAAGAGATACGCGATTAGTTGAGACTTTTGGAAATCGTATGAAACTGCCATCATTAAGTTTAATTTATGCTAATATTATAAAGCCAAAGAATTTTGTCCGGTTGAAAGCGATTTACGCAGGAACTAGGGGGCGAACATGACAGTTAAGAAAACTTTCAAATAATTGCATTACTTAGGAACGCTGATAATCTGTATAATGACCGTCTCAATTTACTCTTGCAATACTTTAGCTAATGTTTTCAATAATTCGTCTATACATAAATTTATTTAGGAATGAATATTATCAGCACTTGTATTTTTTTGTTTGCTTTTATTTACTTTTATTATATATTTTCAAGAAATATATAATAGATACCTACATTGTTTGTGTTGCAAAAGAGTAAAAATTAAGCAGGTTGTAAAGATATTTTCAAAGCATTTGCTCAAAAAATGCATTTACGAAGCTTGTAAACATTATTCGAAAATCGGAATTTACAAGCCATTCAACGAAATGTGCGCTAACATAGGTGCTTTTCGGTTTCTTTTTAATTGCCATAGAAAATATACACCAAGAAGTTTACCATATGAGAATAAATAGGCTGATTCGAACCTCCTTGGAAGCGCTTTTGCTCGATACGCTTGTCTCACTTTAATACTAACAAGAGAAAGAGACGAAAGATGTAGTTCTAATTTTCACCACCCGCAAGTTTGCAAATGGCGTCACGTTAGGTGGGTTAGGCGTGTTTTACCTATGTCAACCTGTTGTATGACATTCGCGCGGCAACATTACAACACTAATATCATTAATAACTAAAACTCTTCTGTACTCTTTAATATTTTATCTATATTATAATAATGCACGCATAAACTTTTATATTACATAATATGTTTACAAATTTGATAAGATTATCATATGACGAAAAAAGAATTTTATCTTTGTGTTTTTGTAAGAAATAGATTTAGGAAAGCATTTTATTACTATCATTAATTCATAGTAGGACTAATATTTTATTGTAAGTAATTAAATATTGAATTTTATATTCATTTTCTACAATTTAAAGATTCCCCTAACCCAGGAAATGTATACAATAAAACTCCTCCTTTTTATAATCAGTTGAAAGGGTTTATCTATGGTCGATCTATTGTCTATGAATAACACGATAGCCAAAAGTAAGTGAAGAAATTTTATTTGAATCAATTTTAAGAGATTTAAAATTTGTCAGTAGAAAATTTTTTAATCTATGTAATTGGTTCTGACTTTTGCCGATTCTGCCTCACGTACAACTTTCTAATATTGGTCCGCTATAAAGTATATGCCCCGGAATCTAATGCACTTGTATTCAAGTTGAAAAAAATTCTAAATTGTATGGAAATGACAGACAACTGACGCGCTAGACAAGTGACAATAGTGTGATATGACATAAGTCGTGTTGTTACGATAGCCACACCGAACGTCATTTACATACAATATTCTAGAATTAGTGGATATATAGAAATAGTCATGACGATATTGCCTACAGGTTATTTAAATTTTTACAAAATGGTCGCCAGGTGCATTAGTAACACGGGATTTATAATGAAATGATCTCATATACATAAAGCCGCAACACGAAACCACAAACTAATACATTTTTAAGGAAGTTCGATTTTTAAAAACGCCTGTTTTAATTATTTTAAATTTCATTTATCATCTGAAGAATAAAATTATACAATCTGTATGATATAACTAACAATATTTAAACTCTGAACACAAAATTTCAATTAAATATTCTAATATTAAAGGAACGGTCCCCCTGATTTTTCATTTAAAGAAAATTTGTAAGATTTTTTGGTGTTTCTGTCAGACTTAAAATAGGCGAAATAAGCGATACCATTTCGTCAATTATTGACACATTAATATAATTCATATATCTTATTTCCACACCTTAAGGTTCATGGATATCATTAGGATAATGAAATAAAAGAATGCATGCGTATGCATTCATGCCAATACAAGGTTTGGTACGTGCGAGAGGGACAACGCGTCAGTGAACCAATGTTATTTAACTTTTATAGTATTAAGTTTATTTAAAAGTATCGTATAATGGATTATCATTTAACCTTTCATTTTTATATTTTTGATTTTTGAAATCATTTAAAATCAGATTTCGTGTTGCACTGTATATATAATTGTTATTATCATTTCACTTGCCAATCGTGATATGTCCTGCATCAGAGGTTTTAAAGCTTAAATTTTGATCCTACAATAATCGTGTTATAATAATCTAAGACTTCGATAAGCCTATTTTAGTTACAGAAAAAGTCAAATTTTAACTTAGTGTTAGTTCAGATATTACCAAAAAGGTTAAATTTATAACTAAAATAGACATATTGAGTTTTTAATAACACAATAAGCCTTTACGTGGCGTAGTGGCGTATTTTAAAAGTCGAAATGATGTATTAAATGCTCTGTCACTTTCTCGCTAACGTACAATTGCTTTTGCGAAAACGAGATAAAACATTTTAAATTCTCTAAAAGCTAGCCAGGGTAGCATAACGCTAGCGAGGTGACGCCAAACACATTTTTGTATGGAAATGACAATGACAAAGCGTGATTGTCAATGTCATTCTCATGTCAAAAGTCAAAAGCATGCTCTTACATCCATTGACTATAGACAAAAACATAACTCGTAATTTGTATGAAAAGGACAAGTCGTGTAGTTATGATAGCAACACCAAACGTCATTTTCATACAAATTTCCCGCGTCAGTTCGTGTCGAGAATGCTTTCTCTCGTCTAAACGCCCAGAATGCTAAAAAATATTGCGACTTAGAAAATACGCCACTACATTCACTATCACAAAGATCGAAGATATGTCACGACTTAGAATTAATGCTACATTCTAAATTAGTTTCAAGTGATATGTTATACGAAGTCACCACTCCCTAACAAATATTAATTCAATACATTTATGAGGCCAGTATTCCAGAACTGAATTTATATGAATTTATTTAAGTTTCCAACATGTTCTTTCATTGTTTCTTTAAAATTAAAAACTCATGATATTGTTATAATTGAATACAGTTTTTTGATTATTCAAAGAGTCATCGAAACAAGTGTCCTCGGAATTTGAACCCAGTGCAACTTGATGCGTATTATATAGCCAAGGAGGTAGTCAATTATTGTTCAGAGGTTTAATGTAAAATATATATTATACTCCTTTTTATGCGACCTCTTTAAATAAAATTTATATAAAACATATATCATATTTTCACGTTGATTAATATAAAACATAAATTAATTACCACTTATGGTTTAAGACTTAAGTTGAAGCAATATCTCAAATTCTTAATCTCTTTCTTGCTTAGGAGAAATTGTCGTTTCAAAAAGAAGACAAAAATCTGTGCTTAATCTTAGTTAATACGAAGGCGGCAATAATACAAAGTAATACAAAATCTGTCTTCCATAAAAATATTTTAAAATCAAACTTATCTCCTTATAAAGTTCATATTTAAACATTGTTCAAGATTGATTCACGTTTTGGAATACCGGCCCAAAAGCAGCAACTTAAGATAATAAAAGATTTTATAAAAATAACTTTTTAAAATATTTCACACAGAGTGATATACAGACCAAGATAGACAATCTATTGGTAATATCTTTCTCGTACCACGATGTTTATGTTCGTATTCGAAACGGCTCGACTGATTATTATGAATTTTTTTATAAATAGATTGTAAAGTATATTTTACTCTCCTATATTTTTAATTACGACAGCAGGTTAAACCGCTGGCACGGATAGTAATTTATAGTTTTCTAAATTATTAAATAAATAAATATTTTTAATACTATATTATTTTAATATTAACGCTCTAAATCATGAATAGAGGCCTTATACATCACTGCATTCAAGTTGTTCTTCATGTTATGGAGAAACTAACAACCCATTGGATCATTGTATATAAATTTATTAATTACATAACGCTCTTAAAGTTGGCGATGTTCGGATTCCAGATCAGATTTCCTGATCAGGAATTCAGAAACCTGAATTCTCTTCTTACAAAATGTTCAACAAGGCAAGGTTTCTTATTTTACCGAACGGAAAAAACGGTTTCGTGTGTTCGAATACAAAAACCGGACGTTTTCGCTAGACTAGCGGCAATCCGAATCAGAATTCCTGATCGGGAAATCTAATACGGAATCCGAACATTAGCGCAAAGCCCTAATTTCCCCGTAACAATTAACGCCCCGCCAAATCGCTAGTAATCCGAATGTCTTGGTTGTATATCAATACATAGATAAATAATAGGCTCTCGAAATAAATTAGCAACAACTATTTACAAATCTTAGCAATAAACAATTACCTATTCAACATTGAACAATGTAAAGCAAATAAAGCATTTGTACATAATTATTTAAAATAACCATATTTGTATGCTCACGAATGCCGCGTAACTAAGATAAACTGCGCGCGAGGATTTCAAGATGGCGGCGATGTTTGTGCAGTTCTGTGGCGGGTCCGGTTTGCCTGCAATTGAAAAATGTATTTTAGTGTCTGGTCTTTCATTTTAATACAAACAAATTATCACTGTTATCAATCATATATAAATAGGTTAAATATGAAAAATCATAACACTCTTTTCGGTGATTTTCGAAATCTAGCCCCTTAATTTACGAGTAACCAAAGCAAAACACAGATGTGGAGCAAAATGGAGCCTTTACCCGTAGAGAGGTCCATAATGATGTATGATTTATAAAAAACATTGATTTTGATTCTTTTTAATTTATTTATCATTTAAAATTTGTATACATTGAAATTACTTATTATGATTGGAATTTAAATCTAATGATTATTCATAGTAATATTTTATTTTTAATGCATGCACTGTATATTATGTATTAATTAATCATATATACTTGTTTAATATATTATTCGTTATGGAAATAAAAGGCAATAATAATAATACTAGCACTAGCTGTGCCTCGCGGTTTCATCCGCATTAACTTCATCGTAACGTTAAACAGGATGTCCCACGGATATGCCACATGGAGGGAAAGTACCTTAAATATTGTAGATGGAACATTTTACTGGAAGAAGACATTATTTGAATTTAAAAAACAATTTAAACTGCATTCATAGATATTTAAATAATTACACGGTTGAACCGGGAATCGAACCCGTTACACGAGAAACACAAACATCATCATCAGCTTTATCATACCGATCGAAAGGCTTCATCATAAGGATTATTTTTTGCTAAATAACATAGTGTCAGAAATAAAATGACCATGAATTTATATGTTATGTATAGTCTAAAAGCTTTTAGCTCTAAAAATGACGATACTTCCATAGAACTTTTCTTCCCCTCTTTTCAACCTCTAACAAGCCTTTTTTCACATTAAAAAGTATAGTAGCCTATATCCTTTCTCTTAAATCGGTTTAGTAGTTTTGGCGTTAAACCGCGACAGACAGATAGAGAGACAGACAGAGTTACTTTCACATTTATAATATTATTATTATTATTTATACATTTTGTTGCACTGGAGTGCAACGAGCGGCCTTATCGTTAAACAGCGATCTCTTCCAGGCAACCCACAATTTTTGTTGGTTTGGTTGAGTTTCTGCAGGCAAGCCTGTAGAAATTCAACCACTCCTCCGTACCACTTATGACACCCCGTCCGGCAAGTGGCAGCCTTACCAAAGCCCGAATACAAATAGAAATTAAATTATAAATTGTATTCGGGACCGGGGATCGAACCCGGTACCTCAGTCTTCGCGGTACGCTTATAAGACCGCTTAGCCATGAGGCCTCATATTAGTAAGGATTTATTTAATAATGTTTACACTACAAAGTACAAAATTAATGATACAATACAAATTATAGGGATTGCTTTATCGCTACGAAGCGATTTCTTCTCGGCGACCGGTCACAAGAGAGGACGCATTACTACATAGTATTAAACAAAGTCGCTTTCTCTGTCCCTCTATCCCTTTGTATGCTTAAATCTTTAAAACTGCGCAACGGATTTTGATGCGGTTTTTTTAATAGATAGAGTGATTGAGGAGGAAGTTTTATACCCGTGCAAAGCCAGGGCGGGTCGCTACTTTGTAATAATAGAAAATGAAAGGATAATAGTTATGTAGGAAAGTCTTGGAAGAAGCAAAAATTTATATTTTTAAGTAAATATTTTATTGTAAACTGAATTATCTATTTTTTTATCTCTAACAATTATAACAATTGAATATTTCTTTGACTGTTTTAATTAATCTTCATTTATTTACAACTAGTGGATTATTTAGTAGAACCGCGAACTTTCTATCTGTTCCAAATAACGTGTCACCTGAAACGTCATTCCATAGACACTTTTCATAAACAGTTTTTCGTGAATTTTTAACAGTTATTCTGCTATACTCGAATTAGACAAATCAAACAATTGGTCATAGAAATTTACGTGCAATCGACCCTATATTATAGAAAACTAGTGGACCCCGCGAACTTCGAAACACGTCAAAGTTCCGAATAATAAAGTGTCACTTATAACGTCATTCCATAGAAAATGTATGAGGAAAATGTTTTTCTTTTATTTTATTTTTTCGAAAATTTTCTAAATTTTTCTCTCCGTAAGAACCATCCTTGTACGTCAAGGAATATTATAAAAAAAGAATTGGCCAAATTGGTCCAGGCGTTGTTGAGTTATGCGCTTACCAACACATTTTGCGATTCATTTTATATTATAGATTGTAAAAGAAAAACACAAAACAATATAAACAAAATACAAAATACAATACGGAGAAAAGGAATTCATTGAGAAACTGGATTTTGTCAGTAAGTGTATTTACTGAGTCGAAAACTTTGGGCCGGAAATGAATCGTGAATTTTCATATTGACCAATCTGAATTGTATTTTCGTTTGAATCTTCCATTTTTATGTTTTTTTTATTTGAAAATTCACAATTCAAAGTTATCGTTTCCAGCCCAATTTTATTTATCCAATGAATGGATAGACAGAACTTTATAAATTTTTATAGTGTGTATTTTTTGTACTTGTATTAAGTTTTAGCATTTTAATTTTCCTAATCTATACTGATATTATAAAGCTGAAGAATTTGTTTGTTTGAACGTGCTAATCTCAGGGACTACTGGTTCGAATTGAATAATTCTTTTTGTGGTGGATAGTCGATTTATCGAGAAAGGCTTTAAGCTATATAATATTACGCTACAACCAATTAGAGCGAAGCATCAGTGAAAAATGTTGCAAAAACAGGGAAAAATTATCCATACGTGAGCTGCGTAAACGGTTCAAGTTACCCAAAAATATATATGAAAGAATTATTACTCTTTAAATGATCTAAAAAAATGTCCGGAACAGTATATGTTTATCTTTAAGATTGACTCATTATAACCTTTTTAATGGTAATCAAATTTGGTCGAAATTAATGCATTATTGCCAATTATTTGCCAAAAAGTTTTATCAACATAACATTATTATTAATCTATATCCAAATAAATGTGTTGTTGATTAAGAGTATTTAATTGTGAACAAAATTGTCCTTGACATCATTTAATTTATTTAATAAAATATATTTTTTTAAAAACTTCTTAATCGCAATCATAATAACAGAAATTGACGCGGATGAAGTCGCGGGCAACAGCTAGTTAAAGATAATTTGGAAAAACTCCCTTCGCCATGTAAATAATAAGTACTAATGATTGAATGAACAGATAAATTTTAATTAAGACCCATTTCGATAACAACTTTCAAAATCACATCGAAATCGGTTCATCCTTTTGGAACTACGTCTCTTCGAGGACTATGAAGCACCACTTACTGGTTGCAGCCATTAACTGTGGTATATATTTCTGCCAAAAAGCGCATTGCTTCACTCGCAGTCCGCGGCCAATACTGGTAGAATTCACTTCCAGTGATAAGAACTCTCTGCCAGATGCAGTATGCATCGGCCAGGGATCCTTCACCATGTCTCCACCAGCGTTGATTGATGGATTCCTGGAAAAAGAATCATAATTCAAAGTCAAAAATATTTTGGCTGCGCGGAATCGATTGTAGAAAGCAACAAAAGGCGAAAATATGAAAGTCTCATGGATTCTTATATTTTCGTTCCTTTTGGAGTAGACTTTGGGTCCATGGGGGCCAGAAGCGCGTCGATTGTTTAAAGAGATATCGACGCGCTTAGTTGAGACCACAGGAAACCCAAAAGCTTATATTTTGGCCAACGCGTTAGTATATCAATACGACGTGGTAATGTAGTATTTTGGGTACGCCCCCTAGCGGCTTTGATGAGCCTTTTGTATTTTTGTAAATATAATTAAGTTCATTGTTGTAAATATTTAATAAAGATTAATAATTTTATTATCTGTAAAAAGCTATCCTGTCAAGTTAGTTATAAGATTGTTATGTACAAATAAATAAAACAAAAATATATTTTTTTCAACGCATTTACTCAGAAAGTGACTCCGCACTTAGATATATAAATGCGTTTATAACCGAACTGTGAGAATTATTCATATATTATACATTTTAAAGTTTTAAATCGCTTCTTTATACTAATAATATTTAATTTAAGAATTTAGGGCTTTAATAGTTAATTCTAGATTAGTATGTGTTACGTATTTCAATAAAGTATTCAAAAACATACCCAGATCTGGCGAAGTTGGCCCAATATCTCATGAGCCGCTTACTGAACTCCACTTCTTCCGGGGAATAATTCTTCCCTGGGTTCAACGGTTCCCCGAACACATAATTAATCTCATCCGCATGCATTACGCCAGTCCATGATGGCCAGGGATTGTTCTTACTCCGATGTTTGTAATAGTACATATAAACATTGTTCCCAGTTTCTGCATATCTATGGGCAAACTCATTAACGCCGCACGTGAAATGATAATCACCAACCATTTTATCCAACGCATTCCGATTTTTCACTGGATCGTCCGGATTAAGCCAATCCGTGTATTCGAATACTATAGCTTGCCGCGCGACATCGTTTACATAAGGATTCAATTCTCTAACAGCTTGGAGATATTGTTCTCTGGAAATACCAACATTCTCTTCTTTAGGAAACAGTTCAGTCAGATAATAGAGGATAAAGTAATATCCTTCTTCAGTATTCGAACCCATTAGAATGTTGGTCTTTTTAAAGTTCTGATGGATTAGAGATTTCCGTGGCATTTCATCTAAGAACGATCCATCGATAATTGGCACGAATGGAAATTCGCATATGCCTAACGTTCCCCATTCGTTATTGACTAACTCATCGGCGCTTTTTTCTCTCAAACACTCAATCATTGGCCCCATGTCTGTTCTAGAACTGGGGCAATGAACAGCCTCTGCTAATCGAATCCCACGCAAAATACTCTCCTCTCGAGAAATAATAGCCCAGGGAGCGGTCGCGGCTCCAGACTGTAAAATTGCTTGTGAGAACAAATTTCTCGATAACGGCGAAAGCAAATGAAGTGAAACTGAAACAGCGCCAGCCGATTCACCAAACAGTGTTATATTATGTGGGTTTCCTCCAAAATATGCAATATTATCTTTAACCCACTCCAGCGCCATTATTTGATCGAACAATCCCGCATTCCCTGGAACATCAGCTGTATCGAAGAATAAGAAACCCAAGGATGCGACTCGATATTGCATAGACACGTACACCACATTTTCCTCGGACACAAGAATCTTGGGATCATAGACATCTAGTGTTGCAGTTCCAGAATAAAACCCTCCACCAAATACCCAGAGCATCACAGCGGCATTCTTAGGCCTCGGCTTCGGAGAGACTATATTAATATACAGACAATCTTCTTGCATATCCGTATTTGGATTCCACATCATAGCACCGGGGAAGTCGCCAAAGACTGTGTCTATAATTTGGACGCACGAATGCGGCAGTGTTGTTGTGTTAAGTATCTCTTCCCCCCAGCTTTCTATCGGTCTTGGATGCCGGAACCTTTTCTCACCTATGGGTTTTTGTGCATATGGAATGCCGAACCATGCATCTACTTTTTTCCCAGTAGCTGCTGTTAGAGTTATACCTTTAACTCGTCCTTTCCTTGTTCGAACGATGAGTGGGTCTTCATCATCTGGACCGTAGTGAGGTTCGTCAGACATGAGTCGCTCGTGATTGGAGTATTCATCTCTCTTAGAGGATGTCTCTGTGTCTTCGAATCTGGATCGTGAAGAGGTTTCGTGTTCTATGCGAGGAAGGATCGTGTCGGATTCTGGATTGTATCGCACGGCTTCCCCGTGGCCAATGTAGGGTTGGGCTGGTATTGGAAAGTGTGAGGCGTGTTCTGGGGTGTGATGCCTCGCTCGATGCTCGTGGGGGCTGGCCAGCGCACGGACCACCAGCGCCGCGAAAGTTGCGAATAGCACACGCATACCGTCCACGCGCTCTGCTCACCACCTGGAATTTACAAATAACATCTCAGATAAAAAGACAAAATTGGTAGGTACCGAGTGGTTTTATATTTTTAACAACTGTTTTTTACTAAATAACACTCGTAAAGTTGTAACTAAATGTTTATAATGTTAAAGTTTTTACCAAATGTTTTTTTTTTAGATTTCCTATAAGTTCCGTATCACTGCTTTTTATTTTGTTTATACTAAATTTTTTGTGCGATGACGAACTACTTAATTTATATGTCGGGGTAGAGGGCGACGCCATCTGTTATCGAGAGGCCGTGTAAGCAGGAACCCTCTCACGAACGCCTTTGGTTGTGTCGGCTGGCGCCGTGAATGCTCTGATCTGGTTTTATGTTCGTAATGTTAATTAGCAGGCCATCTGCCTATGTCATAAGGAGAACTCAGTGTGTTGTGAGCTGGAGTTCACGGTGGGGCAGCGAGGTTGGGGCTCCCCACACCTTTTCAAAATTTCTAACATCAGAAGTGAGACTGATATCGGTTAAATCTCTAAATTCCTTTATTTCTTATAATATTTATTTCTAAGTTTTCTCATGTAAGTGATTAGGGTAATCTTGAGTGAGAATAAATGTCTTTAAACCTAAATTACAATTAAATATCTCTTTTAATATTATAAATGCGAAAGTAATGTTGATAAAACTCGATAAATCTATTGACTATAGCTTAGAAAAAGACACAAGCTATCAATATATAATATAGTATCTCATAAATAGATTAACATATCTTCAGAAATTATATACAATAAATATTCATTCACTGTATATAATTGTCACTAAACCAAACAATGCAACTATGACTCTGACTAACACAAAATAAACTTAAAATTCTACAATCACTACATAGTATAAAACAAAGTCGCTTTCTCTGTCCCTCTATCCCTTTGTATGCTTAAATCTTTTAAACTACGAAACGGATTTGATGCGGTTTTTTAAAATAGATATAGTGATTAAAGAGGAAGGTTTAAATATATGATTTATACCCGTGCGAAGCCGGGGCGGGTTATTGGTATTAAAAAAAACCTACAAGTTTGTGGGGATGTTTGTGACTGAATCACGCTTAAACAGCTGAACAGAAATGATATTTAGCTCGCTAATTTCATTCAATCAATATGTTCTGGATTAACATATAGGATATATATATATCAGTAGTATGTTCCTGTGGGATAATTTAGAACGAGTATTTTATTTTTCAACTTAAGTATAAAATTGTTTCGACTAACATTGCACATAAAATAAAGTTATAAAGTAAAGTTATCCTTGGGGAACTATTCCAAACACTTTATTGTAATTTGTATGTTTAACTTTATAAATTTAGAGGTACGTATATTTTACCGACTTCAAAAAAGGAGGTACTCAATTCGACGCTTTGTTTTGTTTGTTACCTCAGAACTTTCGACTGTGTGAACCAATTTCGATGATTCTTTTCTTGTTTGAAAGCTTGTGGTCCCATTTAAGTTACACCAAAATCTGTTAAATAGTTTTACACTTACATATTGAAGTCGGTTTTTTTGTTAAAATTTATTACTATATATAGGATGAATTTAATGCGGTTGATTACGCTGCGCACAACTAGCTTAGGACAGAATTCAAACAAACAAAAAACTCATTGAAATATTTATTTAAGAGCTATGATGAGTCACAGACAAATAGACACGTCAAATTTATAACACCCCTCTTTTTTTATCGGTAGTTGATAATCCTAGATAAAGTACAATTATAGATGAAGAGATATCTACGCGCTTAGTTGAGACCACAGGAAACCCAAAAGGTCTTATTTCAATCAACGCGTTAAGCGGCTGTCCATTAATCACTTGATGTTTTTCAAGCATTTTTAAACCCTACCCTCTCCCTTGGTGATACGTGGTGAGGTTTGAGACTAAACCCCCACCCCCACCAAAATCACTTGTATTTTTAGTACCTACAAAGAATCTTAAAAATTTTCGAATATTATCTTTAAATTCGTTGTTTAAAGAGATATTGACGCGCTTAGTTGAGAGCACAGGAAACCCAAAAGCTGGCTCATATTTCGGCCAACGCGTTACTATAGCAATACAACGCGGTAATGTAGCCAGTATTTTGGGTACGCACCCCAACGGCTTTGATGAGCCTTTTGTATTTTTGTAAATACATTTAAGTACATTATTGTAAATAAAAATACTCAATTTACCATAGATACAAAGCTAAATTTACTCTAAATAAAATTCGTAATAATTTTAAAATAACTTATCACAATCTTGGATTAACTATGACACAATTATCATAATGCATTATTTTCCAGGAGATTTTTTTATAAATAAATCTACCGTCATCAAAGAAATTTAGTTTTTAATCTATGTAAGTCTTATATAAAATTCTCGCGTCACAATGTTAGTTACCTTACTCCTCCGAAACGGCTTTACTGATTTTTACCAAATTTTATATGCATATTCAGTAGATCTGAGAATCGGCTACTATCTATTTTTCATACCCCTAAGTGATAAGGGTAGCCCACCCCAAAAATTAATATGGCAAAACAACATTTGCCGGGTCAGCTAGGGTATATATAAAAATGAATCACTGAATGTGTTACTAAGCTCAAATCTCGAAAGCAGCGAAATTTCGCTAATTCTTTTTTTATAATATTCCTTGAAGTGCGAGGATGGTTCTTACGGAAAGAAAAATTTGGGAAATTTTCGAAAAAATAAAATAAAAGAAAAAACATTTTTCTCATACATTTTCTATGGAATGACGTTTTAGGTGACTTTCGCAACTTTGACGCAATACGAAGTTCGCGGGGTCCAAATTATAATTATGTTAAAAACATTTTAAGTGACAAGCTTTTACTACTCCTCGAGATAAATCAAACAAGTTCTAGTAGTAACTCCATCGTGAGACCTTGGATATTTTCCAGGGCCAAAGTACTTGTCATCACGAATCAAACAAACCCAAGCTTGAGGGGGTCGGGTAGTTTTAATATGGAGTTCCCATGTCCACCTTTCAGTTCCATTATATCAGCTCTACTTCATTTAAATAAATTATAATGATAATAATTGGAACAACTCACATACATAGCTCTGATCTCAAAGTAACTGAAGCACTTGTGTTATGGTAATCAGAACGAGGGTACCACAACAAATAGGTACATAGGTTTATAAACAACTATGACTGGGAAACATTCGTGCTCATCACACAAATAAATGCACATACCGGGATTCAAACCCGGGACCCTAATTACATGTATATGCAAAATTTAAGCTTAATCGAAACCGGGAAATGGGTCAAATTTAACTTGCGAGATTTCACCCAAACATACATTGCAAGTTAATTAAAAGCTTGTAAGAAAACTATCTATCGTGTTGCGCGCAAGTCCTGGGTTCTAATCCCGGGGAAACACATAAATGTTTCGGTTGGGTAGGCTAAGAAGGCTGGTCACCTACTTACCTATAAATAAACATACAAAAATGTGTCTGCTCTATGCCCAATGACGTAAACTTCTTACTTGAAACTATCAGCCATAAGCTCTCTCATTGTTAATCTGTTTTGTTAGTGTCTTTGTCAATGTATCTAATGTAACCAAAACAAATGTAACTGTTAATTTTAGTTTATTAAAACCTTATATTCATTAAAGGTTTTCTCTTATTTCAATTGTTTTGATGAGCCTTTTGTATTTTTGTAAATATATAAGTACATTATTGTAAATATTTAATACACATCTTTATTAATGAAATCTTAATTATCAATTGTTCAGCTAAATTAAGATTTACATTCAGATAAGTTAATCACATTTAAATATTCATAGATTTCAAAGCTTTTCAAGAATTTCGGATTTGAATTAAGTTCCCATCTGTAATTAGTTAACGAGACGACACAGGTAGAACCGATTTAGTTAAAAATTAATTTTAAATAAAAAAATCGACCTCAAAACGCACTTAAAAGTGGAGAATAAATTTTGTGTTATTAATGAACCTATTATAAATAAAAAGACGTGTAGTTGATAAATAAAATTCATGTAAAATTCAACAAGGGCATAAAACTCTGATGCTTTTTGAAAGTGGCTCCGGCGTGAAAGCGTTACAGACAGACTTTCCCTTAACGACAAGGAATTTATTTAACGATAATGTATTTTTGTAAAATCTTCTGGAAAGTACCCACTGATAAGATTTTAAACAGATTTCGTAAAAACACCTTTTAAAAAATAACACGCTGATAACATAATCAATTATGTGTTAATATTATATTTTCACCGATTTCAAAAAATGAGAAGTTCGACGCTGGTTATTTTATTGTATTGTATTGTTTTGTAACTTTAGAACTTTCGACTGGGTGAACAGATTTCGATTATTCTTTTTTTAATTTAAATTTCATCAAAACCGGTCCTGTAGTTTAAAGAGTTACAATTAGAAATCGTTTTTTTTTGTTAAAATTATGTTATTTAATAATTTATAAAGATCTGTTCATGCATTCAAGAGATGTACAAATTTTAATAAAATCTAGGGATGTTTGAAACACTTGATAGATTCCAAAAGATTTATTCAACGTTGCTTTGAATAAAATAGTAATAACTATACATATTTATAATAATTACTTAAATATATTTACAAAAACAAAAGGCTAATCTTAGCAGTTGGGGTGCGTACCCAAAATACTGGCTGCATTAACGCGTTGGCTGAAATATGAGCCAGCTTGCGTGTCTCCTGTGATCTCAACTAAGCTCCCATGGACCCAAAGTCTACTCCAAAATGCGAAAGTGCCAGCAAGCAACTGGTGTCATACAAACAGGACGCCTGCCAGCACTGCGTATTTAAACGCGCCATTCGGCTCTAAAATGGCCGCCACATTAAGATAAGGCATTGAGAAAATAAGCACAGAAGATTGGATTTTCTTCAGAAATTAAAGGACTTGGGAAAGTAGTTTTTGACTACATGACACTTCATGATATGGGTGTCATTTCACCAGTTGCCGTTACACAATTGGTTAAATTTTGTAACAGGGAAACAAATATTAAAGTTACTTCTTAAAAAAACATAATTACATTTTACGGGTATACAGGACCAAGAAATTCCTCAATAATTTTTAAGTAGATTTAGCCATTATACACTTTAATGGGACAGTTGCATTTTGTACTAGTAATAGTTTTTGATTTAAACGTAAAAAACTATTGTCATATACGACCTTTCTAATTGTTTATCAATGCCTCATCTTAACTGATACAAACGCCATGGATAACATTATTGATGCTGGATTGGCGAGAAAAGCAACCTCATCTGTATATGCCTTTTTTTGCCAGCTGACGTAAACATGAATTTATCTACAACTAGTTGTTGCCCGCGACTTCATCCGCGTCAATTTCTGTTATGATCGCGATTAAGAATTTTTTAAAAGAATATATTTTAAATTTGGGATTTAATATTTGTTATATATTTATTAAATATTTACAACAATGAACTTAATTATATTTACAAAAATACAAAAGGCTCATCAAAGCCGCTAGGGTGCGTACCCAAAATACTGGCTACATTACCACGTCGTATTGATATACTAACGCGTTGGCCAAAATATGAGCTTTCGGGTTTCCTGTGGTCTCAACTAAGCGCGTCGATATCTCTTTAAACAATCGACGCGCTTCTGGCCCCCATGGACCCAAAGTCTCTACTCCAAAAGAAACTAAAATAAATCTATGATATTTTTCTTGTTGAAATAAATAAGTTATTAAAACCTTCATGGGCAGACTGGTCGCAGTGCGACTCAATGACTCAATCCATTAATTAATTAATACTTTTAGATAATTATAATCTTTAAATAAGTACGTCAAAGACTTAATAAAATGCTTAGCAACAATTTATCTTAAAGAAACTGAATTTAGGTGTAATACAGTGATAAGATATGGTCGTTATGCAGATATAAACATAGTTATCATGTTATCATGCGAGATTCAACAATAGATAGAGAGATTCATGTGGGGTTGAGGTATATAATTGGTCAAGGTTTTGCGTGAGTTTGTTGAAATATGATGACAATTACGATCGCCTCCTTGGTCTAGTGGTATGCGCGTGAGCGTTACAACCGAGAGGTCCTGGGTTCGATTCCCGGTAGAGATAAAAAAGAACTTGGACATAGAAGTCTGATCAGCTACTTGCCCCTAAAGAAAAAATCGATCAATGAAACAGATGTGAAATGCATATACCCCATATCCCACTAGGAGACACGGGACTTAACTTTTATGATGACAATTGGAAGTGACGGAAAAGTCAAACCATCTGGGAGCTTTCATCGAAGACGCTGCCCAATCCCTTTGAGATATAACAAAACAATTTATGGTGGGATATTCCTCTTTTATATATGTACAAAAAAGTCCTGAATGGCATATATGTACCTTACAAGGATATCTTACTAAATCCATTCTATATTTTATTGACATTATAAGTTCGCCGGCTCAGCTAGTCCATACTAATTATTATAAATTTGAAATTAACTCTGTCTGCTACGCTTTCACGCCTAAACCACTGAACCCATTTTAATGATATTTGGCACAAACATAGATAATAAGTTGAGAAAGGACATAGGGTAATAATTTCACCAAGTGGGTACATAATATATTTAATGTGACCATTTCAATGTGCTCAAACACCTTCTGCAGTAAATGCTGGCTTACCTACTGACTATTGTATTATTATGTTCATTGATCAGTCATGTCAGCTCACCGGATACCAAATTATGAATTGATACGACCAATAAAATGGCTCTCAATGCCTTTACCGTCAGAAGCAAACAAAGCATCTTCAAACAGATAAGAACCATTCTAATATCCAGTCACTTTTACTATAAGTACCTATATAGGTACTTATAGTAAAAAATAAAACTCCTGTCCAAAAAACTCTCTAATGCGGACGAAGTCACGGGTACAGCTAGTTATTAATATATTCAATTATGCTATTGTAAATAAAATAAAATCGCCCCTTATATTCTAAATGCAAAAGCTTTTCGCTTAAACCAATCAAATTTGATGAAATTCGTCACAGTGAGCAGCTTGAGAAAGGACATACTTTTATTGTAAAATACGACAAACAGTTTTTTACAATAATTGAATCGTTTGAAATGAATTTCAATGTATTCGCGAACAAAGCAGGGAGACTACTGTGTATACCATGGAACATGATTATATAGTCTGCAAAATTATACTCAATGTTATCATAAAAAAATAATGAAAGTAAAAATAACCATTGTTTCATGAAACATTCACAAATCTATGTTTATCGATTATTTTCTTTACAGTTAAGTAGTTTTTATGGCTACACAACCGAAGTTCTTATGAGAATAAAGTTTTAAACCTCGTTTCCACGGGAATCGAACCTAGGATATGCGAAGTACACAAATGCGTAAATGGCATAGCCATTACAGATGGTAAAGCCATTACTGAAAGTAAGCATTTAATACTGATAGTAAAATCTTAGTAACTAGTGGAACTGAATAATTATTTTTGTGTTGGTTAGTCCATATATCGAGAACAGAGAAGCTATACAATATCACACTATGACAGGAACGAAGCATCAATGAAAAATGTTGCAAAAATGGAAAAATAATTCCATTTGAGAGCGTATGAAAAAAGGGTAATACCATATATTTTTGTTCCCTATCACAACAGTCTTCGATTGATTATTTCCTTCCTCTCACAATGTTGGATTTTGTTTCCAGTTCATGACCGACTGCGTCGACATCAAAAGGTATACTTTGCAGGTTTCTATTAAAAAGTGAAGTCCCGTGTCCCCTAGTGGGGTATGGCGCAGATGCATTTCACATATGTTTCACTGATTTTTTTCTTTAGGGACAAGTAGGTAATCAGCCTTCTATACTTGCCAGACCGAGTTTTTGTGCTCCACCGGGAATCGAACCCGGGACCTCTCGGTTGTAACGCTTACGCGCTTACCACTAGACCAAGGAGACGGTCGAGGTTTTTATTGCAAGGTGGGTATTTAATTTTTGTTTTTGCTTTAATTGTAACTTAGTATAATAGAGGTTCTCAATTCAACTGTATTTTAATTATGTTTGCTAACTCAGAACTTTCGCCTGGATGAACAGATTTCGATGATTCTTTTTTTTTTGTTTGCTGGTGCTCCTCGTGTGGTCCCCGTTTAAATTTCATAAATTCTGTTCAGTAGCTTTAAAGTTACAATTTGAAATATAAAAAAAAAAAAATTTTTAAATTCAGACTTCAATCTGTATCTCTAAAACTAATCTCTAAACTAATTATTTTTAATATCAATTCTTTAATATATATATACAAAACAGACGAACAGATCCACAGAAATCCACACACCTCTTTTTGTCGATGGTTAATAAAAGGGATATGAAATTCGCGGCGTCTACGAATCCTTAACAAATGACAGGAGAATTCCCGAAAAGGCTAAATTAAATTATGTAAATCCCGAAAGAAGCTCCCATTCGGAGGTTTCGCGGGGTGAAAGAGGCTTCGCCAATACCCTTTTATTGTACTATTAACCTCCGACGCGAGAGGGATATTTCGCGTGTTTGTGTGTATTTGAATTAGGGGTGCAACCGATACCGATATCGGCGATACTTTGGGTTTACCGAAATACCGGCATCGGCGATATTTTTATTGCCGATACAACGATACATCTGAGAGATTATTTCCCACCGCAGGTCTTATCCAGACAGACTTCCGAATTCGGCTTTCTCCGCAAAACTTGAGTTTGCTTTTTTTAAACAAAAATCTTGTTAATTTTATTAACAGTTATTGATTTTATTTTAATTATTACACTTAATTCTTAATTTCAATAGCTAAACCTTGAATCTCATTCAAAGTCTGTAACTGTATTTAATTTTTAATAGAAATTAAAAACTTTAACCAAACTTGTGTTTCATATAATATTGTACCTTAAGAGGATAGTGAAGTGGCGATACGCGGCGCCAGTAGGTATTTAAAAAAATGCTATCTCTTTCATACTGCTTTGGCTCGCTCCGTGCGAGCGAGAGAGAGAGTTGCAAGTTCTTAGAGGCAATCCTACATTTCCTTTTTAAAATAGTTAACGATTTCACCCCCCTGAACATTTACGAAATGAGACAATGTTGGTCTCTTTAGATTCAGTACACCTTAATCTAGGTCTGTACGTTTTTTTAGCAATTCAGTTTAGTTTAATTTTAAAAATTAAAAACGCTCGAGGAAGATTTTAAGTCAAAAATATAGATATTTCTATGCTAATAACTTCTATCATACGCAATATTTATTTGAAATAAAAACGTACGCACCTAGTTTTTTATTTTATCTACAACATTTCTAAAAATTTTGAAAATTAGACTATGTTCATGGGGTAAAAACGTTATCGCTTTTTGTATAAAAATGTCACACAATCTAACAGCTTCACAATCCTCTTAATTTAATATTAATTCACTAAGAGTTTGTATCGGTATCGGTATCAACGATATTTTTATAAGAGTATCGGTATCGGCAAAAAGGCATATCGATGCATCCTTAGTTTGAATCCTACTTCGAATGAAGCGATTTTGAGGCGTCTTTTGTTTGAAATACAACAACAATAATGTTCCTGAATACAATTCATGAAGATCAGCTCATATATTTTTAGGTATTTTTACTGACTTCAAAAAAGGAGGAGGTTATCAATTCGACGCGAATGTTTTTTTTTGTTTGTTACCTATGAAATTTCGACTGGGTGAACATTTTTTGTTTGAAAGCTAGTGCTTCCCGTGTGGTCCCCATTTTCATCAAAATCTATTCAGTAGTTTTAGAGTTACAATTTGAAGTCTGTTTTTTTGTTAAATGTATGTATGTGTTTGTTTTGTTAAATTATATGAATTAGTATAATATGTTATTTAAAGATATTTATAATTCTAACAACGAATTCGAAGAGTTTCTGTTTGTTTGCACGCGCTAAGCTCAGAAAGTGCATGTTCGAATTGGAAAATTCTTTTCGCATTGTACAGAAAAAAGCTATCTATATAGATAAATAAAATTGGAGTGTCTGTTTGTAATATTAATAACCGCTTTTACTAAATGCATATGGATCTATACACGGTATATATACCAAAATAACATTTTTTACAATTTTTGTCTGATTTTGACGGGACTTTCACTGGCAAATAGCTGATGTAATAAGGAGTAACTTAGTTTTATTTTAGAAATTAATATAAAGTATGGACGAAAATAATACATCTCTATTATTTCGCTGTTCGCTATTTTAATCTGTTTATAGGCTATATAACATCACGTTACGACGAAATTAACGCGGGTGAAACCAAAGGGCACAGCTAGTCACAGCATTAGCTTTTCATGTGTAGATTGAAAACGTTCACGCGGGATATAGCTTGAATTGGTTTGAATAATTAAAAAGTGCTTGTGAGAACAAAAGCTAGGTTTTTGTTCAACGAGTCGACACGTTTGCTTCATTTTGGCCAGACCTCTTTTCAACAGACACACAATTTAATGATTAAATAAATTACAGTTTTAAATTATACATTAGAATAACTTAAAACGGACTTATATACCACTGATATTTCTGTTTTATGTCACTAATTACCCGGCGAACTTTGTTCCGCCGATAAAAGATATAATGGATATAGTAAGCTATCTCTGACCGCCTCCTTGGTCTAGTGGTAAGCGCGTAAGCGTTACAACCGAGAGGTCCTGGGTTCGATTCCCGGTGGCGATAAAAAAAAACTCGGTCTGGCAAGGCATAGAAGGCTGATCACCTACTTGCCCCTAAAGAAAAATCGATCAGTGAAACAGATGTGAAATGCATCTGCCCCATACCCCACTAGGGGACGCGGGACTTATTAAGCTATCCTTAAAAGGTAGATGAAGATAGAAAAGATATATGGCACCAAGGACATTTTTGTACATCTATAAAAGAGGAATATCCTGTTATGCATTGTTTTGTTATATCTCAAAGGGTGCACACAGGACAAGGCAGTGTCTTCGATGAAAGCTCCCAGATACATTGTCCTGTCTTAACTATAATCAATTCGAATTGGCATAATTAAAAACTGACAGTTATGTCAAACACTATAAGATTATATTAGAAAAGTTTTCTTTTCTAAAGTTGCGCGGAGCAACTTAATTATTTATTTCATAAAAACCTTCTCCAGATAATAACAAACACAACAATAAAAGAATTATCCAATTTGGTGCAGTTCGGAAGTTATGCGCGTACATACATTTCAGTGATTAATTTTTATTTATTAGTTAGTTACCCAGCAAACTTCGTACCGCCAATAAAAGATAGAATGGTATAGTAAGCTATCCTTGAAAGGTACATATAAGCCATTAAGGACTTTTTTGTACATCTATAAAAGAGGAATATCCCACCATGTATTATTTTGTTATATCTCAAAGGGATTGGGCAGCGTTTTCGATGAAAGCTCCCAGGTGGCTTGACTTTTCCCGACGCTTGCAACAATTATCATATTTAAACCAATTTACACAAAACCTTAACCAATTACATATTTAAACCTTCCTCATGAAACACTCTATCCATTGGTGAGTTTTAAGTTTATCGCAAACACACAGACAGTCGCGGCGAACGACTTTAAGACATGTAGTGATAAAAATAAAGCAAAGCAACAACTTGGATTTTGGTGACTTTTGGTTTAAAACTATATCTTTCTGTTACAGTTTGACACCGAATTACAAATATTTTCTTTGTTGAATTATTTGTTTCCTTAAAATACTTATTATTACAATTTAAATTGTTTTACGTGAAGCGAAAACTTTGTATACCCTTTTTATTAAAATTGCGCGAACGGATGATCTTGAAATTTGCCACAGTTAAAGTTTATATGGAGAAGTGCATAAAGCTTTTTATATAAAATGCATAAGGAATACATTAGAAGAGTTTTCTTTAATTTTTTAATGTTCCGCGTAAATTTCTTAATTTATTTCATAAGAACCTTCTCCAGAACAAACGTAACAAAAAAAATTTATTTTTAGTTAGTTACTCTTGAATTATGGTCGAATTTCGACCAATGGGCGACCACTAGTATTAAACCCTGACTCAAAAAATGTTGAGTATGTGCGTCTAATTGTGGCATAGTATCTTCTAAATAAACAGCCCGAGAATGATACAGCTTTTCTGTTCAACAATGGAGAAGAACCTTTTTTAAAGGATATATAATAAAAGTTTGAGTAAAATAAAACAAATACGTGAAAAAATCAATAAAATAGCACTTGAAATGAAAAAGTTATGGGACTTTGAATTCGCGCTCGCAAGAATAATTTGTTAGACGCAGCCCTGATACGTCAAATGACGTCACAGGCAAATCAGAAATACGGATTGAATAATATATCTGTAATAATTTATTGATGGATTTCAAAATTATTGATAATTTATTGTTTAGTTTTGATCTATAGTTTAATACCATTATGTTGAATATATATTATTTAACTTTTCCATTAAGTTTAATCATTTCGGAAGGTTTTCAGTGTCCTCGATTTGATAAAAATAAATTTCATTCAACTTAAATGCATTTAAAATATTTCTAAAGTCCTTTCAACTGTTGTAATCGGCTTTCACTATGTTTGAATGAGAATTACGTCAAACATTAAACTCAGTATTGTATACTAAAAGGCTTTAGAATGAAATTTCTTGAATATTATTTAATAAATTTTCTCTATGAAAAGTGAAATATGTTAAATTTTGATAAATGGGACAGCTTTTTGATATTTTATCATTTAAAAATACTTATTTACAGGTTTTTGCAAGATTTTTCATCGATTTTCCACTTTTATTGGTCGTAGCGTAATACAGCCTAAAACCTTCTTCAATTTATGAACTATCCAATTTAAAAAGATATTTTCCATTCGAACAGTACAAGATTAGCGCATTTAATCACACAAACTCAAGTTTTAGTATGGTAGGTACAGAGTAACATTTAAAACAATATGACCGTAAAATTAAGTGGTTTAATGCCATTAAAGACTAGCTGTGTCCCTTGGTTTCACCCGCGTTAATTTTGTCGTAAAGTAATGTTATAAAGCCTATAAACAGATTGAAACAGCGAACAGCAAAATAATAGATATGTATTATGTACTTCGTTCATACTTTATATAATTTCTAAAATAAGAGCCTAAGTTACTCCTTATTACATCAGCTATCTGCCAGTGAAAGTCCCGTCATAAATTGTAAAAAATGTTATTTTGGTATATTTACCGTGTATACATCCATATGCATTTAGTAAAAAGCGGTTATTTTAATATTACAAACAGACACTACAATTTTATTTATCTGTATAGATGTCAAGATGTCAAAAGTAAATGTTTCTTTGCAAGTTTTAAAAAAAGGTTCAATTTGAGTGTATTTAGTATGTTGGTTTATTGAAAAGACGTGATTACGGTTTGTTTTTTTGAGATTGATCCCTATAACAAAAAATACATAATAAAATATATAACACACAAATATAGAAGTAAATTTAACTAACTTCTTGTTCTTATCAGATTTAAGCACGTTAAACAGAAAAATTATGCTTCATAGGCAATCATGAATTCTATTTGGAAAAAAGATATTTTTAACTTTATATTGACGTGGAATGTCTTAAAAAAATTCACTGTGGCAAATTTCACAATAACCCGTTTGCGCTTAAAAATATATTTAAGTTCATTATTGTAATGACAAATAATCCTGTCCGTTGCAATGGAGTGCAATGGGCGATCTCGTCCAAACAACACAATTTTTATTTGTTTGGTTGAATTTCTTCAGGCAATCGTGTAGAAATTCAACCACACCTCCGTGCCACTTATGACGCCCCGTCCAGCAAGTGGCAGCCTTACCAGAGACCGAATACAAATACAAAATAAATTATAAATTATATTCGGGACCGGGGATCGAACCCGATACCTCACACTTCGCGGTAGGCTTATAAGACCGCTTGGCCATGAGGCGTCTATTTATATTTTCCAAGCTTTCTTTGATACATATTTGTTTTGCTTCTTAAATATTTACAACAATGTACTTAAATATATTTACAAAAATACAAAAGGCTCATCAAAGCCGCTAGGGTGCGTACCCAAAATACTGGCTACATTACCGCGTTGTATTGCTATACTAACGCGTTGGCCAAAATATGAGCCAGCTTTCGGGTTTCCTGTGCTCTCAACTAAGCGCGTCGATATCTCTTTAAACAATCGACACGCTTCTGGCCCCCCATGGACCCAAAGTCTCTACTCCAAAAGAAACGAAAATAAATCTATGATATGTTTCTTGTTGAAATAAATAAGTTATTAAAACCTTCAAGGGCAGACTGGTCGCAGTGCGACTCAATGTCTGTTTCGATTGCAAATGAACTGAATTTGTAATCACAGCGGTATCTTCGCTTGACCTTCTGACACGCGACCTGCAATATTGAATTTAACTGTACAGTTAAGTTCGCCGGTTAACTAGAATATTTAGCCCCCGGTGAACAAAGAGAGATGTTATGTCGAGTCTGTGTGTCTGCGGATCTGTTATGACATCTTATATTCGAAACGAATCCGTAATGATGTAGTTCTTTTGTTTGATATCTGTATTTTTGTTGTTGAAGAGCGGTATTGATCTCACATTTCTTAGCTAAAATTTATGAAGTTCCGTTCATCCATTTATGAGGTGTTCTTATTTGTAATCATCACGTCTGGGTAAAAGTATAGAAAAATAATAAACCCACAATAATATAATGACAAATAAAAGTCCTACTGTAAAATAATGCGTGAAGAGATAGTTATAAATAGAAGCTAACTTTCACCTCGATCACACTGGTTTCAATCAAAAAACCCCATCAAAATCATTAATATGCGCTCATCCGTTTAAGAGCTATGATCCTATACACCAGTCATGTCAAAGATATGGCCCCCGGGCCGTATCAATAAGGCCCGCAATCGCAGTGTGTGAAAGAAGAATCATGTTTTTAGAGCTTTTATATATAATTAAATAAATACAATGTTACAATAATTCAGTACATTTTTTTAATTTGAATGTGGCCCGCCTACATATTCTAAATTTATTATATGATCCTCAGCAAAATTCAGTTTGACACCTCTGCTATACACAGTCTTCCTTATACGGTTTTATAACACCCCTCTTTTAGCGTCTTAGGTTAAAAATGGCGTGCCACAAAGAATAAGATTCGCTCGCTTTAAGGGTGAGTAGTAACCTTGACATGAAAAGATAATATATTGATTACAGCCTTCGAAGAATCGATAACTTTGTTGATGTTGGAGAACATTCGTATAAGATTTCGTAGCACTACGTAGTTTGCTACGGTGTAGAGCCTCTACGATAGCTACGAATCTACGCCGTAGCTAAATGTACGTTTTTTAATTTAAAACTACTTTTTACGTAACCCAACGCCTCTGTGGCGGAGTGGTTCAGGCATCCCCATATTGTGCGGAGGTGTTGGGTTCGAATCTAACCTAACCTGTGCTTATAAATATGTTGTAAGTGTACGATTTGTTAACTTCCCAATAATATCCATCTTTGTCACTCTTCCTCTCAATTTACTTTAAGAAGTTTTCACTGTCTAGTCTCTTCTCTAAGTGTCTGTGAGCGATCGCTTTATAGCGATAAGCCAATTCATTATACTATAACTATTTATTTCATTATATGTTGTGTTTATCATTAAATAAATAAATATATTTTTAATTTGTGAAATACATACGAATATTCATAGTTAAAATTATATTTTACAAGACGTAGACTAATTTGAATTTGAATCTACTCTCGTCTTAATTAGAATCGAGTTTTTTATAACATGGGTTAATTTGTGCACTATGACTTCCAACGCCGTCACGTATTACTTGAGGGTAACTTTATTCAGTGTTGCCAGTGATGGGGAAAGACGATAAATTTGTGTGCATTCTATTTTTTTAAAGAAATTGACAGATATTTAACATGTCCATACTAATTTGAGGAACTGAACTAACTCAAAATTACTAATTTCTACCATTTTTGCTACATTATTATTGAATGCTTCTATGGGTAGTAACGTCATGTTACACAGGATTTTTAATTAAATGGAACTGCCTTCATGGCTAAGTAATTTACTTTGTACCTGAGTTCCAGGGTTCGAATCCCTGTGGGACTAATGAATGTTTCGGTTGGGTAGGCACAGAAGGCTGATCACCTACTTGTCTGTAAAGAAAATGATCAGTGAAACAGATACAAAGATTTGTCTGCCTCATGCCCCACTAGGGGTTACGGGAATTCACACACAATAAATAAACATTAATTTAACAATGAAAATTTTTAAAAATTAAAACATTAATTCCTAAGGCGATTAAAAGGCATAATTGTATACAAATTTTACAATTATTTTATTACTGACTGACCTGGCAAAGGTTGTTTTGCCATATAAACTATTTCTAGTGAATATTTTGGTATTGATCGCAATTTTCCCATATTTTCTCACCGCTGAAACTTTCCCTGGACTACGACAAACATTTCGAAACCAAAACATTTGTTAAGTGAGTTACTATGTTGGTATGATGAGAACAAATGTGCATGTATAGTACTGTTTCACCCGCATTAATCTATCTATCTATCTTATATATTCTCGTGTCACAATGTTAGTTACTTTACTCCTCCGAAACGGCTTTACTGATTTTTACCAAATTTTATATGCATATTTAGTAGGTATGAGAATCGGCTACTATCTTTTTCATACCCCTAAGTGATAAGGGTAGCCCACCCCAAAAATTAATATGGCAAAACAACGTTTGCCGGGTCAACTAGTATATAACTAAAAATCAATTGCTGTTCGTTTGTCGCTAAAACTCGAGAACGGCTGGGCTGATTTAGCTGATTTTGAAATGTTTGTCGTAGTCCAGGGAAGGTTTAAACGGTGAGAAAATATGGTAAAATTGCGAGGAAGGTAGTAAAAGCAACAATTTAATTTTCCCATATAAACCTAGCTACTTTCCTGTCAAACATTTGACGTTCGATTCCCATTCTACCTTTTATTGGCGGTACGAAGTTGGCCAGGTCAGCTATTGAAAGAATAATTGTTGGTCATAGCGTGATGAAGGATAACTCGATAAATGTACCTATAAAATAATTTTCCAATTCAAATCAATAGTTCCTGATATTAGCACGTTCAAACAAACTGAAGCTTTATAATCCTTACTAATATTATAAATGTGAAAGTAACTCTATCTGTCTCTCTGTCTGTCGCGATTTAATGCCAAAACTACTGAACTGAACCGAATTAAATGAAATTTAGTACACAGATAGTCTAGAGCCTGAGAAAGGACATAGGCTTTTTAATGCGAATAAAAGGTAATTTATTGAAAGGGGAGGATGAAAAGTTCTATAATATCGTCATTTTTAGAGCTAAAAGCTTTTATAAAATTAAATTAATAATAATAAATTCGTTTACAAAAATACAAGGGCTCATCAAAGCCGTTGGGGTGCGTACCTAAAATAAATAAAATTGATATTGTTTGTTATCGACTCCTCCCAACACTGGGTTCATAATGTCGGCAACGGAGGGCCGTGCCCTGACATACAAAATACTTATTATTTTCCTCCCCTACATCGCAAATCTACCTGCCTGGGTTTAATATCGTACTTTTCAAGCTTCAAACAACAAAAGCTATAGAATATTAAATATTCTATTATATAAGAATTAAAACTAGGGATGCATCCGATACCGATATCGGCGATACTTTGGGTTTACCGAAATATCGGCATCGGCGATATTTTTATTGCCGATACAACGATACATCTGAGAGATTATTTCCCACCGCAGGTCTTATACAGACAGACTTCCGAAATTCGCTCTCCGCAAAACTTGAGAATGCTCTGTTGTTAAACAAAAATCTTGTTAATTTTAATTATTAACAGTTATTGATTTTATTTTAATTATTACACTTAATTTTAATAGATAAACCTTGAATCTCATTCAAAGTTTGTAACTGTTTTCATTTTTAATAGAAATTAAACACTTTAACCAAACTTGTGTTTCATATAGTGTTTTACCTTAATTTAATATTAATTCACTAAGAGTTTGTATCGGTATCGGTATCGACGATAATTTTATAAGATTATCGGTATCGGTAAAAAGGCATATCGATGCATCTCTAATAAAAACTGATGTTATTATGAAACTTTATTACTCGATTTAATACTATAATTTTGCGATATACGACTTTATCCTTCTCAAAAATATCGCAAAGAAAAGTGACAGACATATGACTGTAAGTTTGTTAGAAAGAACTCGAAGATCTTAGTTTGCCGGGCTAAAAAAGTGATTTTGGTCCAATAATAACATCAGACCATATGGGTCTCACGTCGAGATTTAACAGCACTGTTACAAAATTGCGTTTCATACAACTCTCATGTAATAGAATTACATAATTTTTCATCATCACTACATAGTATAAAACAGGGGTTCCTAATCTTTTTCAGCCGCGGACCTCAAGGAAATCAAGCATAATGCCAAAGACCCATGTGTGAAAACAAGGTGCAATTTTCAAACAATATTATATTTTAGTATTCCTTCACTAAATTTAAAAACAAAAAACAAACTTTTTCGTAGAAAAATATTAATGAGAAGGTTGGTGCTGCTTTTTTGCAACTAAGAAATGTTTGGGTTGATATTATTACTCAATTGCAATCTCAAATCAGATTTATATAATTACGAGATGTTTGGCGTAGGTAATTTATTTATTTTTGTTAATGCTCTGAGTAAGATAGATGCGTACCCCCAGAGGTCCGCGGACCACAGGTTAGGAAACAATGGTATAAAACAAAGTCGCTTTTTCTTCCCCTATATCCCTTTGTATGCTTAAATCTTTAAAACTACGCAACGGATTTTGATGCGGTTTTTTTAATAGATAGAGTGATTAAAGAGGAAGGTTAATATATATATTTTATACCCGTGCGAAGTTGGGGCGGGTCTCTAGTTCTGTTATAAAATAAAAAATATTTATGCATACATTTTAAAATATCTATACAATAAAGAGAAATTGTCAGTTAAAATACGTTTTTTGTAATTTTGTGGTTATGATTGGGATTTTATTTCTAAAAAATTTCATAAGTTTTTCAAAATTGGCCGCTATGGACTTTAACACTATTTTATGGACTATATAAACATAGAACATTAAGTATTTTTACTGAGTTCAAAACTCGTTTTTTTTATGTTTGTTACCTCAGAACTTTCGACTGGGTGAACCGGTTTCGATGATTCTTTTTTGTTTAAAAGCTGGTGATTCTCGTTTCATTTAAATTTCATCAAAATCTGTTCAGGTTTTTTTAGTTACATTTTGAAGTTTTTTTGTTAAAATTTTAACACTATATACTATTCTATTAGTGAAAGTTGCTTTGAGTTTCACAGAATAACTTTCAGTTTCTGAAATGCCAATTAACGCAACAATTAACTAATCAGCTATCAAATCTCTTGTCAAGAGTAAATTAAGCGTCAAAATTTAGCATTTCATGAAAAAAAATAAGTTATTAATATTACTTATATTTAATTTAAGATTTAGTTTGTTTTTATATAAAAACTTATGTAAATATTATCTGTAACAGTTATACAGTTGTAAATAAGTATTTGAAATAATCCTTGTTTGCGGCAAAAAAAGTCCTCATACATACACGTTCTAAATTATTTTTGTTAATAGATTCTATTAATATTATAAATGCGAAAGTTTGAGAGGATGTTTGTGACTCAATCACGCTTAAACAGCTGAACGGAAATGATATTTAGAACGCAAATTTCATTCAATCAATATGTTCTGGATTAATATATAGGATATATATATATCAGTAGTATGTTCCTGTGGGATAATTTAGAACGAGTATTTTATTTTACAACTTCAGTATAAAGTTGTTTTCCTAACATTGCACATAAAATAAAGGACATCATGTTTTAAGTTATCCTTAGGGAACTACTCCTAACACTTCATTGTAATTTGTTTGTTTATTATAAACGCCTGTCGAGTCTAGCTGTCCCGTCTTATGAATATTGAATTTGAATTGATTTTTTTTCAATTCAGAATCATTGTATACATTGCCATGAAGTGGACGATGTTTCATTTAAAAAACAAGTGAACGAAATTTTTCCCAAAAATCAATTAACAATAATTTAATTAAAATTACTTATGGCCACATTTTAATAGGCAACCTAGTGGATATATATTCTCTTAATCATAAATATTCGTAAAAAACCATAACCGTATACGCGATGACTGTATTAATTCTACAGCGAGATCTTAGGCCATACGAAATGAGAAATTTATTTATTTTTATTAGGATCTCCAACAAAGAATACACCTTACAAGCTATGCTATTGTACTGTTGAAAGTTGAAACATTGTGTTTCTTCAATTAGAGATCACAACATGCAATAGTACAGCAACAGCAAAGGTCTATGACATATCTTATCCATAAACTATCAATACAAAATTAAACGACAAATTAGGAGCGAAAATATTTAAACATAAAAAAATAACATAAAAATTAAAGAGAAATATCAATGAACGACTATTAAATTACGAAGTACTAAACGCTCAAACATATACCTAAAAATAGTTACATAACTCAAGCGAACAACAATGTAGCCAATATAATATAACATAGTATAGACACATCAACATTTACACATTGGCCAATTGTTTAGATATGAGATAAATTAACGTAGTTAAAGATTTAAACAATTTCCAGTTATGTCCAACGCTATAAGATTACATTAGAAAAGTTGATATTATAAGTTTTCTTAAATTTTCTTATGTTCCGCGCAATTTTATTAATTACTAGCTGACCCGGCAAACGTTGTTTTGCTATATTAATTTTTGGGGTGGGCTACCCTTATCACTTAGGGGTATGAAAAAGATAGTAGCCGATTCTCAGACCTACTGAATATACATATAAAAGTTTGTAAAAATCAGCCGTTTCGGAGGAGTAAGTTAACTAACATTGTGACACGAGAACTTTATATATAAGATTTATTTCATAGGAACCTTCAGAAAATGACAAACACAACAAAAAAGATTTATCCAAATTGGTGCTGTGGTTTGGAATGCGCGTACATACATTTCGAAGATTCGTTTTTATTGACTTAAAGATACGGGGATTGTATAGGACGAAATGCGGGTGAAACCGCAGAGCTCAACTAGTAAAAAATAAATTTTAAAACATTACCTGGCACTATCTCCTCATCGCCATTTGGTTATTGATAAAATACAGCCACTTCGCATGCCTTGACGCCAACTGAAACATAAAATATCTTTATGTTCTTAAATAAACGAATTGTTATTACGAATATTCACTTTAAAATTTTTAATAAATAAATATATTTTTAATATATATGCATTGTTAATATATATGCATTTGCAACCAAAATCGGTCGAATCAAGAGAAATTACTGAACATAACAGGAAAATTTCACAAAACTCGGACTAAATAAGCATGAAAAATACGTTCACTCGCAATGATTTCCCTGAGTGGCTCTCGAATGAAAGAAAGTTGGAAAAACTCGACTTTTCCTGGACTAGTTGGTTTGAGAAGGACTAGAAATAAATTGGACCGGGATGTTTTTTTGTGTTTGGAAAGTGACCCAAATTTATTTGGCCTTTTAACCACTGATGTAACAGGGCGTTAATATGATGCCATTTGCCGTACGGGGTGTCATAAGTGGCACGGAGGTGTGGTTGAATTTACAGGCTTGCCTGGAGAAATTCAACCAAACCAACAAAAAATGTGGGTTGCTTAGAAGAGATCGCTTATTAGCGATAAGGCCGCGTTGCAACGAAGTTTTTAAAAAACTTACAAAAATCTAAAAAAAATCCATGTAAGCACAAAATATCGATCTTTTACTAACGCGAAAGAAACCACGGGTTTTAAATATATTTCTACCACATCCATTCAATATTTTGCTGCAGGGAAAAAAATAGCTTTTTAATCCTTAGGGAATAAGTGATTTGAATTTAGAATGTAGATATTAGTAGCAAATATTTCAATCGCATAAATATTAAAAAAGTTACTGGCTGTTAATAGATGTATATTCCGCGCGCGGACCAAATTAAAAAAAGTTTCTGTCAAAATAAAAACGCGCGAAACGCTTTCTTTCCTTTGTTAATCTTTGAACTCGGCTTTAAGTTAATACTTAATATGATAACTTTTAAATTAAATAAATATAAGTACTAACAATAGTTTTTAAGAGAAAAATGTTACTAACAAAGCTTTGGGAATTATCATGAAATAAATACTATTATTATTAAAGATGTCTGCCTCAAGCAGTGATAATCAAAGTATTGTAACTCCAGGGAGTGTTATATTTGACGCTGTAAATGTGATACAGAGCCTTCAAAATCCCGGGAGAAATATTTTCTCATAGAGCTGATAATATAAATATAAGTTCTCTCGAGAGATTTTAAACTCGAGTGATGTATTTTCTGAGAGCGCCGTGGCTGAGCGAAATAAATTGGACCGGGATGTTTTTTTGTGTTTGGAAAGTGACCCAAATTTATTTGGCCTTTTAACCACTGATGTAACAGGGCGTTAATATGATGCCATTTGCCGTACGGGGTGTCATAAGTGGCACGGAGGTGTGGTTGAATTTACAGGCTTGCCTGGAGAAATTCAACCAAACCAACAAAAAATGTGGGTTGCTTAGAAGAGATCGCTTATTAGCGATAAGGCCGCGTTGCAACGAAGTTTTTAAAAAACTTACAAAAATCTAAAAAAAATCCATGTAAGCACAAAATATCGATCTTTTACTAACGCGAAAGAAACCACGGGTTTTAAATATATTTCTACCACATCCATTCAATATTTTGCTGCAGGGAAAAAAATAGCTTTTTAATCCTTAGGGAATAAGTGATTTGAATTTAGAATGTAGATATTAGTAGCAAATATTTCAATCGCATAAATATTAAAAAAGTTACTGGCTGTTAATAGATGTATATTCCGCGCGCGGACCAAATTAAAAAAAGTTTCTGTCAAAATAAAAACGCGCGAAACGCTTTCTTTCCTTTGTTAATCTTTGAACTCGGCTTTAAGTTAATACTTAATATGATAACTTTTAAATTAAATAAATATAAGTACTAACAATAGTTTTTAAGAGAAAAATGTTACTAACAAAGCTTTGGGAATTATCATGAAATAAATACTATTATTATTAAAGATGTCTGCCTCAAGCAGTGATAATCAAAGTATTGTAACTCCAGGGAGTGTTATATTTGACGCTGTAAATGTGATACAGAGCCTTCAAAATCCCGGGAGAAATATTTTCTCATAGAGCTGATAATATAAATATAAGTTCTCTCGAGAGATTTTAAACTCGAGTGATGTATTTTCTGAGAGCGCCGTGGCTGAGCGGTCTTGTAAGCTACCGTGAAGCCATGGGTACCGGGTTCGATTCCCGGTCTTAATGCAATTTCTAAGTAACTAGTTCACTCGACAGACGTCCTGTCTTAACTATAAATATTAAATTCGAATTGGTATTAATGAAAATACCAAACGGAATATGTACTAAAAACTGAGAAATGACAGTTAAACATTTAAAAGGGCGTTTAAGGTAAATTTTCGATCTTAGATTTGATTTTTACACTCGATAATAAGCCACAAATTGTTTGTTTTTTTAATATAGATATAACATTATATGTAAAAGAAACTGGACTGAGTGAAAACATAAAATTTTAATATTTCATCGATAGAAAAAAATCACAAAGTAACGTAATTTTCAACTAAAATCAAGTTATGTTCAAAACTATGCATATAACAGAGTCAATATTTTAATACATAATATAAGATCATATTACCTAGTGACTGTGTTAGCGGTTTAAAAAAATATTGTATATTTTACGAGTTATTAAAATAAAACTATTTCGGCGCTTACTACGTTTCATTCCGCGTAGAACACTCGTTCTGTTTCACCTGGCATCGATACGTTAGACGAGTGAAGCGAGCGAGCGGGTGAAATCTTTTTTCTAGCGTTGTGCGCCCTCTTAAACAACTGTCAATAGTTATGTCAAACGATTACATAAGAAAAGTTTATATTGTCAAAATCACTAAGAAGTCAAGATTAGAAAAGTTTTTTGCGCTAACTTTTCTTAAAATTTCCAATGTTCCGCGCAACTTTCTTAATTTTTGCTTTCATAAAAACTCTCAAACACATCAAAAAAGTAATTATCCAATTCGGTGCAGTCGTTTGGAAGTTATACGCGCACATACATTTCGGTGATTCATTTTTATTTATTATCTCATTCAACATCCAAGTAATCCATTATTTTATAGTAAGCTTTTTTATAAATTTATCTTTTAATTGTGTTTTTACATTCATTGCCAGCTTAAGCATACCACTTGGGAGTTTATTATAAAAGCATATACATTGCCCTTTAAAAGATTTACTAACTTTATAGAGCCTAATGCCAACAGCGAGTTTATCTTTATTCCTTATATTAAATTCATTACTATCACTGTTTTTCTTAAACAAGTTAATATTTTTGTGTACATCAGATTTTCATAAATATATTGACAATTGACTGTCATTATATTTATCTCTTTAAATTTGTCACGGAGTGAGTCCCTCAGTCGCTCTGAATTCCAAAAAGCTCTTGTCCGCTGTTAAACAAAAAAGTTGGATTCAAAAAATACTCGCCTTAAAAATAGTGTTTTATTCCGTTTGTAAACTATTTCCAATCTTCGTTGATTAAATTTCGGCCCAGATTTTGAACAAAAGAGTTATAACAGTAATTATGAAAACGTGGAAAAATACGTTGTAGAATATTTCTAAAGCTTAGTATTAAACAGAATACATTTCAACTGACGTGACGCGCGACATCAGAAGTTCGTGTATTTTTTTAACCACAAAATCAAAACAATACATAACATTGATGTATGGGTGCATATCTGTAGCATTATTACGGATAGATCGAATTCAATACAGTTTTTTGACGTTTATTAAGATCTGTTCATTATGAGATATTTACAATCATGTCGGAGTTTATTACATAATCTTCAATTGTTATAAATTTAACTTGTAGTATCTTTTATCAATCAAAATCCAAGCAAAATGATAAAATTCACTAATAAATTTAAGCTGAGATACATTAAAAACTTGCAAATTGACAATTCATATGAGATTTAACATTAATGTTATTAAAAACTGACTTTAATATTTAATACAGCTGCGAAAAATTGACATCCATATATGATTAGTCTTCTACATATTAAAAAACTAAGTTAAATTGTAGACAATTTCATAAAAATATTTCATAAATGGATGAACATTAATTGTACGATTCATCACTTCCACTTTCATACAAAATTCGCAACATTCATTCATTTAGAAGATACAATGCTACAAACGCACATACTATTATATACGTATCAAAATGGCATCAGCTGTGAAACTTTCTAAGTGTAATATACAAAATTCTCGTGTCACAATGTTTATAACCAAACTCGCCCGAAACGGCTTGGCCGATTTTTATAAATTTTTTAGTGTATGGGCTGAGAATAGGTTGTTAACAATTTTTTGTACTCCTAAGTCATAAGGGTAGCCCACACCATTTTTTTATTTTCACCCCCATTTTTTAATAGCGATATTAGTGCTCATTTTCAACTCTCTAAGAAATAATTTACACGGCAAAACAACATTAACCCGAAAGCTGGCTCATATTTCGGCCAACGCGTTGATACAGCAATACAACGCGGTAATGTAGCCAGTATTTTGGGTACGCACCCTAACGGCTTTGATGAGCCCTTTGTATTTTTGTAAATATATTTAAGTACATTATTGTAAACAACATTTGCCGGATCAGATATATAATTCATCTTCACAATAAAAGATAAGTTGAAGTCAGTTTCGAAAAACCCAACAAATGGATTGACCTCATAAATGGATGAACATTAATCGTTCAAATTTCAAAGCTTTAAAACACAATAATTGATCTATTTAGAAACTATGCCACAAACAGACATATTTATCATTTAACTTATGAAAACAGTGTTACAAACTGTGTGTATGTGAATGCCCCTAACCCCTAGCGGGGCATGGGGCAGACATATTTCTATATATGTTTCAGTGATCATATTCTTTACAGGCAAGTAAGTGGTCAGTCTTCTGTGCCTAACCATTTGTTACCCCAGGATTCGAATCCAGGACCTCCGGCGCAACACGCAAACGCGTTAACTTAGCGGCGGTGGTGTTTGTGTTACAACGCCATTTTGAATATATGATTAAGTCACGTGCCGTAGAAGTAAAGACACGTTTTTGATATTGAACCCAATTGTTGATGACAGTTTAAACCCACTGTCATTGTACAAAATGTATATTTAGATGACCTGGATCTAGACAAACTAAAACATACAATCGTTTTTAGAATTCTAATTCCGCGAGTTCTTTAGAATTTTAAAAATAAAATTCTATAGAAAGCGGGTTCACTTTCGACGAAAAAGTTGTTGGTTTGACATATCTGTGTCTGTGTCCATGTAATAATTTACGAAGATCTGCTAATCCAATTATGAGGTAATTCTTATTTGTTATTAAGAGGCCTATTTTTATTTTAACCTTATTTTTTAGCATAAAATGGTTAATTTTGACGCTCTTATTCTCGGAAACAGAATGATTTTAATAATCTTGACTGATAGAATCTTATAAAATAGTTATTATTATAGTCCATAACGGCCTTGTTTTTTGCAATATATAACAATTTATTTAAATATATCCGAAATTCCGCAGTATGATTTTCATAAAATGCGCGACAACTGTTTTTGAAGATCGTGGACTGAATTAGTGGAGAAAATAAACAAAATTAAATATATGTTATAATATCTATTAAATAACTTTAAAGTTCATAGCGGATCCCTAATTTTGAAATACTTATGAAATTTTTACAAATAAAATCCCAATCATAACAACAAAATTACAAAAAACGCTTTTTAACTGACAATTTCACTTTATTGTATTGGTATTTTTACGTAAAATCTTATATATAAAATTCTCGTGTCACAATGTTAGTTACCTTACTCCTCCGAAACGGCTTTACTGATTTTTACCAAATTTTATATGCATATTCAGTAGGTCTGAGAATCGGCTACTATCTATTTTTCATACCCCTAAGTGTAAGTAAATTAATTTGGCAAAACAACGTTTGCCGGGTCAGCTAGATTATATGTAAATTTTTGTTAGTTCATGACAGAGAAAAATAGCAAATTTCTTTTTAAAAAAATGAATTATAAATTGTTAATTAATCGAAATTACAAATGGTACATTATTACCATATACTAGATGAAAAGCCGGCTTCGCTCGGGTGAAACGTGACTCTTAATACACGTAGGTACAAAATGTAAGTAGATATTTCTGTATTTAGTGGCAGTGACGTTTCGCTAATGGCCAATATGGCGACTGCGATTTCTCTTTCAGCTCCATTAGAATTAAACAAAATACTTGACAATCCAAATTTTGCGGATATATGTTGTCGACTCGAAATCTTTATTTTTTTGTTTTATTATTCAGTTAAGGTTTCGATCGAGTCTACCGTACCCCTTGATGAAATTATTAATATCGTGTCAGTTCTGTGATAGGACAGTTGTATGAGAGTTATTAATATCAATCATTTTTTACTATTATTCACTTGTTTGATATCGTGATTTTAATAACTTGAAGATAACATTATCACGTCAGTTTAAGCAAAAAAGTCGCATCACAATTGGTACATTCAAACTTACACTCAATCTATTGTCAGGCAGTGGCGTAGCTAGGTGTGGGCCAAGTGGGCCTACGCCCAAGGCCTCGCACTTAAAGGGGCCTCGCAAGGCTTCTTCAAGTACGGAATCAAACTTAAATTATTTATTTATTTTTTATTAAAATAAGAACTTCAAAAATGCCTATAGGCCACACTCGTCACACTCTGGCAACACAGCTTAGCTTTGCCAAACGTTTCTTTACATGCATAGGTACTTATCGCAAAACAGTGAAGGTCGTAAACATTTTGATAAAAAGTAAGGATTTCAAAAATTCTAGAAGTAGGTACCTAATTCAGAATAAGATAGTTTATAACTTCTAGTATCTGGATTAAAGTACCATAACATTTTACGCTTCATAAAGACACGGTAAAGCATGTTTGGTAAGATAGATTTATTGGGTAGATGTTGGAAACGAAAGAAAAGGGGCCTCGCTTACCGCGTCGGGGGCTCGACTTCGCCCATGCCTATATTAGGCCACGCAACGCCACTGTTGTCAGGGTCTAAAAATAAAAATACTTAACAACGGAAAATGTAACGCCTGTTTAAAAATCATGAGCAATTATCATAAAATGTATCATTGTAAGATTCCCTCACTTAAATTTAAGTTTACAATTTTAAACACGGCCTCAAATCTGAAAGGAACATCCAACAAACTCATTTGGATTTTAATTTTTTCTGATCATGTTCACAAAAGATGTGTACTTTAGCAGAACATTCCCAAACGTAGATATTCAATGGACAAGGTAACCTTTTTTTAATGGATAAATTATAAAAAAATCAGTAAAATAAAACAAACATGTGAAAGAATTAATAAAATATCTCTAAAAATGAAAAAGTTATGGGACTTTGAAGTTGCGCTTGCAATAAATACATTGCACACAAAAGGGGGTTAAAAAATGCTCAAAAAACATCACGTGATGTTTTAGCCCCTTATATCTAATAGGATTTGTTTAACTGTTAAACTTATTTTAACATATTTTATGCATTACAAATGCATATTAAGTCTTAAATCTTATATATAAAATTCTCGTGTCACAATATTAGTTACCTTACTCCTCCGAAACGGCTTTACTGATTTTTACCAAATTTTATATGCATATTCAGTAGATCTGAGAATCGGCATCTATTTTTCATCCCCTTAAGTGATAAGGGTAGCCCACCCCAAAAATTAATATGGCCAAACAACGTTTGCTGGGTCAGCTAATATCTAATAGGATTTGTTTAACTATTAAACTTTTTTAACATGTATGAATTGCAAATGCATATAAAGTCTTAAATGTTTTTTATGAAATGCATAAATTATCATTGAATCTCTCGTGATTAACTTAGTAAATGTAAGTAAATTTTAGTTTGGTTAATTTAGATTTATGAAAGAACGCATCTCGCAAACAAACTTTCAAGTTTGGCGAAATAAATGAAAAATGCATATTTTTTGTTAAAAAAAGTAAAGATCAAGTGAAGACAAATCAAAGAACCCATAATATATGTATGTTTGTTTTATTACCAATCTTTCGCCTCATCCACTCAACTTTTCAACGTATTTGTATTAAAACTATGAAGTTGTCTTAAGCAAATCACAGACTTAGCTATAATATATATTTATATTTTTATAGCTAGGCATATACATTTTTTATACTAATTTTCGAGTGACCGCACACTCAGCTATAAGATATATTTCTGTGACGTCACCAAGCTATACCGTAATATAAATTATTGCATGTTACTATATATTATGGCAATAGGACGACCATCATAAAATAAAGGCAAAATATATATTTCTCAGTGTGTGGTAGCTTGCTATATCATAATAATTGGGACAACTCACATACATTGCCCTGATCCCAGAGTAAGTAGCTGAATCACTTGTGTTATGGTAATCAGAAACAACGAGGGTACCACAATAAATATATATCGCACCCTTAGAATGAAAGTGACCTAATCCAAAAAATGCAATTTGTGGTAAATGAGCATTAAAGTCTTCAAAAAATTATAGTATTGAATACATCTTAATAATAGACTTAAGAATGCGCTGCCCCCTGTTATGCTAAGATATGGGTCACTTCTACTTTACAAGGTTTTAGAATATGCTTTATAAGGTCAGTTTATGGTGAAATCGAGTGTTATAGGAATTTTGAGTTGAGTCACTTTCATTCTAAGGGTGCGATATATAAGTTTCAAGACTTGGAAACAAACATTCGTGCTGATCACACAAATTAATGCATCTATGATGCAGAAGGCAGGAGAATTGCGCCAATCGTCTAAATACGATATTATAGTATGGTATATTAATATATATTATAGCTAAGTCTGTGATGGGCTTAACTATGAATTCATGTTGAGTTCCACTCGCACGTACCGCAGTGCGGCGTCTTGCGTCATGCGCTTATGCGGTGCCTGGCCGATATTTACACGTCAGATATAGGCAATTTTTAATTTTATAAATTTACTCATAAACTCATAAACAAGAACCTACGATCATGGGTATACCCAGCTTCTGGCCAAGCGGTAAATCAGATTTCTTAGGTCTTCTGCGGCTCTTTTGTCATACTACACAAACACACCTACATGAAACATTATATTTTGTTGGACAAACAGCCGCAAATGATCCTGCTTTATATGTAGTTAAATGAATAAAAGTAAATTTGCAATGTATTTTTTACAATTGCATTTTGCCTGTGTCTACGTGGTTTATTTAAAAGTTAGATCATAAGGCCACGTTTACACTTTGATTTATAATAATAAAGGCGAGTTTATACATGTTCCATTATTTATACCTGCTAAAGCTAAAAGTATTAAGGAAATTTATTATTCGTAACTAATCCTTTACGTAACGCACCCAACGGAAGCTCACATTTTTTTCCGTTTTTGCAACATTTTTCATCGATGCCCCACTCTTATTAGTTGTAGGATGGTGTTATATAGCTCATAGCTTTCCTCAATATATAGACTATACAACACAAATTTTTCAATTCCAACCAGTAGTTACTAAGTTACCTTCAAACAAAAAAACTTTCAGCTTTATATTTCACAATGAACACATGACAGTGTCCAAAATTAAAAATAACGCGCGAACAATAAATTCAATCGATTTAAAAACGATGCGTTACATATAAAAATGCGAGATGTGTTAAGTACAAAGAAATCTCAAGCGAATGAAAAAACATTAAACAAATTGAAACCTTACGTTAAAAGTTAAATCTTTTCTTAATAATATATGTGAAAGTAACTCTGTCTGTCGCGGTTTCACGCCAAAACTACTGAACCAATTTAAATTAAATTTAGTACACAGATTGAGAAAGGACATAGGCTACTTGACTACTGTGTGACACATGACAAATGTAAAATGTCAAAAATGAAGAGCAATCAAACTTCAAAGATATTTTTGACTTTGACGTTTGTATAAAAAGATTAAAAACTTGAAGATGATAAGTATCAATTCACTCACTTGATCGTTTAACGAAGCCAATTATAACTGTAGGTATATATACCTACTTAAAAGGTCTAGTTTCAATCTCAGTTAATTGCTAATATTGGTCTCGAAAATGTTCCACTCAAAGCGTTTAATATTATAAAAAAGTAAACTGAATTTGCAATAAAAGTTATATACCAGAAATTCAAGAAATACATTCAGATTCATTGCCAAACTAACAAAAGTTCAAAAAAAATAAGATGAAATTAACAAAACATCTTTATTTTTTAATTTTTATTATATTTGGAACATTTATTAACAATATTTACAACAATACAAAAGGCTCATCAAAGCCGTTGAGCGTACCCAAAATACGTTACCGTTTCGTATCGCTTTTAACGCGTTGGCTGAAATATGAGCCAGCTTTTGGATTTCTCTTCTGGCCTCTACGAACCCAAAATCTCAACTCACTAAGAATCTAAGAGACATATTTTCGTCTTTTGTTGCTATCTACAATCGATGCTACGCCATCAGCAGCTACAGAAGTAGCATGGAGATGCGAAGACGCCAGTGAATGAAAAAATGTTATGTTTTTCGTTAAGAGGATAGATAGTGAAGTGGTGATACGCGGCGCGAGTAGGTATTTTAAAAAATGCTATCTCTTTCATACCGCTGCCTCACTTCGGGCGTGCGAAAGAGAGAGTTGCAAGTTCTTAGAAGCAATCCTACATTTCCTTTTTAAAATAGTTAACGATTTCACCCCCCTAAACATTTGCGAAATGAGACACTTTTGGTCTCTTTAGATTCAGTAAACCTTAATTTAGGTCTGTACGTTTTTCTATTTTAGTAATTTAGTTTAGTTTCATTTAAAAGAATAAAAACACTCGAGGAAGATTTTAAATCGAAAATCTAGATATTTAGATGCTAATAACTTCTATCAATTTATTGAAATTAAAAACGTACGGACCTAGTTTTTCATTTTATCTAAAACATATCTAAAAATTTTGAAAATTAGACTATGTTTATGGGGGGAAAAACGTGATCGCTTTTTGTATGAAAATGTAAAGCTTCACAATCGTAAGTCCAAATTTTTTATTAAGTAAAGAAAATTCAAGTCGCTGGAAACGCTTAAATATTCCACGGAATTGGTTTTCTTCATGCTCTTCGTTGATATATTGTTAAAACTCACGAAAGGTCAGTCTTTATGGCCATTACAACTTCCAGTTGGACTTAGTTTTCTGTAGGTCGGTATATAATTTACCTATATTTCACTATCTAAGTAAAACCTTATAAAACCTTCAAGCCAAAATTAAACTATCCGTGTGCACGGCAAAAGGTATTTTCAATTAAAATATTTAAACATAAATTATTTGTAGATCACAAATCGACTTCAAAAAATGTGTATGTTTGTTACCTTAGAACTTTCGACTGGACGAATCGATTTCGATGATTATTTTTTATTTGAAAGCTAGTGCTTCCCTGTAGGCCCAAATTTCAGAAAATCTTGTCAGAAAATCTTTCAAAAAATCTGTTCAGTAGTTTTAGAGTTACAATTTGAAGTTGCTTTAATTTTTGTTAAAAATTAACACTATATTATCATTCAACAATGTTAATAATAAAAATTTCTAGGGATTTCTAAATTGTCTTCAATTCCAATTGTTTATATAAAATCTATTAACATCTGGATGGACTGATTTTGATGATCTCTGATTTGTTAGATTTATCCAATCCGAGAGAATAGCAGACTATTTAAAATTTGGAAACATTTACGAAAAAGTGTTGTATGAAGATAATTCGTTTCATACATTTTCTATGAAATGACGTTTTAGGTGACAGATTATTCAGAACTGTGAAGTGATGCGAAGTTCGTGGGGTCAACTAGAAAAAAATATAAATTAATAATAATAGCAGAATAACTATTAATATAAAACTGCAGGAAACTGAAACCTAGCTCATATTTCGCGTGCATGCAACACGGTAGTAGCCAGTATTTTGGGTACGCACCCCAACGGCTTTGATGAGCCTATTGTGTTTTTGTAAATATATTTAAGTACATTGTATACTCCATGAGGCGAAAATAATGAATTGATTAAATGTAATCTAATTTTATTATATTTTAAATTAATTTGTTATCCAAATTTTTATGTTATTATTACTTATTTTTAATTTAAGATTTAGTTTGTTTTTATATAAAAACTTATGTAAAGTAGGTTAAGTTTTTTTATTTGTAAATTTTTGTATTCTGTGTTTTTGTAACCTTCTTCTGTGTATGCCTTTTTAATAAATTCCATGAATTGATTGTATGAAATTCGACGGATAGTAAACAAACTTGTTTTTCAAAAATTCTTTCGCTGATGGAAAACTATTCTTTTGGATGACTTAGGTATATGATATACGCGAACAAAGTCGCTAGTAAGTGCTTGTTTTAAATATAAACCACACCCAACTTCCTGTTAGCGGAAGTGTGCGAGGTATAATCAAATAAAGTAATGTCAGAGGATATCATGAATTCAATTCGCATGCTACCAATTGTGAGTTGTCACATTGATGGCACAGTTTCATTTGAGTTATCTGTTTATAAAATAAATTATTAAGAACCATAAACATAGACTTATCGCTGATTTATTAGCCTAATCTCAAAATAGCTGAATCTATAAAAATGAATCACCGAAATGTACGCGCATTCCGAACGCCAGCACCGAATTGGATAATTCTTTTTTTGTTGGTTCTTATTATCTGGAGAAGGTTCTTATTAAATAAATAATTAAGGGCGGGGAACATTAGAAAATTTAAGAAAACCTTTCTAATACAATAATTAAGCATTAACATTTTGTAGTTACATAAGTTAAACAATGTAATGTCTTTAATGATTCGTGGTTTAGCAACAAATCTTAATGGCCCTTTGTTTTGAGTAGTAATATAAAACAAAGTACACTTATAACTCGAGAACAGCTGGAGAGATTTTCATGGTTTTTGATTAATTGTATTTTCCACCGTCCTAGCAGATTAAAAAAATATTGGAAAATTTTCGACAAAATAAAATAAACATTTCCCATACAAAATTTTCTTTCTATGGAATGACGTTTTAAGTGACACGTATGTGGGACGCGATACAAAATTCGCTTAGTGTTTTTTTTAATTGGGACAGCTCACAAACAATGATCCCAAAGTAGCTGAAGCACTTGTTATGGTAATCAGAAATTAAACACAATATACATATAAACAATCAAGTCTCGGAAACAAAGATTCGTCTCATCACAAACTCAGCACCTACCGGGATTCGAACCCGGGACCTTTTGATGCTACCAATTGCGCCAATCGGTCAAACCGGTGTTAGTGAACGGGTTGAATCACGTGGTGGCTAGACGCGTGGGCTGACAACCCAAACAAGACTATGCGTGGGAGGACACGCCCTCACAACATTCAACAAATTAAGATTCGTACTCTTGAAACGAACTACTAGCAAATCATTTACCACGGGAAACCTGAAAGCTGGCTCATATTTCGCCCAACGCGTTACCAAACAACGCGGTAATGTATTTTGGGTACGCACCCTTGGTTTTGATAAACATTTTGTATTTTTTGAATATATTTATCTATACAGATGTAGGTCCTTTTGGTGAGGTGATATTAATTAATATACTTCAGTAATCCTCCAAGACTTTGTAATTAGTTTAATAATGAGTATATTATAAGAAATTACATTGTAAATAATTACTACATAGTATAAAACAAAGTTGCTTTCTCTTTCCCTATATCCCTTTGTATGCTTATCTTTAAAACTACGCAACGGATTTTGATGCGGTTTTTTTTAATAGATAGAGTGATTAAAGAGGAAGGTTTATATATGTTTTATACCCGTGCGAAGCTGGTCTGGGTCGGTTAAAATAAAAGCTTTTTACTAAATGCATATGACTCACTGGCAGATAGCTGATGTTATAAGGTAACTTAATATAAATAAATAATAAAAAATAACTATTCCGCGCGGATTAAGTACATAATACATCTATTTTGCTGTTGGCTATTTTACTCTGTATAGGCTATATTACGTTACGACCAAACGTGGATAAAACCAAGAGGCTCTAGGCTAGTTGTAAATAAATTCTGTTAAAATATATATTTAGATTGTGTTTAAAATTTGATGAAAATTATTTTACAAATTTATTTATTAGTTTTATTGGCGTGTTTATCTGTGACATTTCTCCTAAACAACTGAACCGAATTTGATGCGTATTTTCTGTTTGAAAGTTCATACATCCATTTATGTATGTGTTAGTATGTCGATTTCAATTGTTAATATATAAACAAAAAAAAGGTTCATCAAAGGTTGGGGTGCGTACCCAAAATACTGGCTACATTATTATTAATTTATTTAAACCTGACATTTATAGATTTTTGCTATCATCATAATACGTGAAGCAAAAACTTTGTACCCCTTTTTAATAAAATTTCTCGAATGGATGATCATGAAATTTTCCACAGTTAAAGTTTATATGAATAAGTGTATAAAGCTATTTTTTATATAAAATGCATTAGAAATACATTATTGTGTTCATCAAAATCTTCAGTAGTTGAATTACAATTTGAAGTCGGTTTTTTTATTAAAATCTTAACACTAGGAACTAAATAATTAATATATTTTAGATTATTTTGCTATCCAAATTTTTATGTTATTAATATTACTTATTTTTAATTTAAAATTTAGTTTAATTGTTTTTCTATAAAATCTTATGTAAATATTATCAGCTGTAATACAGTTGTAAATAATTTCATTACATTTGAATAAATAACTCCTTTATTTTACTTAAAGGTATCGAAAAGGTGGTTACGGATACACTAAATACAAAAAAAGTCATAATTTAAAAAACTAATTACAGGTTTTTTTGCCACAAGGAATACTTTTTTAAATATTTTTAATTTTTAGAGCTAATTTTATTATGTTTAAGAGCATTTTGTATTCCAAATTTTTATGAATATATTTTTAGTTATTTTATTTAATAACTAGCGACCCTTTGCACGGGTATAAAACATACATAAAAACCTTCCTCTTCAATCACTCTATCTATTAAAAAAAACCGCATCAAAATCCGTTGCGTAGTTTTAAAGATTTAAGCATACAAAGGGATATAGGGAAAGAAAAAGCGACTTTGTTTTATACTATGTAGTATATAGTATGTAGTGATTGTAAATAATATTATTGTTTTATTTATATGTATATTTATTTGTGTATATTATTCTAAGTACACACAATGTGACTAAGAAACCGCGCTGAACATTTTTTGAAAGTTACACTACGCTTAAATAAACTTCACAAATCTATCAAAATCTTCATGTTTGTACTCCTCCGAAACGGTTCGACAGATTTTTATGAATTTTTTCTATGTATTTACTTGGTATTAGGTAAGGTAGGTAGGGTAGGTTCCTTCACCCTAAATTTTTTATTAGCGGAAGTAAGTAAACCCGCTGGAAATAGTATTTTATAAGCCTTTTAACAATTTATAAGTACATCACCCATTGATCTGTATTTTTGGTCTGTATTGGGTTGCCTGGAAAAGATCGCTGATTAGCGATAAGCCGTTGCACTCCATTGCAACAAAGTGTGTAAAAATATTGTTCATTATACGCATATCAGCGCGTTTCTCATTTGAGGATTTCACGTTAAGAACTTAAGTTATAAGTATAAATCAACAAAATGCGTTTCTGAATAAAATAAGCAAACATGAGTTGAGAAAAGCATATTTTGACTTGTGAAACGCAAAATACTTAAGCTTAAGGATTTAAAAATACGCAGTTAAGCACGGCTGATTTTCTCAAATGAGACGATTATTATAAACGATTTGCAATATTTTCAAATGTATATTTCTTGTATACTATTTTTGTCGGTGATAGACAAAGAAACAAGGCAAAAGGCAAGGTTCATGAAACTAGCGACCCGCTCCGGCTTCGCACGGGTTTAAAATATATAGCCATAGCATTTTTATATACACGCTCCCGCCACGCTGGTACCGCCTCAAACGCTACGTCCCGCAATTTTTAAATCTTTAATATCTTCGAAAAAAATCATTTAAAACATGCTGTAAAGGGCCATATAGATTTATATTAAATCAACAATGTATTTAAGGTATTTAATTGGATAAGGATTAATGCTGTTTTGGTTAAAATCGCTTCGAAAGTTAGCCATTATTTGTCGTAAAAAGTAAATGACAAAAAAATGTTATTGTGGAATATCCATAAGAGATAGATATATACCATCGCGGAGTTTTCTGTAGACCTTTTCAATGTGTACAATACTTAGTACATTATTTTGATAAATCTTGTAGGGTTCAGCCTGCGTTTGCAATGGAAGCGGAAAAATGTAATTATTTACATCACATTAGTAACCTCAAAAATAACAGTATTTTTACACTATTTAATGAATGTTATTATACATAAAAACCTTCCTCTTCAATCACTCTATCTATTAAAAAAAACCGCATCAAAATCCGTTGCGTAGTTTTAAAGATTTAAGCATACAAAGGGATATAGGGAAAGAAAAAGTGACTTTGTTTTATACTATGTAGTGATAATCGAATGTACGTCTGTTCTTACCATCACCAACCTTGATATGACCCTGACAGTTACTATATACGTATATCCTTTTGGATGCAAGAACTCATTTAGCGACTATAGTATAATAAATTCTATGCTTTTTACGTACTTTAATCTTTTTTTTTAATTACCACCGAAAAGTAGACCAAGAAAAGTCAAAACCATTCAAGCTTTTACAAAGCACTTGCATTTATAGTTGCAGTTCTGAAAGTAGGTTCTACTGGAAAAGTCAGTCATTAAATAGGCTTTTACGCACTAGATTTATACATAGTTATCACCTAGTGGATTCTGTAAAAGTCAAAATCAAAGGTACTATTGGCCCGTCGTTTTTTTATATTTACAGTTATCTGTGGGTTCTATTGGGAAGAGCTTTTTAAAACCCTGTTTTATAGATTTTACAGAATGACAATGATTGATATTTTAATATCATTTGCGTCTCGCTAATGCATCGCCCCCTGAGAGCTACGTAGCAATATACTTACCGTTTATTACCCGTTGTTTAAAGCAACACTCACTCGCGACAAGTTCACACCACGGAGGTCGGATACAGACTGATCGCTGGCCAGATACTGACTCTATGTGGAGAAAATGCGCTGAAAGCGCTTCAACTTGAAAAGCTTATCTGTATAAAAATGAATCGCCGAAATGTATGTACGCGCATAACTTTCGAACGACTGCATCAAATTGGATAGTTCTTTTTTCGTTGTGTTTGTTATTATCTGGAGAATATTTTTATGAAAAAAAAAATTAAAAAGGTTGCGCGGAACATTAGAAAAATTAAAGAATATATCAATTTTTAAATGTAAATTTCTTAAAGTTTATATTTTTAATTATACCAATTAGATTCAATATTCATAATTAAGACAGGAAAATGTCTGTCGGCTCTAGTTTGTATATAACCCGGATGAAAAACAGAATAAGACGTGTGTGTCTAAAGCATCGTAGCGCGAAAACGAATTGACCAATTTGGGGTCGAGGTCGAATTGATCATTCATTATTTAGGTATTCTCAATTGTAACTGTGGTGCCCCGCGGTTTCGTCTACATTAATTTCATCTTATAGAAAACTCGTATCTCTATAAAACAAAACATACTAATTATATATATTTTTTTAATTATTAGGTTTAGTTCCCTAAGGATACCGAGACAAAAAGTAGCCTGTGACTTTCTTCATCCCTCCAACTATGTCCTTGCCAAAAATCACGTCAATCTGATGCTCCATTTAGGCGTGAAATAAGAAACGTTTTTTTAAATATAAAAATATAGAAAAATATAGAAATTATCACACAGGCGCACAATACTGGTAAGTTCCTTAACTCCCGACGCAAAAACATACGAGTTGATTCTCTAGGATTCGAACTCCGAACCACCAGCGCTATACACAGATTAATAAATTATCAAAATCCCCAGACATGTTAAGTTATGTGATGTTTGGATGTTTGTAAATCAACCACGCTTAAAGGGCTGAACGAATTTGAATGAAATTAGGCACGCAAATAGAATATACTCTGGATTACCATATACTTTATATATCAGTGGTGTGTTCCTGTGGGATAATATAGTGATATGAATAATATATTTTTCAGCTTCAGTATAAAATTGTTTTGATAAAACATTGCAACAATGTCTAAAGTTAATTAAAAAAAACACTTTATTGTATGCTTTTTTTATAAATCTAGATACGAATATTCGTAGGCTATATAACATCACGTTACGACGAAATTAAAACAACTAGTTACAAATAATTACACCTGAATGAATGCACACATATTCATAGATTGTAGCTAAGACAGTCGTTCATAACAACTTAAAAAGATTTTCTGTCATTACGTTAATATGTAAATGAAAGGAAAACAAGTTAGTAAGAATATAATATGAAAATTCTTCAGCGCTTTAAATGAAACAATGCAGCCCTTAAAATGCTGAGTTGGCGCAGTACCTCTGAGCCCGGGAGCCTTCCCTCTCACCCCCATACCCTCGCCCCGCCGAAAAACAACAGCGTTATACCACAATGCAGAATTTCTTTCGGTCATTTGACTTAAACTTAACCAATCTTAACTTAAATCCTAACACTTATAAACAGCTTAACTGAGATCTCCACGTGTCTCAATAACCTCCAATGCAAAAAGAGGGGAGTTATTGGCATAACACGAATCTATACAGATAAATAAAATCGGAGTGTCTGTTTATAATATTAAAATAACCACATCTTACTAAATACATATGGATGTGCCCTTGATCACTTTTGACGGGACTTTAACTGGCAGACAGCTAAGTTAATAAGGAGTAACTTAGGCTACTTTTATAATAGGAATTAATAAAAAGTGAAGTCCCGTGTCCATTAGTGGGGTATGGGGCAGATGCATTTCACATCTGTTTCACTGATCGATTTTTTCTTTAGGGGCAAGTAGGTGATCAGCCTTCTTTGCCCTACCGAGTTTTTTTATCTCCACCGAATCCAGGACCTCTCGGTTGTAACGCTTACGCACTTACCATTAGACCAAGGTGGCGGTCATCTAATTAATTTACTTATATATTTTTCTCTATGTTGAGATCATTCAACCAAATTTGTGTGTGGGTTTTAATGTTTCACTCTTGGTTGGTTTTATTGCATTTTACTATTTTAACCTAAATTTTTGGTTAAAATAGTATATAAACCACCGGGGACCCTAGGGCTGGTGCTTTGCTTGCTTGCTTCCTCAGCGCATTAATATTGCAATCCAGCGAGAAAATGTTGCCAGCATTAAAGATACTATGCCACTTGGAATATTTTTTAAATATTTTAAATTTTTAAAGATAATTTTATTATATTTTAGAGTATTTTGTATTCCAAATGTTATAATAATATATTCTTAGTTATTTTAGTATTTAATTTTTTTATGAAATATTTTTATGTAATACTAGCGACCCGCCCCGGCTTTGCACGGGTCTAATACATATATAAAAACCTTCCTCTTCAATCACTCTATCTATTAAAAAAACCGCATCAAAATCCGTTGGGTAGTTTTAAAGATTTAAGCATACATAGGGATATAGGGACAGAGAAAGCGACTTTGTGATTTGTAATAATTGTAAAGACAAATAAAATATATGCAGATTAAAAAATTAATTTGTTTCCTTTTTGTCAACTTCCAGTGTAAATTAATAAATAAATCTCATGGTTAATGTAATGGATCCGAAGAGCTATATTTCTCCCAGTAATAGCTTTGAATAGAACTTCTGATAAGCTCGTCCCGAATTTGTTTCCGCGCGGGAATTTTAATTGACTTACATCAGAAATAATTTCATTTGTAACATTCATAAAGAGAAAGTTGAACGGAGACCCTGAAAATTGTATTTTATACGAAAGTAACTGTATTACGCTTCGTGAAACACTGAACCGATTTTGCTGGAATTTGACACAGAGATATACCAGAGCTTGGTTATGGGCTAAATAAAAATTACGTGTGGCACTCGAGGACTTGCGGTAAAGCAACTTATGCAATGATAATTATTTATTTATTATATTTATGCAGTATTTATTCATATTTAAACCACTTTATACACAAACTTTACGCGTAAGTAGACTTATAAAAATACAAAGATAAAATAAAAACTAGAAAAAGTAGCGCCATCTTGCGAGCTTTGAGTTCTGTGGACCTGATCGAACCACCTTAAGAATACATCAAATTGAAAATCGCTCCATCTGGGAGTGAATAGACAAATCCTCTTTGTAGTTTCTGTTTAAATTCAAACTGTATAGAAATTACACTGTCTCTTTCTTACACGAAGCATTTATGAAGGCGTAAGTAAGAGAAATAGAGGATGCACGGCTGGGGCCGGGTTTATTTTCGTTACGGAATTTCTTGATTCAGTCGCCGCGCTCAAAGCCCGCGATAAAATCTAGGCAATAGCTTACAAAACTCGGTCTGGCAGGGCATAGAAGGCTGATCAGCCACTTGCCCCTAAGGAAAAATTGGATCAGTGAAATAGATGTGAAATGCATCTGCCCCATACCCCACTATGGGACACGAGACTTCATTTTTGGTTATGGGCTGCCTTTTATTGCGAGACGTAATGTAGTTGAAATAGAAAATTAAAGTTCATATGAAAATATGTCACTGTAGAAGATTGCCGAAGGAAACAGATATTCATAAACTGCTAAGATTCATCTAGATCACATTCTTTCAAATGAAACCGCATAGAAATCGATCCATCCGTTTAAGAGTAACGATGCCATGTATCTTTGCCATCCAAATTCGGTATAAATAAGGCATCACTAAAATATAATTTAAACAAAAAAAAAAGACTTCAAATTGTAACTCTAAAACTACTGAACAGATTTTGATGAAATTGGACAACACTGGGAGCACTAGCTTTCAAAGAAAAAAGAATCATCAAAATCGGTTCATCAAACATAAAAAAAATACAGTCGAATTGAGAACCTCTTCCTTTTTTGAAGACAGACACGTCAAATGTATAACATCCCCCTTTTTGTATCTGTATTACAAAAAGTTAGACGGTTAGTATTTTCATAATAGTTGTACGCAGAATAATGACGCATTCCGATTCGCAATGCAGCGAGAGGAAAAATATATTTTACACGGCCGCCATTAAATTTCCGCCTCTCTGTCATTAGTAGGTAATTATTTATATATTAGCGATACAGTAATGCAGACAGTATTTTGGGTACGCACCCCAACGCTTTGATGAGTGTTAAATTATTTTTAATTTCACCTGTTCTAGTAAGTAATCTTTACTAATATTATAAATGTGAAAGTAGCAGTTTAAGTATCTCATATCTAAACAATTGGCCAATGTGTAAATGTTGATGTGTCTATACTATGTTATATTATATTAGATACATTGTTGTTCGCCTGAGTTATATAATTATTTTTAGGTATATGTTTGAGTGTTTAGTACTTCGTAATTTAATAGTCGTTCATTGATATTTGTTTTCTCATTAATTTTTATGTTATTTTTTTATATTTAAATATTTTTGCTCCTAATTTGTCGTTGGATTTTGACGTTTAGTTTTATATTGATAGTTTATGGATAAGATATGTCATAGTCCTTTCCTGTTGTACAGTACTATTGCATGTTGTGATCTCTAATTGAAGAAACACAATGTTTAAACTGTAACAGTACAATAGCATAGCTTGTAAAGTGTATTCTTTGTTGGAGATCCTAATAAAAATAAATAAATGAAAGTAACTCTGTTTGTCGCGATTTAACGTCAAAACTACATAACTGAATTAATTGAAATTTGGTATACAAATATTCCACAGCCTGAGAAAATACATAGGCTACTTTTTAATGCAATAAAAAGGTCATTTTTAGAGCTAAAAGCTTTTAGGCTATCATCACGTTACGACGAAGTCAACGCGTGTGAAACCGCAAGGCACAGTTAGTATCTATATAAGAGGCCCTAATCTATAATGAGACGACAATAAACATGCATATGCCCATCTGGGATAGTTAAAAAGGCGGAATGAATATCAAAATGTAACTGTTAACTGCAGATGAGTTGGAAAACATCCAAAAACAATCAACGTGAAAAATAAAATGTTCAAGTTGTTCTGTATCCACGTCAAACATTGCTATGAATATTTTAATGAGCATTCTAGTGAATGCTGTAGTTGATAAAAGTGAAGTCCCGTGTCCCCTGGTGGGGTATGGGGCAGATGCATTTCACATCTGTTTCACTGATCGATTTTTTTCTTTAGGGGCAAGTAGGTGATCGGCCTTCTATGCCCTGCCAAACCGAGTTTTTTTATCTCCACCGGGGATCGAACCCAGGACCTCTCGGTTGTAACGCATACGCGCTTACCACTAGACCAAGAAGGCGCTCATTTATAGAATATAAGCAACAATAATTCACCAATTTTAACTAGTAGGTAATTCCTGAACGCGTTTAAACAAACAAATTAGTATTTAAATCTATCCGTCTTAGAGCTATATTCGATGCTCGGCAGTAAATATTCTTCACGAAGATGTCAGACTTGACGGTTTTGGCTCGGCAAAAAGCTCGAAGCAATGCTCGCTAGAATGCTCGCCAGAACGCTCGATAGAACGCTCGTTAAAATATTCTCGTATTTTTCTGTTACATTCGCACAAATGCTCATTACAAGTGAGTGCTCAAGTTTATTAGCACTCAAAGGGAAAAGCAGCAAGCGCAGACTGCCACCAGCCACGAACCCAACATCTTCATTCATCATCATGCTCACATACGGGTGCTTCCCACCTGCTCCTTGACAAGTACGTCCTGGATCTGGTTCAGAAAGGTACCAGGTCTACTAGCACCCACGTTTAATCGTCTATTCTCATTCTCTCCAAGTGCCCAAACCATCTAAGATATTAAAATAACCGCTTTTTACTAAATGCATATGTAAACACGGTGCATATACCAAGGTAAAATTTTTTGTTTCTCTGATTTTGACGGGACTTTCACTGGCAGATAGCTGATGTAATAAGGAGTAACTTAGGCTCTTATTTTAGAAATTATATAAAGTATGAACGAAGTACATAATACATATATATTATTTCGCTGTTCGCTATTTAAATCTGTTTATAGACTATATAACATCACGTTACGACGAAATTAACGCGGATGAAACCAAGGGACACAGCTAGTTAAATAATATTATTTCAAATTAAGCATCGCTTATAGGTAAGGTTATTAATTATCAGATGCATCGGTCGCATTGCGGGAAGCACATTGCAGTATCAGACTAGCGTAAGATATGAATAAATTCACACGAATCCAACACAAAACAAGGGTAATTGGAGGTAATTTAAAAACTCCCAACCTGTTTATGTATATAAAATTACACAATTAATTGCAATTTACAATATGGGCCCCAAAGAATCACTCCGTGAAAAATTTAAAGAGATAAATATAATGACAGTCAATTGTCAATATATTTATGAAAGTCTGATATATGTACACAAAAATATTAACTTGTTTAAGAATAACAGTGATAGTAATAAATTTAATACTAGGAATAAAAATAAACTCGCTGTTGGCATTAGTAGGCTCCATAAAGTTAGTAAATCTTTTAAAGGGCAATGTATACGCTTTTACAATAAACTCCCAAGTGATATGCTTAAATTGTCAGTGAATAAATTTAAAAACACAATTAAAAGAAAATTTATAAAAAAAGCATACTATGAATATATGTATATATAAAAATGATCAAATATGATTTCAATGAATAAAGATATTTTAACTTTGACTTTGACTTTGAAAACAAAGGTTATTTAATCCATCACTCATGGATTGGATGTAGCGATTTTGATGTGTGATTTGTTGGATTCGTGTAATATGCATGAATAACTTTTAAAAACCAGTAAACTTTTCCTCCGTTGGAAAGACAATGAAGCTTATGTAGATGCACTAACTGGGCCGGCCCATTCGCAGTTGTAGCACGGGCTCAAAGCATACCAGCGTGAAATGGTACTTGTGTTGAGTGAGTGCAGAGGATACCAGATACCAGAGGCAAAGCGTGGACGGCGGTGCGGTTGCCCCAGGACCAGGGCCGTAGCTAGGGGAGGGCATTGGGGGGCAATGCCCTACCTAGAAATCACAATGCCCTACCTTAAAAGTACCAAAAACTAAACGACCAAGAGAGATACATGGTGACTGATTTAGGAGCCCGTGCTTCGAGGGCAGATTAATTATGATAATTTTTTACTTCCGCCCTACCTGTAATAAATGCTGCCCTACCTCAAATTCGACTCTAGCTACAGGCTTGGGTTGTCCATAGATAGCGGTGAACTCTTACCATCAGGGGACCCGCCTGCCCTGTTATCCGCTATTATATTGCAACGGTATGTGTGACTATAATCTGCTGACTTCTACTTTTAATTTATATCGTAACACCATTATCATACATCGCTAATAATATCTTTGTAATATTTATTTTCTCAATGAACCGGTACCAAAAATAAATAACTAGAGAATGGATGTTAATTTGAATCGCAATCTGTAATATCAAAGACCCTACAATATGAAAAAAAAGTGAACCCCGCAAAATTCGTATCGTTTCAGACCTCCGAATAAAACGTCATACCATAGAAAATTTAAGGAAATGAATTCTACTCACAAACACTTTTTCGTGAACTATTCAATATTTTAGATAAAAAATATTAATTGCAAATGGAAATATGCGACAGCTTAAGTAGTAAATTCTTATACTTTTAATCAAGTCGAGCTAAGAATACTTAATTTATAATATTTCTTGCTTTTTGTTCTATGAAACAATATAAACATTGTCATATGGCCTTGTAACAAATGCTACAATAAACTCTCTAGGTCAACGAAATTGCGAAATTCTAGATTTATTATTATATAATGTATCTACACTCGTGTACAGAGAATTGTATTTTATTGTTATGAATAAACTCAAGTGAAATTGATGTTAGGTTTGGAAAACCTAACATATTAGATTGATGAATGAATGAATAGATTCAAATTGTAAATAGACCCATCACGGTCAGGCCAGCTTTCAAACAAAAATTTGAAATTACCTATCTATACAGATAAATAAAATTGGAGTGTCTGTTTATAATATTAAAATAACCGTTATTTACTAAATGCATATTATGCATTCTCCGTTAATGTGCCGGCCATTTTAGAGCCGAATGGCATTATACGCAGTGATGGCAGGCGTCCTGATGGTATGACACTGGTTGCTTGGAGTCGTGGTAAGGCGCTTGTGTGGGACGCTACTGGCGTCTTCGCATCTCCATGCTACTTCCGTGGCTGCTGGTGGCGCGGTATCGATTGCAGAAAGCAACAAAAGGCGAAAATATGAAAGTCTTATGGATTCTTATATTTTCGTTCCTTTTGGAGTGGAGACTTTGGGTCCATGGGGGCCAGAAGTGCGTCGATTGTTTAAAGAGATATCGACGCGCTTAGTTGAGAGCACAGGAAACCCGAAAGCTGGCTCATATTTCGGCCAACGCATTATAGCAATACAACGCGGTAATGTAGCCAGTATTTTGTGTACGCACCCTAACGGCTTTGATGAGCCTTTTGTATTTTTGTAAATATATTTAAGTAAATTATTGTAAATGTATTAACTAATAAAGATTGCATTCTATTGTAATATCTTAAGCTTTAGTAAAATCCTAGACAATTTCACGAAACCCTAAAATAGTTGTCCCATCTAAAACATTTCTTGTTTAAGTCAAACATTTTTCTTGCAATAAAATATTTAAGGCATTAAATAGGTACATTTACCGCGCTGACAAAGTTATTAGTATGAGAATCATTAATCATATTTTAAGCTATACTTTGAGTAGGTAATTTAATTATCTTTCAAAGTTTAAATGATCGTAACTAATTTATATTAACTCAAACTGAAGTAAAACCGGCAATAAAACTGATAGCGTTCAGTTTTATAGGATGCATTTTAACTTTATATGCCCTAGTTAACATTAAAGTTTTAAGTAATAATAAAATAGGTCATAAACTCGCTAGAGAATTCCATATTTATTGCTTTTGCTGGTAGTATTTAAAAATTAAAATAATTGAAAAAATAGACTAGTTGGTAAAAAGAAACGAATTAACACCAAAATGGCTTGAAGTATAGAAAAAGTAAATATTTAGAAAGTAATACATAAATAATTATAAATTTTGAAAAATATCAAGTTCTTTATTATGTCTTAGTGACATCTATGGTCATGAAACTTTTTCAACAGGAGAAGCACAGACAAGAGAGTTTTGAAAATGTTCTAAAACCTCAGAAAAAAGATTCGTCAGCTGATCGAATGTTAACTGTCAAACTCAGAGACGTCAAGTGCTAACTTGACAATCAAAACAAATAGTCAATAGTGCTTGAATTTTGAAAACGTAGTTACCTACCTAATTCGTATTTCGTACGTATTGATTTTAAAGAAAAATAAATTTATTATTGTGAGATTTAATTCAGTGATTCGAAAATGGCCAGCATACCGTTAATGTACGCGCAAGAGGATTGCGAATTGGGAGAAAAAGGAAACATTGAGGTAACAGTCTGTTTATTTGTATCGTTTGCAATAGTAAACAGGTGGCCTTCAGTTTTTATTATTTCCCTAGGAAATACTAGGAACATACAAAGTAAATTATGATTAAACATGTTCGTTTATCTTTAGATAAGAAATATATTCATATTACTAAAGTCTACAATGATTTTCACCAGTTTGTATAGAACTTACAAATTTTACCTTCGTAAGGAGAATTACGTGACGTCATATTTATTGATCATTGCAATAGCATCGGACTTGTTTGGTTGAACACACTAATTTCATCAACTATGTATTGCTTAGAATTGAAAAATTCTGTATCATATAGTCCATTTATCAAAGAAAGCCATAGGCTATCATTATGCTATAATAAAATTATTGAAACTGCACAGTTAATTACTAACACACAAGTACAAAGTTAGGTTTTTAAATAGGTTAAAGTTATTTTGCATTATATTATTATATAAATATAATGTATTCAATACATCATTATTCTATCATTAGAATACTATCAGCAGCACTTACTTAAAAATAAAACATTTATTTCATATTGCTGATAAGATAAAGATGTTTTCCTGAAAAGTATTTCCCAATATAAATAAAAAGACAATATTGATAAAAGTTATAATAAGGATAATATACTTATGTTAGGTATAAATTATGTCTTTTAGGATCAAATAATGAATTTTAAACTATGTAATTTGTACAATTTTCCATATATAACTTTGATAAATCGTGAACCCCACATACTTCAAATTGCTTATAACAAATATTTAATAGTAAATCTGCTTTTCTGGGTGGAGAATTCAACCAAACAAAGATTTAAATTGTTCCAGCTATTCTCTTGACTTAAATGGTGTAAAGTTCCACATAATATAGGTGGTCATTAAGTTAAGAGTCATAAATCATAAATACATAGGTATTAATTTCAAGAATGTGGCCAAATCTGAGAAGAACATTTAACAATTTTTTTTGGTTTCTCAGTTTTTACTGACTTCAAAAAAGGAGGAGGTATTCAAATCGATGCAGTTTTTTAATGTTTGTTACCTCAGAACTTTCGACTAGGTGAACCAATTTTCATGATTTTTGTTTGAAATCTGCTTCTTCCAGTGTGGTGCCATATCAATTTCATCAAAATCTGTTCAGTTTTTTCTGAACTGAAGCATATTATACTAATGTCTTTTATTAATGCAAGTACCAAACATTTATTAGGATTTTGAATAAGTTCTCGCTGTTTCTTTTACAAAATAAAAGCTTTATTTAAATTATAAGGAACAAAAACATTTCATTCAAAGTATTTTCCATCACTAGCAACCACATCCTCCCATCTTAGCTTAGCTTCTTCATAAGAATGAAAGCGCTGGTCAGCTAGGTCATGTGCCATCGAACAGAATAGGTGAAAATCAGAAGGGACTATGTCAGGTGAATACGGCAGGTGGGGTAGAACTTCCCATTGAAGCGTTTCTAGGTAGATTTTGCAACATGAGGCCGAGGGTTGTCATGAAGTAAAATCACTTTGTCGTGTCTCTGCTCGTATAGCGGCCGGCTCGACTTAAACACATCAATTGAAGTCGATAGCGATCCCCCGTGGTAGTCTCATTCGGTTTGAGCAGCTCATAATAAATTACACCCTGCTGATCCCACATTTGGTTTTGCAAACAATGTTGAGGCATGGCCGGGCTTACCCCAAGATTTTTTACGCTTTGGAGTATCGTAGTGTTTTTCTACTTTCATCGCCAGTCACAATACGGTGCAAAAAACATTTTCTTTTCTGTCGTTGAAGCAGTAGTTCACACGTGAGAAAACGCCGTTCGACGTCTCTCAGCTTCAATTCATACGGTACCCAATGTCCTTGCTTCTGGATCATTCCTAAAACTTTTAAACGTTTTGAAACAGTTGAATCATCTACTTGCAATGTTTTTCCAAGTTCTGCTAGCGTCTGACATCGGTCTTGATCGAGTTATTCCTCCAACTTTTCGTATTCAAATTTTTTCGGTGCGCCAGAATCTTTATCCTCAAGTTCAAAATCATTATTTTTGAAGCGTCGAAACCAGTCTCTGCAAGTCGTATCCGATAAAGAATTATCACCATGTCTCAACAAGAATTCTATGTGCCTCAGCTGCAGATTTATTTTGATTTAAATAGTGAAATAAAATTCCACGCAAATACACTTTATTTGGCACAAAAGTAGACATTTTCAGAACTAAAAAAAAGTACTTTGTTTACACTAAAGTGAAATGCCATACACTGAAATTTAAGGTTAGATACACTACTGCTTTGTATGTGTGTTACCGTGTAATTTCACGAACAGGATACTGGCTACTGACGTCTTTGAAAAAACAGCGAGAACTTATTCAAGGTTCTTTATATATTTTTTTTGTATTCCGAAAGTTCATACCAATTTTCAGCTCTATGCAAATTTATGTAAACTTGCATGCCTCGTTTGACTAATTTATTTAATTGAAGAGAGTGAAATAGACGCATCTGATTTTGTTTAATAATGTTTTCAGGATGACTTTGCATACCGCCACAATGTACTGAACGCAGATAAAGAGATACGTCTTGGTTTCATTCGCAAGGTCTACAGCCTGCTGACCGTACAGCTGTTGGTCACAGTGGCGATCGCCTCTGTGTTTTTATTTGTTAAACCTGTACAAGGATTCATACATTCCAAGTAACATGTCACTTTATTCTTTTTAACTGACTACATATATAATAAATTTGACTGCTTTTTATGGGTTTTATGCTATTGTTAGGTCAATTATGATGTAATTTTAATTATTTCTTTTAATCCAATAAGTTGTTGTGTGTGCAAAAACCATATCATAAGTTGTAGTTTAAGAGCTGTAGTTTTTTTTTGTGAAATCTGACAATCGACATGGATTTTAGCTACATTTATGAAGAATTCACATTTATTTTTCAATTTCATTTGTTTGGGTGATTCAGAGGATAGATGCCGCTGGGTTCGAATTCCGGGAAACAAATGTTTCGGTTGGATAAGTGCAGAAGACGGAACTTGACTTCTATAAAGAAACAGAAATGTCTACATGACCCAGATTGGTGTGGATTGCTGAGGCAACTCGCATCGTCTCTTATTGTATCTACAAACTGATTAGGTCGTAAAAAACTAGCCTACATTTGAAAAACTGTCTCATGGATCTATCTGATTTTGATAAAATGTTGTAACTTTGACGGTTTATTTCTCAAAAACCATGCTAAATACACAACTGATAACATTGTTTAAAAGCTTTTAAGGTAAGAAATACCTTTTCTTTTGATACCAAAAATCTCAAAATTCTCAGAATTGGATTAATCTGTTTCATATTAAAAACACATTTTAATATGAAAATCTTAAATAAAGAATTATTATTGTTTCTCTTTATTTACTATTTTATCTTGTTATTAAATTATAAATTACATCTAATCTTATTTTAAATATTCTTAAATATATATAAATTACATTTAAATATTCCACTTCTGATGCCAGGAACAGAGTCTATGAAACCAGTGGTAGCGGTCACAGACCGGAATCTATTACACAACTTACCAAATAAATCTTTTTTTTTTTTTAATGACTATTGTCTTAATGTTTACATTGAAAAATAACCAAAAACTAAATTTATAAAAAAAAGCGCTTTTGTACTTTATACTATGATAAAAAATATGATTTTTGACAAATGCTTAGAGGTTACCACTGTTAAAAGCAAACTTTATGAGATAAAATTTCTTTTATTAATTAGGTATAAGAAATCAAAATCGGGTACCCAGAACTCGGGCAATAAATTTGTGTTGACTTGTGTTATTATTTTGAAATATTTAAAAAAAATTTTTTTTTTTCAGTGAATGGATGGTTTTAATTGCATTTGTTCTGAGTATGGGAACGCTATTGGCTCTAATTGTCAAACGTCGAAATTACCCAACTAACCTTTATTTATTGGCTGGATTTGTAAGTTACTAGTTTTTACACCCGACTCCGCCTCACTATACAAGAGTAGGTTCCCATCATTGAAAGAAATTGGATCAGTAATTGAGTTTGAATCCCGTTGAAACAAATTGCATGTAAAGGAATTGGTCAAAAAAGACTGCTATCTCAGAATTTATCATTTATATCTTTAACTTCTGGTGATAAATAAAGTGTTTACCTATATATAGCTTCGGATTAGGGCTGCCATCCGTCCGGGATGTCCCGGATTTGTCCCAGTTTGGAAGACGTCCGGGAAGCGTCCGGGCGGGGTTTAAACTGTCTTTGGACTACAATAAAAGTCTGGGTTTTCGATCAGATTCCGTTCCCATAATTTAATACCTAAGAAGATTAAAAAATAAAGCAAGTAATATTTCAAAATTACTCACTTGTGACGAACAAGACCACTATTTCATGCAACAAAAGAGGCTTAAAACAAAAGTTTTCTTTCATCAAATACAGAGTAAAATATATTTTAATCAAGATGTAAGTGAATGAAAAAAGTATTGAAATGTCCTGGGTGAAAGCTCCAAAATCCGGGGAACTTACGCTTCTAGTCCTGGGAGGCAGGTTTTAGAGATGGCAGCCCTACTTCGGATGGAGAGATTATGATGAGTTTTTTACAAATACATATATGAAAATTCATCCATTTATGACATATTTTTATTTGTCGTTTTTGAAAAATTGACTCCAATTTCATTTATATTGAATTCCCCTTTTAATTGCTACACATCAATTCATATATATGATTATTTAGTGAGTTTTTAAGTATGTACATTTAGACCTGTCTTTTATTAAATTGTAGCATATTGTGTTGTATAAACTTTTAACCGATTTCAAAATAGGTGGAGGCACTCAATTTTTTTTTATTGTTTGTTACTTCTGAACTTTCCACTGGGTGAACCGATTTCGATGATTCGTTGTTTGTTTGAAAGCTGGTGCTTTCCGTGTGGTACAATTTGAATTTCACCAAAATCTGTTCAGTAGTTTTAGTTACAATTTGAAGTCGGTTTTTTGTAATAGCTGTACCCCTTGGTTTTACCCGCGTTAATTTCGTCGTAACGTGATATTATATAGCCTATATATAAACAGAGTAAAATTGCGAACAGAAAAATAATAGTAAATTGTATGTACTATTTAATTCGACTGCGCGGAAAAGTTATCGCTTTTTGTATGAAAATGTCACACAATCTAACAGCTTCACAATCCTCTTAAGTAACGTAACCCAAGGTGTAAAAAGTGCCCTAAAACTTATTTCGTCACATGCGCTGCGGAAACTTAATGATAGAACAAAAGTACACTGTAAAAAAACGTAAGGGGAGTTGAAAGGGGAGGGATGAAAAGTTCTATGGAAGTATAGTTTTTAGAGCTAAAAGCTTTTAGACTATATAACATCACGTTACGACAAACTTAACGCGAGTGAAACCGCTGGACACAGCTAGTTATTATAATTTCAGACTGTAGTCCAGGCTTATACGATTGGTGTGGTTGTCTCATACTTCGACACGTTCATCGTACTCCAAGCTCTGGGGCTGACCTTCGCGGTTGTTCTGGCTTTGACTTTATTCACCTTCAACACTAAGAAAGATTTCTCATTCGTCGGATATGGGTAAGACTATTCTAGAAATCCATACTTAATATAAAGTCGAAAGTAACTCTGTCTGCTACGCTTTCACGCCTAAAACACTGAACCGATTTTAATGAAATTTGTCACAAACATAGATAATAAGTTGAGAAAGGACATAGGGTTCTAATTTCACTAAGTGGGTACATAATATATTTATTATGACCATTTCAATGTGCTCAAACACCTTCTGCAGTAAATGCTGGCTTACCTACTGACTATTGTATTATTATGTTCATTGATCAGTCATGTCAGCTCACCGGATACCAAATTATCAATTGATACGTCCAATAAAAATGGCTCTCAATGCCTTTAAAGTCAGAAGCGAGCAAAGCATCTTCAAACAAGAGATAAGAACCATTCTAATATCGAGTCACTTTTACTATAAGTACCTTTATAGGTGCTTGACGTAAAAAATAAAACTCCTGTCCAAAAAACTCTAATGCGGACGAAGTCGCGGGTGCAGCCATTATTAAATATAAATATTCATGGATATAGGAGGTTATGAAAAGAAACCAGCATTTCGGTGTTTAATTTTAAATATATTTCACCGAATACTGTAGCCACACTAACACTATAATTTCTACAAGAGAAAGAGAAGAAAGAAGAAAGCCTTCACTGAGCGGTGGCGTTTTATAATAATGAAAAAGTCAAATGACATCTGCTACTATTGACTAGGGAATTTTTGCACATCCTAGTCAATTGACTATTTCATTAATTAATCAAATGACAATCCGACACTGGAAAATGAAAACAAAAATATTCTAAGTAAAATTTTCACAAAAAGCCGACTTCGAATTGTAACTCTAAAACTACTGAACGGATTTTGATGAAATTTAAATGGGGCCACCTGGAAAGCATTAGCTTTCAAATAAAAAAAACCATATTTTCTTGTGTTGTAGTATTGTTTGTATTGTGTGAAGTCCCGTGTCTCTTAGTGGGGTATGGGGCAGATGCATTTCACATCTGTTTCTGCCTTCTATGCCCTGCCAGACCGAGTTTTTTTTTCTCCACCGGGAATCGAACCTCTCGGTTGTAACGCTTACGCGCTTACCACTATAGCATTTACACACGTTTAGGTCCGTGCGAGTGGAAGTCATTCTTATTATCTCTCGATATGAGTGATATTCTTATGAGTTACCTTTTAGCGGATAACTTTTGTATGTACCCTCAAATATAAACTCATAAATGTATGTTGCCTAATTGTAGGTATTATTCTGTAATATAAAATAAACTTAAGAAATTAAATGCAAATGCTACACTTAAGCTTGCATAAAGTTGAAATTTTTGTCTATTGTCTTAATAATGTATCTAGTTATTTAGTTTTAAGTTTATAAAATTATCGCTATAAATTTTTCGATTAAGCGCTTAGCTTAAAAAACATTGTAAAAGTTTGTTTGTACGTCCTAGGATTAAACTAACACTGGGAATTGTACTGTATTTTTTATTATGATTTAATAAAGATGTTTTGAAATAGAAATTGAAACTAGAGCAAGGAGGCAGTCATTTTAATTAATTTTAATTAATGAAATATATTTAATACTTTTGTTTCAGGCTAATTGCGGGACTGAGTGTGCTAATAATCGGCGGTTTCATTCAAATCTTTGTCCAAAGCTCCGCCTTCGAGGTTGCCCTGTCATTCACGGGCGCCATCTTTTTTGGCCTCTTCTTAATTTACGACACGCAACAAATTATGAAGACCCTCTCACCCGAAGAGTACATTCTGGCAACAATCAACCTATATATGGACATATTGAATTTGTTTTTGTATATTTTGCGAATTTTGAACGAACTCAACCGCAATTAAAAGATTATGATTTTCACGAAGGAGAATTGACAATTGACCTCTTATTATGTGTCAACATTAATTTTACAAAAATAACTTCAAATTGTTACTCTAAAACTACTGAACAGATTTTGATCAATTTAAATGAGACCACACGGGGAGCACAAGCTATTAAACAAAAAAAGAATCATCGAAATCGGTTCAACCAGTCGAAAGTTCTAAGGTAACAAACAATTTAAAAAACAGCGTCGAATTTAGTACCTCTTTTTTTTTGAAGTCGGTAAAGATAATGAATTTTATTTGATAATTTTATAGTTTGTCCGTTTTATTAACAGTTTTTTGTCAGCTCACGCCCATGAAGTTTCGTATTGTTTAAGTTAAAATTTCATACAAATAATATTGTACTTTATGGATGGGTACCGCCCCTTTAATGATGTGCCATACATAACGATTACTACGATAGTGCCACAGATTACAAATAATCGATAGAAATAAATGCTAAAATGTAAATAAGGTGTTCAATCAGGAAGACAACAAAATTTAGAGGTTGAAACTAATAAATTAAAATATTAATATATAATTCATACGATTTTTTGTTAAAAATAGCGATATTGATTAGTACGTCCTTTAGGACATCGCTACAAGTTGTCAGTCGTCGAACTGTCAAAAACTAATAATAAAATGGACAAACTATAAATTAATAAATGATTAACATAAACAGAAAGATTTTATAAGTTATAGCTACCATGCCACTGACAGACAAACACATTTCGACAACTTATAATACACCTCTTTTAAAGTCGGATAACATATTATAGAAGAAAATTCCTGTATGTTAAAAAATTACTTTTTTAATTTTATAGGTCTTACATTCTAACCTTACTTTTTTGCATAAAATGGTCAATTATGAATTATTCTCCGAAGCTGAAAGTCTTTGACGAATTTGACTTATAGAATAGTATAAAATAGTTATTATTATTGTCCATAGCGGCCTCGATTTTTGAAATATATAACAATTTATTTAAATATATTTGAATTTATTTGAGATTGAATTTTTGATTGAATAATTAGTGGAGTAAGAAAGTAAAATGATGTATCTTATAATGTCCATTAAATAGTACTAAAGGAACCTAAATTGTGAAATACTTATTAAATTTTTAGAAATAAAATCCAAATCATAACCATGAATTTACAAAAAACACTCAAAATTTATCTTTATTGTGATATTTTTATATATATTTTTTTTTTAAATCGCAAAGAGACTCAAAATTCGCTATTTGGCGCCAAAAGCTCCATAATAACATTGCTTGACAGCCGCCATAGCGTCTGTGCGAGTGCGATGGCAATAAAATATACGCGGGAATGACAGAGACAGATAATAATTGGTCAGTGTCGGAAAGTTCTGCTTCGTGACAGTTATATTAAATGTTACGAAAATAAAATATTTATATAAAATTTTATTTGTAATATTATTTCCGACTAGCCGATACCCTATTTTCGATTTAAAACAGTATTGTTTAAATAATTTTTAATTAATATGTAATTATGTTATAAGGAATAGTTAACGAAACTATAGAACTTGAAAAGTTGTGGCTTAATGTCAATAGATGGCAATGATCAATGGTTTTCTTCAATTTATAATATTTGCAAATTTAAGTTTTATTTCGGATTGTGGTTGAATTTTTGGTTTTAGTACTTTAGGTACGTTTCTAATGTCAAAGTTTATCTTGCTATTATTTCTGTTGTTATGTCTGATGTTAAAATTCATCGTCTTCGTTTTATTTCTGACACTGTTATTTAGCAAAAAATAATCCTTAAGGTGAAGCCTTTCGATCGGTATGATAAAGCTACAGGGTGATTATGTTTCTCGTATAACGGGTTCGATTCTCGGTTAAACCATGTAATTATTTAAATATCTATGAATGCAGTTTAGATTGTTTTTTAAAATTCAAATAATGTCTTTCAGTGAAATGTTCCATCTACAATATTTAAGGTACTTTCCCTCCATGTGGCACATCCGTGGGACGCTTTGTATATCTAAATTAAAATTAATGTTCATATTATTTTCAGTTGTTAATAAAAATAGTTGTTTAATAAATGAAACTTATTTAAAAAAGTCTTGTTTATCACTCTTTAGTGCATTAATGAAGACAATTTGAAAAAATGTCATGATGTAATAAGAATCTCCAACGGATAAACCTATTTTTATAAATTGTAACTAAGAGCTTTCTCAATCACGTCACATACAAATTAACGTATTTTTTAACAAAAAAAAAATCGACATCAAATTGTAAATTTGATGAAATTAAAAGATTTTGATACAATTTAAATGGGACCACACGGGAAGTACCAGCTTTCAAAAAAAATAGAGGCATCAAAATCGGTTCACCCAGTCGAGTTCTGAGGTAAAAAACTTCGAATTTATAACCTCCTTTTTTTCGGTTAAACAAATGCATTTGTGCGTTTGCTGAACTTAGGGGCTATTAAGCTACATGTCACAGATACCTTTAGAATCTTATACCATATATTACGCCTTTTTGCCTCTGTGGTTAAAATTATTTTACGTAATAGAAAATTATTATACCTATATTAAACTAGATGTGTCCCGCGGTTTCACCCGCGTTAATTTCGTCTTAACGTGATGTTATATAGCCTATAAACAGTAAAATAGCGAATAGCAAAATAATATATATGTATTATGTACTTCGTCAATAATTTATATTAATTTCTAAAATAAAAGTAGCCTAATTTACTCTTTATTACATCAGCTATCTGCCAGTGAGTCCCGTCAAAACCCGTTCAGCTGTCAATTGTAACAAATGTTATTTCGGTATAGGTACGTATATACATCCGTATGCATTTCGTAAAAAGCGGTTATTTATTACAAAAAGATACTCCAATTTTATTTACCTGTATAGATTACTGAAATAAAAAGAACATTTATTCTAAAGGATTTATTAAAACCATATTTACATTATGTACAATTTTAAAATAATGTCGCAGTAAAACTAATAAATTTATAAAACCTTAGCCTATTTACGTTTTGAATTTGTCAATTTTAAAATACAATATTACAGAACCGCCCATAAACGGCTGTACATATTTTCATAAATTATACCATCTCAGCTATCAATTCACACTTGTCCATTTAAAAGCTACAACAAAATAAACCTCTTATGACGGAAGTTAATTTTAATGTAATTAAATTTATTAAAAACTTAAAAATAATAAATACTAAGGGCGTTATGGGTAAAGATGGTAGCTGGTAAACAATCATCATCAGTAACAATGCAATGAAACAAATTCACTTAAAATGAAATCACAAAACAAACATTGACAAGTCGGTGCCCGAAGAGAAAATAATCTTAAACTTAAGGCACCGTCTTTCAAAAATGTTCTTTGTGATTTAATGACGTTTCGATAGGACTTCAAAAAATTTACAACTGTTTCAGTTTCCGTTCTTCAATTTCGACTATGTAGTTGATACTTGAGATAATTCAACAGTCAACACATCTATGAAACAAATACATATACCATACACAGAAATTGAAAAAAGATATAGCTCTCCATACAAATTATCAGTATTTGTTGAATCTTTTAAAAAAACGCCCAATTTTTGATTGTCAAAATGCCAGAAATTGGCACTACACAATTGTAAATGTATTTAATACAACTGTAACATATTTTAACATGTTTTTTTCTTTTTTTAATAAATTTAATTCGCCATATTTATTTCCCGAGTATGCTTTCCAGTACATCGGACTCTGTATCATCTGAATAAGGATCACTATACGGATGGCATACATCTAAATGTAAATTTAAATTAGTTGAGTCCGGAAATGTGTCTGAGCAATGCGGACATGTTATATTTCTGAAAAGAATAATTATTATAATAAAAGAATAATAATATTTAGTTATATAATTTCTTATTATAGTTAGTACTAGCGACCCGCCCCGGCTTTGCACGGGTATAAAACATATATAAAAACCTTCCTCTTAAATCACTCTATAGATGCTACAATTCATTCAGTCACAGCATTATTGTGCCTGAATGAATTGGAAGGTAAAGTTTTTTGAATGGTGGCTAATTGCAAAAAGCTTAACAATATGAAGCCCCGTAACCTATGATGGAGGATAGGGCAGTCAAATTTCTGCCTCTTACTGAAAAAAGTCTGGTGGGGCATGGGACATTTTTTTTTACACACTGTTGCACTGGAATCAGCGATCTCTTCCAGGCAACCTACAATTTTTGTTAATTTGCGTTGAATTTCTTCAGGCAAGCCTGTAGAAATTCAACCACTCCTCCATACCACCCCGTACGGCAAGTGGCAGCCTTACGAGAGAGCGAATACAAATATAAATTAAATTATAAATTGTATTCGGGACCGGGGATCGAACCCGGTTTCTCAGGCTTCGCGGTACGCTAATAAGACCGCTTAGCCATGAGGCCTCATTTCTTTCATTTATCAGATTGGTGCAAATGACCATAAGTCAACTAAGACGCCCAGTCATTGAGAATAGACGTAAAAGATTGTGGAACGTCATTTTGGTTTTCAAATTCAGTTTTAAAATTTACTTCATTAAATTCACGTTGTACCCAACTTTCTTCATGAATCGATCTTTCTGGGTGAAATTGTGGATTTTCGATAGAATTTAACTCTTTATACATAGGAATTGACGTTTGGAAAACATCTTCCCTATTACATAGTAACATAGAATCATGTGATTGTGGGAACTCTCGCAAGTCAATTTGTTTATTATTAAGACTTTCTAATAAATGAAATTGTGGATTTTCTATAGAATTTAACTCTATACATGTAGACATTGGAGATGTGTCTCCCCAATTAGCTTGGGTTACGTCAATATTTGTAAGACTATCCAAATTTGATTCATTACCAACTATACCAGATTTATAGCAGTTATCAGATTCTTCGACAATTTTATGTGAATTTTCATTTGTAACATCAAATATTGGGTTTTTGACAAAATTTTCTTTTTCTTTCACATCTAACACCATATACAATTGGGTAGACTCATGGCTATACACATCAACAGCTTTTTCCACGTTTCCGATAATTTGTTTAACCGAATTTTCGGAATTAGAAAAAAGTTCCGAGAGATTTTCACATCTATCTTGTTTATCTGCTTGTGTAGCATCTGTCTCAGGTATACGCATCTCTGTTTCACTATCTATAATTTTTTGTTGCATATCTTTTAAAGTACCATTATTAATATCTAAATTATCACACTCTTGAATTTTTGTTTGGTCATTTAAGGTGATTGGTGTTTTGTTAGTAGTAATAGTTTCTGTACATTCGTGCTGTTTATTTATGTCCCATTGTGAATTTGATATATTCTGTGTGATGATTATTTTATCTGAGATATTCTGTGTATTAACGTGATTTTCTGTAATCAGGCTTTCAATATTTGAAGGTATTTTACCGTCTGCTGACTCTGTCTCTACATTATTCAAATTTGATTGTTCGTTCTGAACATCTTTTGATACTTCAATTGTCTTGCTGATATTGCTATTTGAAATATTAGATTCGGTGGTTGTGTCAAAATCTGGTATACAAGCTGACATATCACTTTTATGATATTGTTTAAGAGTTTGAAGGTTTCCACCAAGTTTTTTGCTTGTATGGTCAACAGCATCAGGCGTCGACGCGCCTATAAATTTGCACGTGTTAATGTTTTCTGACAAATCGTTATCATATAATTCATGATGAGTTTGAGTGTAAATACCTACATCGCTGCTTGTCGGATATAGTGTACTTCTCAAATTACTACTAAAAGATAAACTATTATTAAGAGATTGTACCTTTGGTGTATTAAAATCTGTTTTAGTTCCTTCGAGTGATGCCCAATCTTCCAAAATAGTTTTAAAAGATGTTTCTTCATTACTAGGTTGTGTAAAAACTCCAGTTATAAAAGAATCTTTATTTTGGTCAGATTTATTATTAGATATCGAGAAGCAATCATAACGCTGAGAATCTACAGTTGACAGTTCTGCATATTTTGGTGATTGCGCTTCAGAATCGGAACATTCTGTATTTACTAAATTGACAATATTAATTGGCTGTAAGTCTGGTGATTTTGGTAGACTTGTAAAACACGGGGAATATACGTTGTCTAATCTATGACAAAGATCTGCATTCATATATTCATTCGAAAACTCAAATTCATTAGTGTCTCGAAAACTTTGCAACAGAGAGGTGTGAACGCCAATGTCAATGAGTTTGACTTGAGGATTTAAACGGTGCTGCATAAACTGTAAGCGATGATCTTTTAAATCCGCCATAAAAATAGATAAAGTGTTTTGGAAGAATTTTTTGCAAACCCGTATGCGTTTATCGCGTACAGGTAAAAAGAATTTGTGGTTTCGTTTCATTCGCGCTTCTTGGACGTCGCGTAAGCCCAAGATAGGATTTACTAAAAACACATTATCATTTAGGAAATTCGTTTGAGCGGTAACACTCATAGCCCAAAAGTTTTCAAATAGAATGCGACGATCGTAGTGCGCAATATTACTTGAGCATTTTAAATAGCAGTTATTACAACTTGGCCTAAGACTCTTGATGGCAGTATACCGGAACATGAACTTATAACCTTTGCCAATAATCCTTTGTAATTTAAGGCTTGACGCTTTGCGTTTCTTAATACCTTGGTTTAAAGAATTAAGTTCTATTTGAGATTCGCTTTGTTTATGATCCAATTGTGAATTAGTTTCTGAATATAAACATGTTTCTGTAGTCTTGGAATTATTTGAACCATCGGATATTAAACTATCCATTTGGGTATTGTTGTAAGAACTCTGCGAATCTGTATTTGAATGGGAATAATCAACTTTGTCTTGTGTTATGCTTTGACTACTATCATTATGGGATATCAGATCTTCACTAGAATGATCCAAGGTACTTTGTTGACTATCAGCCTTATTTTCAACTATATCAAATGACAAAACAGTTTTCTCCTGAATGATTTTATCAATAGGCATTTTTTTATATTCATTAGAATGAATTATTTCAGTTTTTAATTGAATACTTTCATTTTCGTCTACATTACATGAGGTAAAATCGGTTTTTTGAATGATTTTATCAACATTGTGGTGTTCATTAGGAGAATGTTCCAAGTTATCTTTTTCTTGAACGAAATCTTCATTCTCGTTTAATGAAAAAGGTTTATCTTGATTTATAACTTTATTGCCAATCTTTGGATCATTCATATTTAAATTAGTTCCAATCTGTACTTCAATGTCATGACTATTATCATGAGTAAAACTCTGTCTTATGTCATCAGGATTCGCAATGACATTTGCTGGACAAGGCACACTTATTTTACCTTCCAAAATAGGATGGACGAGCTGTGGATTTATGTTTTTCTTTCTTGAACTAATTGTACAGTGAATAGAATTTGTATTAGTTGGCATTATGGTTTCAGATTCATTTTGGGCAATACTTTGATCTTTACAGATTTGCGTTTGTGCATTAAATGGTAGATTAGTTCCAATATTATCTTGCCGAGTGCTACACCTATCTATTTTGGAGACACAAAGAGATTCTTTAGATGAATGAAGCAACGTATTAATATTATTAGAAATCTCTGGATTGGGTAGAGGTATAGCATTAGTATCATCAATAATAGTCCGACTTTTATCTTCATTATTAACATCTAATATATGCATAGAAGAAAAGTTAGTTTTATTTGAATTTTGAAAATCGTCAACTAACGTTTGATAATTAGGCAAATCAGTATTTGTTGGTTCAGACTGATAACTTACAGACGAATCAATAGCATTTTCTGTTGACTTACAACACAACGTTTTATCTAAACTTATATCGACAAGTTTAACTTGAGGATTTAAGCGGTTAAACAAAATTTTATCCATATTATGAAAATTTTCTGAAGCTAACATACGAAGATATAGTGTGTTTGTAAAGAAATCTCGGCATACACGCACCCGCTTACCCAATACGGACAAAAAGAACTTATGATTTATTAAAATATAACCTAAACGTGAAATTGGGTTTATTAAAAATACATTCTTATTAAGATAACTAGTTTGCTCTTTGATATTCATTCTACAAAAATTATCCAAAAGAAATTTACGTTCGGTTGGATTTATCTTTTCCGAACAGTTATGTTTGCAATTGCAACCAGATTTTATACTTTTCGGTAAATCGTGTATGAAAACAAATTTATAACCCTTACCGATTATTACTGGTTTATTTTGTATGTTAAAATTACGTTTGATTGTTGTTTTATTAAAATTTGATTGTATGAACGAAAATAATTCTGCTGATACATCATTATTTTTAAAACCTTCTTCTGTTTTTTCATTGTTATATTCACGACTTTTCGTTGCTTTTATATTTGTAACATTAGAATCTGTTGAATTTGTCACGTCTATTTGGAAGTTCTCTGTTGTATTAGTATCATTTTTCGAAATAGCTGAATCATTAGATTGTATATTAACTTCCCGGTCTAAATCGTGATTTTTTGTATCTTTTTTCCTATGTTTTGCTACGTAGGTTTTAAAAATTTTTCTTTCTACTTTATCTGCTTCAATTTTCTTTTCATTTAATTCATGCTGTGGCATACATATCTTTTTTAACGATAGTGTATTTTCAAAGAATTTTCCACAAACTCTCACTGAAGTATGATTGAGAGGAAACTCATATTTGTGTTTATAAAAGCAAATTCTAAATTTTTCAAATGGATAAACATGATCATCTAGATACACGCTCTGAGACTTCACATCGAGCTTCCAAAAATCATTAAAAATATCCAAACGTTGTTGTGGTGAAAAGTTTTTCGAACACTTAAAAGTACAACGGCTTGTGCAAGAGGGGCCAATTTCCCTTTTCGCTCTGTGTCTAAAGACAATTTTACTCTTTTTTCCTATAAGTTTTTTATAATTTTCTTTTCGAATGGAAAAAGAAGGCTTTGTAGATAGTGATGAATCAGCAAAATATGTGACATCATTTTGCCAATCTTGTACAATACTTATGGATAAGCTATCGGATCCCGAGTGAATTTCTTTATCTGATTTTAAAGACGCCGTTTCATTGCCTATTACATGATTATCTGTATTTTTTGATTTTTTATCTTCATTCGAATTTATAGATATAGAAGAATCTGTAAGTTTTTCAAAAGAATCCTTTTTGTTATTAGCCTTACTTGACGCATAAAAGCGATATGGTACTTTGGGTGTAACATAATTTTTCTCAATTATGTTACCTTTTTTAACAACTATTTGATTATTTATAAAATAGGTTGGCCTTACACGTTTCTTTACGTTTCTTGTTTGATTTATATTAACTGTATTTTCTATATTGGTTTCATTTTGTGTGCAAAATTGTGTATCAATGACCAATGGTAAATTTGAATGATTTTTTGTATTTCTTTGATCAATTTTTATGCTTTTGATTTTTTGCTTTTTATATAATGAATTGATTATTACATATTTATATTTAAAATTTTCATTATTAACATTTTTAGATTGTTCCACAGTTAAAGAATTATGTAAGCCATTTGAATCCGTCGCATGAATAACTTCAACATTAGATTCGTCGGGTAAATTCAGTTCATCGGTAACAAATTTATCATTATTTGATGCATTTTTATTTGACTTTTCGAGTAAATTATTTAATGGTTGATTTTTTTGCAATTTTAAACTAGTTGCCGATTTATTTAAATTTTTATCACGTAAATTATTTACCGGTCTTGGATGTGACTTCTTTTCAACTAAATTATTTGACGGGTGGTTAAAATCGGTGGTTGAAATGGTTTTTAGTATACTAATTGACGACTGATTTGATTTATTAACTTGACTCTGATTTGACATGACTTTCACTAAACTATTTGACGGCGAGATAAAATTATCAGATTTTTGCACACTAATTGACGGCTGATTTGAGTTTTCATTACTTAAATCAATTGCTGTCATTTGATTTGATGTTTTTTTCATAAAATTATCAAAAAACTCTTCAGTCGTTCGACCAGTTCCGTTTTCATCACAATCTCTTATATGTTTAGATAAATTATTCAAACAAACAGGCACATCCTTTGACTCAAAGTCATCATCATCATCATCAAATTCTGATCTGTTCACATCTTGAACTGAATTTGATTGTCTAATATTATTATAATTAATAAAATTTGAATTATCACTAACACTTTTATTTGATTCAATATTTTTATTTGATTCGATTTTAGCGTTTCGTTCTCTTAAATTACTTGGTATACGCCTAATTGTTAATGCGTTATTAGAAAATATCACATTATTGTCTTGTGTATCTTCATTATTTTCTTGAACCATTTCAACATCTGGTTCATTATCATCAATTAATGATTCTTCTAGTAAGTCCTGATCGTCCAATTCTTCGATTACTTCACAGTTCGAAGATGTATCAGTATCAAAATTGCTATTAAGGTTCCCCAGAATTGGACTTGCCAGTCGTGTTGTCTTAACATTATTTTCTTGAATCATTTCAACATCTGTTTTATTAACCTCCATTACTGATTCTTCTAGTAAATCACTATTGTCCAATTTTTCAATTTCTACATAATCCAAAGATGAATCAGTATCATAATTGCTAATAAGATTCCCCTGAATGGGACTTGCCAGTCGCGTTGTCTCCAATACATCAATTTCTTCATAATTCGAAGATGTATCAGAATCAAAATTGCTACTAAGATTCCCCAGAATTGGACTTGCCAGTCGCGTTGTCTTAACATTATTTTCTTGAATTATTTCAACATCTGTTTTATTATCGTTTATTACTGGTTCTTTTAATAAAACACTATCATCCAATACATCAATTTCTTCATAATTCGAAGATGTATCAGAATCAAAATTGCTACTAAGATTCCCCAGAATTGGACTTTCCAGCGGCGTTATCTTAACATTATTTTCTTGAATTATTTCCACATCTGTTTTATTATCATTAATTATTGATTCTTTCAGTAAATCACTATTAAACAATTCTTCAATTTCTTCACAATTGGAAGATGTATCAGTGTCAAAATCGCAATTTAGGTTTTCCTGAATTGGACTTTCAAGTCGCTTTATCATGACATTATTTTCTTGAGTCATTTCTATATCTGTTTTATTATCATTTATTATTGATTCTTTTAACAAATCACTATCATCCAAGTCGTCAATTTCTTCATAATTCGAAGATGTATCAGAATCAAAATTGCTATTAAGATTCCCCAGAATTGGACTTTCCAGTCGAGTTATCTTAACAATGGGATAACTTCGATTAATCGACTGAAAATCGCTTTTATCTTTCCTCTTAAAGAACTGTCGATTATAATCGATTAAACCGTCATCGGAATCAACGTCGGACGTTTCGATATCGTCATCAGACTCGTCAGACATATCATCTTTCTGTGTTATAACAGCCAATAACGCTTGGTAACATTCATCAATATTCCCTTGTTCTGAATTTTGGCAATATATTGTACATTTCGTTATAACTTCGAGTATTCTCTGTGCAACGTTTGCCATTCTGGAACAAGAATCTCTTATGCAATATCAGCAAACAACATTACATATATTAATTTCCATTTCATCAAAAAAAAAATCCACAAATCCGCCCAATTCCAAGATGAAAAATTAAAATTTTCTACAATCCAAGAAAATTATTATACAATTCATCAAAAACCCACAATTCCTAATATTATGTCTTATGTTCATCATATACTCGGTTATCATACATTCAAAGAAATCAGTTTGAACAGATTAAGTAGTAACATTAAGCAGGTGATGTCGTCTGTGACCAAGCCGGCTGCCAGTCACGTGAGACATTGGGAAAAATCAAATAAAAATTGAAAAATTAGTGTTAAATGTGTTTTATCAGTTCAAACTGTTTTGTTTAAATATTAAGGGGCCATATTTTTACAAAAAGCCTTTAATTGCTTTGATTTATACAATAGTATAGTTATTTTTATAGTCCATAGTGGCCTCGCTTTTTACAATATATTTCATTTCAATTTATTTTTATGATTTTCATAAAATGCGCGACAATTGTTTATTGAGATCGTGGTTTGAATTAGTGAAAAAAAAAAGTGAAGTCCCGTGTCCCCTAGTGGTGTATGGGGCAGATGCATTTCACATCTGTTTCACTGATCGATTTTTTCTTTAGGGGCAAGTAGATGATCAGCCTTCTATGTCCTGCCAGACCGAGTTTTTTTATCTCCGCCGGGAATCGAACCCAGGACCTCTCGGTTGTAAAGCTTACGCGCTTACCACTAGACTAAGGAGGCTCTCTCACCATATTTGAATTAGTGAAGTAAACGAAATTATATGTTATGTGAGTTCATGTTACCCCTAGTGGGGCATGGGCCAGACATATTGCTGTATCCGTTTCACTGATCATTCTCTCTAGTCTGTACTCTATACAGTCAAGTAGTTGATCAGCCTTCTGTGCCTACCCAACCGAAACATTTATAGATTTCCTTGGGATTCAAACCCAGGATCTTCGGCGCAACACGCAGAATATAACGTCCATTAAATCGTGCAAAAGTCCGGCAATTATGTTTTTACATACAGTTTGTATTTGACTATACGTCTTGTAACTCTGATGACATGCCTTTGTATCTTTGACTGAGAACGAGTGTGAATGGTGAGGTGGTTGCTGGTAGACCTGGTACATTCTGCACCAGATCCAGGACGTATTTGAGAAGGGGCAGTTCGAAAGCACCCATAAGTGAGCATGTATGGTGAATGAGTGGATGAAGCGAAAGAGGTATGTAATGGTTAGGATCCTACTTCTTCGTGTGAAAATACGAACATTGTAGTATAAACTTTTTATATTATATCGTATTATGTAATTAAACAGCAAAAACTTATTTACTAAAAACAAAAACTGTAAAGCTAAAATTGGTGAAACGATTTTGATAAAATCCGCTATAAATCTCATGACAAACCAAATTTACAATTTACAACGCAAGACAACACAGGTGATTCTTCCTCAACACCGAACCGCAAATTTTAATAAAAAACACTTTTATTAAAAACTGTTTTTTTTTTAGTTCTTATTGCGTTTTTGTATTTACCTTTGTACATCCTCCAATTTCAGAACTTTCCCAACCTCCCTATCTTTCACCGCCTTACAAAATAGCCGGTGCTGCGACAAGTGGTCAATTGTCTCAAACGCCAAGCTGCATCCGGAACAGATGCACTTATTATGACACGTTTTATGCACCATTAAGTCCGTTGATGTTTCGAACCCTGAAATAAGTTTTTTTAATGAATTAGTTATAATTGTTTAAGTACAAAATAAATAAAATAAAAAAGTTACTTATAAAAATACTTAATAAACATAATTATTTTAATGAAACTAATCGACTAAATTAATGAAATTAAGAGGGCGCACAACGCTAGAAAAAAATGAGATTTCACCCGCTCGCTTCACATAGCCCCGCACTCGTCTAACGTATCGATGCCAGGTGAAACAGAACGAGTGTTCTACGCGGAATAAAAACGTAGTAAGCGCCGAAATAGTTTTATTTTAATAACTCGTAAAATATACAATATTGTTTTAAATCGCTTACACAGTAATATAATTTTATATTATGTATTAAAATATACTCTGTTATATGCAAAGTTTTGAACATAAATTGATTTTAGTTGAAAATTAGACGTAACTTAGTGATTTTTTTCTATCGATAAAATATTAAAATTTAATGTTTTCACTCAGTCCAGTTTCTTTTACATATAATGTTATATCTATAATAAAAAAACAAACAATTTGTGTCTTATTATCGAGTGTAAAAATCAAATCTAAGATCGACAATTTACCTTTATACGCCCTCTTAATCAATTAATTAATGAAAATAGTCGATTAATTAATTAAATTAATCGATTAATTAATAAATAATGAATCGTTATGAGAAATTTTCAGTCGGTCCATTAATTGAATTAATTCAAATATCAATATAATAGTAAATCCAATAAACAAAAATTGTTTTCCTTATAATATTAGTATTGTAATTAATTAATAATTAATGAGTTGAACATAACATACATATTGAAGATAACATAATACATATTGCTTGTCTCAGCAATATGTACTTATTTTTATTTGCACCCAAACATCCTTCATGCTAACTTTGAACTAAAATACATAATCAACGGAACTGTTTAAACACAGGACAACAGAAACAAAAAATCTACACTTAATATTATAAAGCTGAACAGTTTGTTTGTTTGCGCTAATATTAGGAAGGCCTTAGGCCATACAACATCACGCTGAAATAGGAGCGAAACATCAGTGAAAAATATTGCAAAAAATTATCCATATTTGAAGGTTACCGTTGCGTGCGCTGCGTAAACGGTTTAAATTACCCAAAAAATATGTATGAAATAATATATATCACCTTTTAAAGTTAGCGAACCCATCTAACCCATTCTCTCTTTTATTGGAGGTATGTTCGCCAGGTCAGCTAGTTAAATAATAAAGAAGAACCAAAAATAAAAATTACTAATGAAATATGTCTCCGTTAAAATCAAGCAAATGAGGATCAGTACAGTTATCGCAAATTCAATAGAACTATATCCACATTATTATTTATGACTTATGAATGATATCTTTTTGAATTATCCAAATCGGACCATTACTTACGAAGATAATATAATATATAATATATATATATATATATATATATATATATATATATATAATATATATAAATAAGAAATTATAAACATGTGCCGTAAACGTAAATGTACGCGGGCGCGTATGACGTCATTGTGACGGTCGCCGCCTTATAGCGCTAAGGCGCAATTAACCTTCTGCGATTGTCGTGACTTTGTTGTAAACATTCCACTGTTGAGTGGTCTGTCAGAGGTTGAGATCAGTTAAGTGGGTTGGCAACGTTTTTCATGTTTGGCGGTGTCTGTCAGACCACCACCACAGTTGCAGAAGGTTAACCAAATAAAATACTGCGCGCCTTAACGCTATAAGGCGGCGACCGTCACAATGACGTCATACGCACCCGCGTTAAACTTCAGTAGTAATTTGGTCATAACTTCGTCAATTATTATCGTAGAATATAAATTTTTGTACTGTATGTTAAGGATTTCTTAGGTCTATAAATCTGCATTCTCAACTAAAAACGGTACTGATCTTCATTATATATACATAAATATATAAAGTATATAAGCGTTTACTGGCGAATGCTAAACGCTTCGCTAATATTAACTCTCCTGTATTGGTTTTCTTGTATTCTTCAAAAAAATACTCACTTCTTTGACAAATATCACAAGCATAATCCAATTTCATTTCATCAATTTCATCCAATCCTTTTCTTCTTACCGTTTTGTATGTGTGATTGGCGATTACGTGGGCCTGGAATTTTAAATTTATATTTTAATTTAAAAAATCTCCCTTCCTAAACCAATATACTGATTTTAATGCGGCTGTTCCAAAACTGACGTGATAAAGATGAATCTTAGCTCAATTTATTAAAATTGATACATCCGTTTATGAAATATTCTTATATGTAGTCATCGCGACGGGAAATTTTAAATTTCCTTCGATATCAATTGTTTCTAATATGAAATTTAACTTTAGATTAAATAAAAGCATTTAAGAAAGTATTTTGAAACAGAGCCGATTATAGGAAGTGCAAGGTGGTGTAATATCATTCAACCAAACCCATTGAACCATTCACTCTATCTCCCATACACCATTTGTCCATTACTTACGGGACACTGTATACATTGGGTGTGTGTATTTATAATTTTCAAATAAACTTATTAAGATCGCGTTTTATTTTTTACTTAATATTCCAAGTTATATAAAAGTAAGATTAAAACGAAACAAGTATATAAACGGTAAACATTAATCATATTACGTAAATTTAGATAAATAGAAAATATTGAAAAATGATTTAAGTTCATCACTTGTCATCATTCGTCCGTTCGCTGTTCTATAATTTATATTTCGTCACACAGCCCTAAATTTAAAAATATATTGTCTTTGGATTTTATGAGGCCATATTTGTTAACCATTTGTGCCATTTATAAACTGACTTAGTTATAACGACTCACTCACACATCTACACACACTCATATAACACTTACACACACTCATATCACACACACACCTCATTACATAACACACATCCTCTTCAGTAGTGGTGACCCATTTCATGTAAACTATCTTTTAAATGTTATTTTTTCTTTCAACAAAAAAACTTTTACGTCTTAATTACATTTAAATATCCATAAGGGAATCCATTAGTGTGAATCGTAGTCCATAAATTTTTGTTAAAAAACAATCCGAAATAATGTAAGCTTAGTTTAATTAAGTTTAAGTTTAGTTTTTTTTTATATAAAGCAAACCATGCGAAGCTTACACAGTAAAACAAACTAAACAATGAAAAATACAAAATGAACATTTTAATGAATTTAATCGATTAAGTAATGAAGTTAATCGAATTAATGAAATTAATCGATTATTATTATTAAATATAGCGGGACTTATCGCGCAAAGAAACATTATTTATTTACCTCGACGTTTCGACCGTCAGTTCTCGTGACCACGGTCGTTGCAACACCGTCGAAACGTCGAGTTGAGAATGAGTTCAAATCTCGAAAGTCTAAAGTATATGATTAACCGATTAATTAATCAAATTTAATCGATTAATTAATCAAATTTAATCGATTAATTAATCAAATTTATTCGATTAATTAATGAAATTTATTAATAAATAATGAACTAACCTTCAATCCTGTGATACTTAAAAATGTTTTCGAACACAATATGCAATCCATTGTCAAATCGTCATTTTCTTCAACATCACTTAACGGTTCACTTTTAACTGTTACATTTGAATTCTGAAAATGTAATATTCATACTTTAGTAATTTAAGTAAGCTTAAAATTTTGTTTGAACATGCTAATCTCAGGAACTAATGGTTTGAATTGAAAAATTATTTTTGTTTGATAGTCTATTTATCAAGAAAGGCTATATTATAACATCACACTACGACCAAAAAGCGCGAAGCATCAATGAAAAATATTGCACAAACGGTAATATTCCTTTTTAAAAACGTCATGTTAATAATACTTTTATTTTTCTTAGCATTTTTAACTAAACTAAAATCTAAGAATCAAGTTTTGAATTATTATTACATACTTACATTAATGTCAAATGTTTCATTTTCGGATAACAATTTGTTTGCATTCCTCTCATTGTTAAAATGTTCATTTTTCCCATTCACCTGATTCATTTCTTTATTCAAAGAACTGAGCGATATTGTGCCTGAAAACGGTATCATCACAAAATATTAAAAATTAAATTGATGGTAATTCAAAAACCCCCAACATGTTAATCACTACATAGTATAAAACAAAGTCGCTTTTTCTTCCCCTATATCCCTTTGTATGATTAAATCTTTAAAACTACGCAACAGATTTTGATGCGGTTTTTTTTAGTAGATAAGAGTGATTGAAGAGGAAGGTTTTTATATATGTTTTATACCCGTGCAAAGCCGTGGCGAGTCGCTAGTTACAAATAAAAATACCTCATAAATGTATGAACAGATAATAAATTGTAGCTAAAGACCATAGCAATCATGACAGGTTTCAAATGACATAACATTCCAGTCTATTTGTTTAAGAGATAGACAGACACACATATATAACTAACTAACTTCCCGTAACGCGTACCAGACACATTTCTGTTTCTGATTCACTAATCATTTTCTTTACAGGCAAGTAGATGATCAGCTCTTTGTGCCTACTAGGGTTCATTTCAATTATCGAGCCGAGAATTTCCGGTAAATCGTTGCGCTTTGTTCCCGGGAAATAAAGCTCGAGAAAAGTCGAGAACTCGAGAAATCGTGTACCTATATAGAAATTAAATCGCCATTTGTTGTGTTGCGGCACCCTTTTTGACAGGGGTCTTCAATCTTTTTGACGTCACGGGCCACATAAGCTCTGATATTGGTTTAGTGGGCCGCAACACAAGAAAAAAATCCATTTAAAATCTAACCGTAATTAATAAGCAATAATAGTATATAATTGAAGTTATTTATTTTTGATTTTACAAACTAGAAATTATTTTAATAAAATTAAATCAATGAGACCTTTGACATTGTTTATTCTTTGCTAATTTATCAATATCTGCCCCTATTGTACGTAGTTGCAATTCTCAAACTATTCTCAAGGTGAACATCAGTGATTCTAGTCATTGCCTTCGACTTTACGTTTTTCATTCGAGAAAATAATTGTTCGCAAAGATATGATATGATTTATTATTTTATTTTAAATAAAACTCTGATCAAACCGAAATTGAATTTGTCTTTCAAAATAGAGTTGCACTATAATTTTATCAATTCCATCTGAAATTCTCCAAGGACTTCTTCGACAATTACACTGTTTGGGCGAGCAAACAAATTGAGGTTTAATTCATATTTTCTGAAATTGATTTTCCAATCTTATGGCGGGCCGCCAAAAAAGCGGCCGCGGGTTGAAGACCCTTGATTTTTGATATCGCTGCAAGCGCGAAGAGCAGAAGATCGCAAAGAGTTCTTTCTTTTTGAACAGACTGGGAAGAAGTCACTAAATTTAGAATCGATTTACAAAGCATTGCTTTCAGTTAAGCCTACTTCAACTGAAAATAAAATAAGAAATCGGCTCTGATAATGCTATAAATGCTTTCGTTTTTCTAAAGGCATATTTCATCAGACAGAGTGTAAGCTGATCTAATTGTTATGTATCTGTCTGTCTGTATGTTCACTGAACATTGTTCAGCTCCTCAGCGTGAGATGTTTCATTGATATAGCAAAGTTTTCATTTGTTAACATGCCATAAATGGTGCTATGATTGTAATTTACATTTATTTTCTACCTGAATTTAAGATATTAACGGTTTCTTTCATGTTATTTTTTTTTTTTTGTTTTATAAAAGCTATTTTTGTTTACAAGTTTTAAGTAGATTTTTTTTCTAAATAACCAGCCAAAAGTGGTGTTGTCATTATAATTATGAATATTTATTCTCTGAATCGTCTGAATAATATTTATTCTGTATTTTTTTAAAAAAAAGTTAATTAGCTTATTCATAAGATTAATGTTTTTGAATATAATCAATAAAAGTTTTATAATTAATTTGATACTTTTATTTGAGAGGAAAACCACTGAATTTGTTGACGTTATTGGAACCAAATAATATGAGAAAACGTACGAAAATGTAAATTTCTCGACAACCCGAGAAACCCCGAGAAATTAGCCTCGAGAATTTTTGAGACCCGAGAAATTGAAAAGCTCGAGAAATCATGAACCCTAGTGCCTATCCAACCGAAACATTAATTTATTTCCACGGGATTTGAACCCAAATAATCAATCAATCAATTAATTAAGCAACTTTCAAAAACACATCACAATCGATCCATTACTTCAGAAGCTATGATCGCTCAACAGACAAGTGTAAGATCATTGTATGGATTCACTGGTGTTGTAGAAAAACGCATCAAAATTGGTCCATTTATTTATCTACTATGCCACAGAGACTGAAATGAATGCCTTACATTTTAGTCTTTAGTTAAATTTTAAAAAATTTCACATAATCGCCAATCACACAAAAACAAAGACAAGGATTGAATGAAATTGATACAATTTAATGTACCTATTTTAGAAATTAATGTGCACTTTTGCAATAAATTATATTATGAAACTTACCATTAATATGCACCTGCTGGCTCGGCCAATCATCAGCCTCGATTTTGACATCCACATTAGAAAAATCTTCGTTAATTTGACCTTCATTATCAGATAGAATCTCATTTTTAATCTCAACATTTTCAAATGGGACATTTTTATCAATCTGTATGGGTTTTGGCCAACTTTCTGTATTATTATCCATACGTAAGTTTAAAACTTCATCTGCCTTTTTAACTATTTCAACAAATTGGCAGGCATTTTGCAAATGTTTAAAGCAACTCTCACAAAGGACTTTAGAATGTGGGTCATTCTTCATTATCTGTAATTTTATAGTCAGTTAATTAGATTAAATATTTAAAACTAGTGGACCCCGAGAACTTCATATAGCTTCGAAGTTCTGAATGTATATGACCTCATGCCACATGCACCAACATGCAAAATGTTACCTAAACTGTCCTTCCATAGAAAATTTATCAGGAAACACCATCTCTTCATTAACAATTTTTCTATATATTTAAGTTACTCTGCTATTCTCGGATTAGACAAATCCAAGAAATCCGAGATCTAAATCGGTCCAATTGTTGTCAAGTTATAAATTGTGTAAATAATCCGACCTTATGAAGATAACCTACATAAAGAAGATAAACAACAATTAATAACATCATTTCAACAATGTTATGAACGCTTTTCAGCACTTTTTCTTTTATTTATTTATTTACACAATTCTGGATTCAATAATCTATAAATATTCTATTGAGAGGAACCTATATGGTTCCTCAATAGGGTGAATAAGCATTTAAACAAGAGATGACAAGATGCCATCACCACAAACATCAGGTAAAATTACAGCCAATCACTTGTTTAGCTTTAGTATATTAATAAAACTAGTATCTTTCTGAATGACATCAGTTTTCTTATAACATTAAAGTCGCGTACGAGTGAATTCATACCATAATATATATTTTTCACAAAGAGATAGTTTTCATACAAACCTGGATACATGCAAGTTTAGATAAGTCCTCTGCTAATGTATTCTCCATTCCTGGCCAAGGCGGGTGCCAGCTTTTAAATAAATCGTGCTTTTCTTCATTAGAACATGGTTGTAAGCAACCACGACACTCGAAAAGGTTTGTTTCGTTAAACATTTTCCTAAAGGGAAATCGAAACAGTTATTGCAATACATAGATTGAGATTTTTCATACATTTTAATTTGGTGATGAACGTAATGCAACAGAAATTACATTATTTATATTATGCAAAAGGTATAGTTGAAAAAAATACTATTTATTTAAGTTGAAATAAATTTTAGTTACAAAATGTCCACAAAACATAAGTAGGAATCTAATGAATGACAAAAATATAGCACGCGACGCGCGTTAGTCTGAGCGAAAAATGACAATTAACCTATTTTGACAGTTAAATTATGGAATAGTTTATCATTTTCATATTTTTGTTTTTTTACTTTGATCATGTAAATAGATTCAAAATCATCTAAAAGCTAAATCATCTCATGTGATTTACTTTGAAATAATCATATTAACAATCTTAAGACCTTACAAACATCATTTTAAATATAAATAAGTCATTTACGTTTGTTAATTACGTACCTTTTGTATTAAAATTGAACACTAATAGTAACAATTTTTTAATAATTAGGCATTGGTCAATGATAAAAAGTTGCGATGGGCAACTCGAGTTATCTAACTCGGGTAACCCGAGTCCGACCCGAGTCAAAATATCTGTAAACCGAGTTGACCCGAAGAGTGCGCGCGGCGGACGGACGGTGGGGAGGGTTGGCGGCCCGCGGCGAACGGCCCGATCACGATGATCAATCGAACGACTCCGAGTGAACCCAATTATACGATTCGTTATTTTTGTTCCTAATAATATAAGAAATTAAAAACCTAATAAGGTAGTACATACGTTGTATTAAGTAAGAAAAATTTTAGATTATTTTTTATTTTAGTTACTTATTAAGTATTACAAATTTTATTAAAGTTTAAACTTACAATGTTGATCTTTTGTAGTTGTTGAATTAAGGACTGATTTTTATTTTATTGATATTTTAACTTTAGGTTTCAATCATCTTTGAAATAGACTTAATAGACCGTACGTACACACGGCTACATATCAAGCTATGTGAACACGACGGAATACAATAATGGACATATGACGTATAAATAGTCTATATTTAGTTGCTTAGAATAAGAAATCATTTACCTACATAGGTTGTAAGTAGAATAAAGATTATTTTTGTTTGTGTTTTACTTTTAGGGACCTTAGAAAAATATGTAGTTTTTTGTTTAGGTAATGCATAGAAATAGACATGTATGAATGCCAACACAATGGAAGCGCGAAACATTGGGAGCCACGTATTTAAAGGGCCCCCCACTAGGAGTACGCGACGCGAATATTTATACGGGGAACCTTTCCAAGGCCAAGAAATAAATAGCCAATAATTAAATGTTTTATGTTAGCATAAGTTTCAAGATTGTAAATAATATAGAATTGAAAATATAAGAGAAATAAAGTTGTAAGCTCGCGGGGAAGCGGAGGCAGGGCATACGCCCACGCAACTATAAATATAGCGGGGTAAGCATGAAAAAATCAGTCCGAAAATTACAACTCTATCGCGAGGAGCCCTAAGTAACCCTTAGGAAAAGCTCTGGCCTCCCCCTCTCCAAGGCGTGCTGCGTTTTGAACCACCATACTGTAGTTTCACTGCCGTCCTGCACACTATGCAAAACCAGTATAAACTGAACACTGAATGTGTGGTAAGATTATACAAAGCGAGACCATGATAAACTGGTTTTGTATAGCTTGATGTGTAGCCGTGTGTACCTACGGTCTATTAAGTCTTTTTTAAAGTTGATAAGGTTGTATTACAGTTTTTTTTTTATAGTTAGGTACCTAAAAGTCACCTACCTACAGTCTCGAGTAATCGAGTCAACTCGAGTTGCCAAAAAGTCGACTCGGCCCATCGCTAATAAAAAGCTCTTTCAGTGTCAACTATCAATTCAATTTATTACTCGATGGCATCTGACACATCAGTTTTTTCAAGGGCTAGCTGTCATCTAGTATGGAAAATTTCATGTCACAACTAGCCGCATGTAGGCTACCTATCTATCCCGGTCATAAGTGTCAAGGAATAAAGTATCTGGCATAATATTTTATCATACTTGAGTCACAGACGAAGACGCGTTCTTCGTTTGTCAAACAAGCTATACCCGCGGCTTCACTAGCGTCAATTAATTTTTCAGATATTTTTTTAATGAAACGGTTTTCTTATTTTAGTACCTGATAATTTGTGTACAAAGTACATGTTGATCAGATGAGTAGATTAAACATAAAATCGTAACAAACCCACAATAATTACATTTTAATATTAGTCTGGTTGAGGAGGTTAGAATTATAGTTTTTCTATAACCATACTTCCATAAAGCTACCTTAAGTCGAAGCCCCATTAAATATTGAATAATTCGTTCGTAACATAGTGAAATACAAAAAAGTTAAGAACTATTGTTTTTTTAGATACCTGACGCTAATTTTCTGTTCCCATTTCGTATCTTTATCAATGAACTGTGGTAGTTGAATCCCATTGGATGAAATCGGCAAATTTTTTGAAGGGATTGCGCCCATTTTCAAACGTCTTTTATTAGCTAGAATAAAAATACAATCATAATTTTTGTAACATACAAAAAAAAACTGAAGGGAACATCATATTACAATGCCCCCAAGAGTCCTTTTTAGAAGGACCGTTACGCTTCCGAAAAAAATAATCTTGAAATCACTTACCTGACGTCGATACAGTAAAATCATTTCTTCTAAAATGTAAACTGCACACATAGTTGTACTTTGCAACTCGATCATGGATACTAAGGATTTCAGCCCATTTCTTTGCCAACTCTATAGATTTCGGAAAGAGGAACAATGAAATGTCATTAGAACTTCTTGCTTTGCAACCCGGTACGGAGCAATAACGATGTGATCTATGTTTTTTTCTTATCGATTCCATTTTCACTAAATATTACTAAATAGAATTCAATTACAGAGAATGTAATTTTGAAACTATATTTATAATTATAAACACAAATATTTTAAGCACAGCCCTCTAAATAAGTTCCAAGTTTCACTACTGGCGTTATGGCGTTTGATGCCCGTTTATCATGTGTTCGAGCCACAGATGTTGAATATTTTAAAGATAATAAAGAGTTTTGATGCAGCTGTCTTTAACGAGACCTATGTTTTAGAACAATATGGCGATTCACAGAATACTAATTGTTAAGCTGTCATTCTCAAGTGTCCTTGACATGCAAATTGCAAAATATTTTAATTAATGGTCCATATAATTTCTATTTTACACTTTACACATACACCAACTTCAACTCCGTTAATACAAACATAACGCATAATATCCAGTATATAGGTTGTAACTTACATCTATGTACTCAGCTTCTTAAATGGGTTCAGTGCTTTAAGCATAAAATCCTTGGAGACACTTGGTAGATGTTACTTTAGCATATATTATAATTCCAACTAAAAGATAGACCAAATCTCTCATCCAAACTTTGAAAGCAATCTCTGAGTTGGGAGTATAGGGAATTTGAAAATTAAAATACTATAATTATAATTCCTTTACATATTTAATTTTTTATTTAAGGTCAGATTCTTTTTTACTTTTACTAAATTCCATTATTTATTAGCAAAACTGACACAAAATTAGATTATTAAGTTATATAACTTCTATTAACTAAAAAATATTTGCTTAAATAGTATAAAATAATGTATTATAAATAATTATTGTGTAATTTTTTTTTACAATTTATTATTTATTGAATCATGGTTGGTTGCGTGAAGTTAGGGTTTCAAATATCAGAAAAATAAACAGAGACAGAAATGTTGCTGCCTTGTATCACACTAGGGGTTTATAATCACTGCCTATTATAAATTTTTAAAATTTTAAACTCTCCAACATGAAAATTAGAGATCTTTAAAAATTACACCTGAGAACTATCTTGATCACATCCCATTTCAAACATACATAAAACCACACCACAATTGGTCCAATTCATTTAAGAATACATAAGGTACATCAAACAATCCCCTTTTGTGTCAGGAGAATTATGTTGGTTGCCACCATAGGTCACAAAAAAAACTAAAATGATTTTATAAAACTAATTTAATTAATAAACTATATCCTAATATAATGAGTCTATTCTAGCTCAATGCAAGGTAGATTCTAATTCTAGTTAACAATTCTAAGAGAACTAAACCTAAGATTGTCCCACACATATCTTATTACTAACAGTCAGCGAAATGTATCAGGGCTGTTGCTCGCTGAACAGGGTTCTCACGCAGGTGATTACATAACAGGAGTATAAATAAATAACTCCATGGTACAACATATTAACTTTTATAGGTGATGGATATTATTTTTAATAGGTAAATTAAAACTCCTTTTCAGAAAATTTGTCAATGCATGCAGTAATCAATATTATTGTCTACATTTCATGCTGCCGCTTGTGCCTGAACTAATACAGCTTAATATTTAAACATATGAGTAATTGTCACTTCTCACACATTATCATTATATTATCAGATTAATTTCAAGAACAATTCATTCAATTATAAATCATTTTATAAACTTTCTTATTCACAAAACAAAATATAACATAATTAAAAAAAATTAAAACATACATTGAACAAATTTCAGTTTACGTTCCAATAAAATGTGTTATTGATTATGAATTTTTCAATATAATCTACTAAACGAACATTTCAATAATTTCTTGTGTTGGAATACAAACGTATCGCTAAAAATTTTTTTTAAGCAATTCTACTTGAAAAAAAATATCACAAGATTTTTGAAAATGGAATGAATTTATGTTATTTACTGTCAAATAATTTTATTGACACTTTACTTTGTCTGTCACTTTCAAGTGTCCTATCATCTGTGTATGTCATGCAAACTGCAAGTGTCAAAAAAACGTGCTGCTCGCTTTCCTGCTTTTCCTCATTGCTTTTCCTCGTGTTAGAATTATTTCAATTTTTAAGTAAAGTATATATTTCATTTGTAAATCGTTACTAATTTTTAATATATACTTTTGAATTGAGTGTTTTACTACTAAGATGGAAGAGAATACACCATCCGTTAGTCTTGTATCGTGTATGCATTTCGTACGTCGTGGTGTTGCTAAAGAAGTACCAGAAAAGGTAAACAAACTACCAATATTTTATATTTGTCATTAGTTGTATTTTTGATTTGCACTTAAAATTACATGTACGAAGCTTATATTTAAAGTATATCTTATCAATGTATTCTAATGTAAAAATTACTTTCTATTTAGAATTTAGATTATTTAATATTCAATAAAAATTGTAAAGTTATTTCTTTGAATAAATTTTCATCAAATTAAAGTCATAGTGCACTGTATGAATCTGATTCTAATCGGTATTTCATTGTCACATTTTGTTAAACTCTAATTTCAATTACAGATTGAATTAACTGAAAAGGAACTGGAAAAAATTATTAAACAGACAGCTGAGGATTTAAGGTAATACAAATTCTTTATAGTTTTAAATTTGTATTTTAATCTCTTGGGCAATTCTTTCAACATATCAACCAACGCAGTTAATGCACCCTGTAGTTACTACATTGAGTTTTGTAATGTCACTTTGTGACCCATCTCTATTAAAGAAATTATTATTAAATAAATACTAAACAATTATTTTAACCCCACCAGTCACCTTCTGGATCAGGGATCCCACACTATTTTAGACAAGTGACCCCTTTTCCAAAATGAACTGTTACCTCAGACCCCCATAGCCCAATTACCTACTTTTAACATCAACCCCCTTTTTCATAATGATCCGCTAACTACCGGCCTTTAGTTTTTCACTATTGATACAAAATACCTAGGTATTAAGATACCAATTGGAATAAATGTGTTTATTACTACTTAATATGTGTTAATTTTTAGGGTCGATTTTTAGACCTTGTTGACCCCCAAAATCAGTTTTTGTTTATGTTGACCCCCTAGTAAACCGATATCGACCCCTTGGGGTACACATCAACCACTTTGAGAATCCCTGTTCTAGATCTTGTCTGCCGCAATGGCTAAAAGGTTCATGAAATTACTTCTATGCTTATTGCAATGGAGGTCCTGCGTAATATCCCAAGGAACAAATGTTTTGATTAATTAACAGAAAACATATCCCCCTACTTGTCTATATAGAAAATGATTGTAATGAAGGAGATCTAGAAAATTTCTACATGATGCTCTTATGGCTTATGGGATAGCACTATTTTAGGTAATATTTTAACACTAAATCCATCTTAACTCTTTATTTATAGGTTAACAGAGAGAGAAGAGCAAGGTGAGAACGATAGTGACTCTGAAACCAACGAAAGTGCTCCTCCGGCACCAGCAGATCCAAATGATGAGTTTAATTTTGAGAAATATGATGAGGAAGACAATACAAGTTTGTACATTTGCTATATACCTTAGAATTTACTACCTTCCAAGTGACCTTGGACTTTTGTGTTTGGAAAATACATATTATATACGTATAGGAAGATTTTGGTAAGGACATACTCAAGATTGAGTTTTAAATATCCTCTTAAATCTCAAACAGTTGTTTTAAAAATTACTCATGTTTTTTACAATTAAATGGTTTTTAATTTTAAAAAATATAGTCTATCTATGGAAAAGAAATAAATACTCTTCTATGAGTTTTGTATTTGAAAATAACACCACTGACGAAGTTATCAATGTTTTTTCAGGTAATCCAATAGGACTTGGCTCAGTTGCAACTTTAACCAATTTGGGAGATCTAAGTGAAGATGTGCAAATAAGGGTAAGACAATTAATTTCTACTATTTTTAAAACCATATGAAAATTACGTGTGGCACTCGGGGGCTGTCGCGGTAATAATATTGCATAAATTTTTTTATCAACTTTGAATTGGGCATACATTTATAATATATATCATAGTATTAAGTTTGAGTATTTAGATTTTAGAATAAAGCAGAGCGTTATCCAAGCCGGACGTGTAATATTTAAATCCTGCGCCCCCGCACCACACTTCAACTTATGCAATTATAATTATTTATTTATGCAGTATTTATTCATATTTAAAACACTTTATACATAAATTTTACGCGTAAAGAGACTTATAAAAATACAAAGATAATTTCACCAAAAAAATAAAAACTAGAAAAAATAGCGCCATCTAGCGAGCTTTGAGTTTTGTGGGGCCTGATCGAACCACCTTAGGAATACGTCAAATTGAAAATCGCTCCATCTAGGAGTGAATAGACAAATCCTCTTTGTAGTTTCTGTTTACATTCAAACTGTATGGAAATGACACTGTCTCTTTCTTTCACGATGCATTTATGAAGGCGTAAGTGAGAGAAATAGACGATGCACGGCTGGGACCGGGTTAGATTTTTATTTTCGTTACGAAATTTCTTGATTCGGTCGCCGCGCTCAAAACCCGCGATAAAATCTATGCAATAGTTTAAAAAGTTTGTTATGTCTGTGGGATCATAGCGCCTAAACAAATGTTTTGTCCATTCGTCAGCTTTTTTGATAAAGACATAGATATGGTTCTTAGTAACAATGTATGATTATCCGTTCATCCATTTGTTATTACAGACAGATGGACCAGACAGTGATGAAGAAGATGATATAATCAAATCTGATGACAATTTACTTTTAGTCGGCCATGTTGAGAGCGATGCCAGCGTATTGGAAGTGTATGGTAAGATTTTTTTATAAATACATACTTTAATAATTGATTTTTTTTAAAGAAAAATACTGTTACTAACTGTTTTAAGCTTGCCCACCTATGCGCTATACGTATTTAATGTCAGACACGTGACCAACAGAAACAAACCTGCGTGTAGCATTGAATATCAGACGTAATACCAACTGAAACACAAACTTTTGTGAAAACTAAAACATTTTGAAGAATTTTTTAATGTTTAATTACAAAATAGCGGTTCTGATCATATAGCTTTATAATTTAAGGTATTTTTATTATTGTGTTTTACAAATTAAAAATTTTTTTTTTGAAAATTTCAGTGTTCAACAAAGAGGAGGGTTCATTTTACGTCCACCATGATATAATTTTGCCCTGGTTCCCTTTGTGTATTGAATGGCTGAGCCATGACCCGTCAGACCCACATCCTGGTGAGTAGTTTTTTTTTTTCATATTTACTCCGGACCAGCAAGTTGGTAGCCCATGTGGTCTTCTGCCGTCTACCTTTCCCACTACTACCAGTTTATCGAGACTATCTGGTTGGTAATATAAAGCAGTTTATGACTCGCTGGTAACATATGGTGAAAACGGACCATCCATAAATTACGTCACATGTTAAGGGGTGGAGGGGTAAATTTGGTGACGTCAAAGTCACATTTCCAAATCTACTGTTAGAACACAAACTTTGCACTATTAATGAAATACTCAAAAACATTAAACAAAAACGTAAAATTACAAAATATGGGACGTCACACTAGGCAAGGGGGTCTCACAAGTGTGACCAGCTGTGAAAAATCATTAAATTCGTGAGACGTAATTTATGGATGGCCCCAAAGCCTGATCTTAAAAGGGCGCACAACGTTAGAAAAAAATCAGATTTCACCCTCTCGCTTCACATAGCCCCGCACTCGTCTAACGTATCGATGCCAGATGAAACAGAACGAGTGTTCTACGCGGAATAAAAACGTAGTAAGCGCCGAAATAGTTTTATTTTAATAACTCGTAAAATATACAATATTGTTTTAAACCGCTAACACAGTCACTAGGTAATATAATTTTATATTATGTATTAAAATATTGACTCTGTTATATGCATAGTTTTGAACATAAATTAATTTTTGTTGAAAGTTAGACGTAACTTTGTGATTTTTTTCTATAGACAAAATATTAAAATTTCATGTTTTCACTCAGTCCAGTTTCTTTTACATATAATGTTACATTTATATTTAAAAAAACAAACAATTTGTGGCTTAGTGTGAAAATCAAATCTAAGATCGACAATTTACCTTTATACGCCCTCTTAATATATTAATCGTTTTATGACATTCATTGCTAACTGCTAATAAACATGCGTCGGCATTTGATAATTTGATTTGAGCACGCATCGCGAATTAATGTCACGCTAGCAAAATATTACAATGCCAATAAATTATTCATTAATAAAAACTTTATTTACTAAGTACCTAAAGTCAAATCTAAGATAGACAATTTACCTTTATACGCCCTCTTAATCTTCAGTTGTATCATAATATTTCAGGTAATCTATGCGCCCTGGGCGGAATGGATCCTGTGATTCAAGTATGGGATTTAGACATTGAGAATTGTCTAGAACCGGCTTTCAAACTCGGTAAAAAGCCGAGTAAGAAGAAGAAGATCAAGCGCGTCGGACATAAAGATGCTGTACTGGATCTCTCGTGGAACAGGAATTTCACGTAAGTTTTACATTTTCACTTATTCCCAAAAAGTTCTTTGAAACATTTTTGAGAACAGTTTGTCTGGCTCACTAGGTGTTGCAAGATTTCGCTTAACATAAAACAAGGAAAGTTGAAGATAAATAAAAAACATCAATATGTTAATAGAGAATGTTCACACATTTAAGCCCACCGTATTCTCTATTGAAAATGGAAAAATCGTGTGAAAAAATATATTTGAACGTCAATTTGTCCCAGAGATACAGAATTTTAAAAGTAGGACGACGTGACGTCATTTTACAACAGCTCACGCAGCCCGTCGCGTCGCTGCTCGAGAAGAGAAACAGAGAGAGCGAGTGTTGTAATGTCACGTCACGAGCTGATGAATTTTAAATGCATGTAAAATCAAAACTACTTGCTCTTTTTGAATAAAACAAAGCTAGTGTATTTGTATACATAAAAGCTTTACTGTGACAAAGTTTCAAGCGATTTTGCGTACCTAGTAACATTCTCCATTAACTAAATTCCATCCATTATAAAATTATTTTTTTTCATTAATTCATTCCATATATAAAACAAATAAAAAAGCATCGAAATTGATCCATTTGTTTAACGCTAGTTAATTATTGTAAATAAAACGAAATAAGTACTATTAAAATAACGAATTTAGGTTCTAGTAATAAAATTAATGTTCAGGGCGGCAGTGAAACTACAGTATGGTGGTTCAAAACGCAGCACGCCTTGGAGATGGGGAGGCCAGAGCGTTTTCTTAGGCTTTCTTAGGGCTCTTCGCGTTAGAGTTATAAATTTCGGACTCATTTTTTCATCCTTTATTTTATTTATAGTGCGTGGGCGTATGTCCTGTCTCCGCTTCCCCGCGAGCTTACAACTTTATTTCTCTTATATTTTCAATTATATTCTATTTACAAACTTAATACTTATGCTAACATAAAATACAGGTTATCCTTTATTTATTTCTTTATTTGTATGAATGCCAAGACCTCTATTTTCCAAGGAAAAGCAACGGAAAAGTTGCCGGTATAAATATCCGCGTGGCGCCCCGCACCCCTAGCGGGGGGCCCTTTAAATACGCGGCTCCTAACGTTTCGCGCTCCATTATCAATGCGTGCGTGTTGGCATTCATACATGTCTATTTCTATACATTACCCTAACAACTACCTATTTCTAAGGTAAAACACAAACAAAAATCTTTATTTTCTTTACAACCTATGTACCTACATAATTTCTTATTCTAAAAACAGACTATTTATACGTCATGTCCATTAATGTATTCCGTCGTGTTCAACTACTAGAATTAAGAAGAGCGAAGCCCCCCCGGTACAGGTCTTTGACTTAAAAAGCGGACTTCAATCCCACATTGTAAGCAACTAAGGCTAAATAAAGTATTTTGTATTTCTTCGTTCGCAGACACGTGCTTGCAAGTGGTTCAGCCGATAACACAGTGTTATTATGGGATCTCGACCAAGGCGCTCCACATACAACAATCGACTATTTTGATGATAAGGTAATTTTACGTACATCCCGATTTTTTTATTGAATCGTGCGTGTTGAATATTTAATATTTCAACTGTTGGTGATCAGAAAGAAAGATTGGAAAAATTAATATCAACTTTTATACTTTCATGATTTTATTATGAAGATTAGGAGGTTAGGTTAGCAGATGGTAGCATAAATTTGACTATAAACTTACTCAAAGATACAAGGTTTGTATTTCTGACTATATCTTTATAAATATTAGTGGTCGGCCGTTCAATTCAAGGGTAAGTCAATCATATTTTTTATGCATGATTAAATCTTCTCCAAACATAAACTATGGGAAATTTCATTGACAGACAGAGCCGCAATTTTCGTAAAAAGGGGTACAAATTTTTTTCACGTCTTATGACAATCTTTACAGGTGCAATCAATAACTTTCCACCCGCTCGAAGCGCAGACACTATTAACAGGCTCGTGCGACGGCTTCGCTCGCGTCACGGACTGCCGAACGCCGACTGCGAATCGCGCTTGGCCACTCCCCACCGAAATTGAACGCGTCGTATGGGACAGACACAATCCCTTCTGTTTTGCAGTATGTATATTTCTAATTAAAAAGTTACAAATTTTGTTGAAAAGCTAGACGGCTAGACTTTTTTAAATTATACTAAATCTATCAGCCCTGGCGAGGTGACCAGGGTCATTGAACTAGCTAACAATTTTGACATTATCCATATATGTATATTATGTGATGAGCGTCTCGCGAACAGAGCGCCCCCGCTACACACAACCCACAACACACGACTGTTTTATAATTTATTTATTTATTAACACTTCGTTGCAATAAAAAATAGGATACAAATAATAACTTAAGCTAAATGGAGTGCAACGGGCGGCCTTATCGCTAATCAGCGATCTCTTCCAGGCAACCCAATTAATGAAGGGAGTGTGCATGAAGTGCGAAAACTACTAAATCCTTATTAATAATAAATATGGTTCAAACTAAAAACTAAAAAGTCTAAGCGGTATCAGCTGTTGTATGAATCACGAACGTTTATACCTAGAAGTAGGATAAGACAAGGAGAAGAAGTGCCTGTGGAGGAGAGATTTGAAGGAAGACAAGGCCAAACGATTGGAGACAGGAAGCGAGTTCCAGAGCCTTACCGCCTTAGAGCCTTATAATATGTAGTGTTAGAAATTTATCAATTTACTATTAAAAAATAGGAACCACACTAAACATCGTCCAATGACTTGCTTATTTACTCAAACGACTACCCAATCATACAGAGTTTCCCCTTCCAAGTTATTACTGAATGGTCCCGTTCTAAGAATGACTAGTGATTAATGAATGCTTCTAATAATGTCTGTAGAATAATGGCAGCCAGCAAGCAAGCCCGTCTTTAATATTAGCTGTGAGTCAATCCACGCTCCTGATACAGAGTGGCACGATTTCGAGCTGAATCGCTTAGCACGCGCAATTTTTAATGACAAGTTTGCTGCAAGCCGATGCAATTTACTTGTAACAGTAGTAATATTTGAAAACTGGTCATTTTCCCCTCTCAGTGATGTAATGTATATTTTTCAGATGAGTAATAATAATGGAAAAGTCGCGTATGTCGACTGCAGACAGGATGAACCAATTTGGATGATAGAGGCACACGAGAAAGAAGTTACAGGTGAGATATATACATATAAACGAAACAATAAACGAGAAAACACGCTCGTATTTATATTTCAATTCAATTCAAAGCCTTTTATTGCCAAAGAGATAAGTACATTTTTTCTTATTTTTACTTAATTATAATTATAACTAATTTGCTGCACCTCAGTCTCCAAATTGGCGTGTCCGTCTGACACAAAGGCCTCCTCCAGCTTTCTCCAACCCTCTCTGTCTCTTGCGAGTCTTAACCATAGTGGGCCTGCAGTGCTTTTAAAATCATCTGACCATCTCTTTTTCTTTTTGCTTTTGCGCGTGGAATCCACTCAGTTATTATCTTAGCCCATTTTGTTGTACCTCTCATGGTGTGCCCTATCCATTTCCATTTTAATTTTTTAACTTTTGTTTTGACGTCTTCCCACTTTGTAATTTTTTTTACCGTTGGCAGTCGTATTTATATACGATATCAAAATTCCCTTGAATATAAAATTAGTTTCTTGCATGATTATTAATTTGCAAGATACAGAGGATTTTGTCGCTGTCTCATTTTTTGTCCACGACTATACAACCCAGCCGTTAATAAGCTCTGATAAAATCAATTGTTATTGATTTTAATTATTTTTAGGTCTTATTATAAGTGATAACATTCCTGGATTCATGATAACAGTTGGTACGGACGGAAAAATGAAGACGTGGGATATAACTGGGTTGGTATTTTCTTAATTATAAAATAATACTAGATGAAAAGCCGGCTTCGCTCGGGTGAAATGTGACTCATAAAACTTGTAGGTACAAAATGTAAGTAGATATTTCTGTATTTAGTGGCAGTGACGTTTCGCTAGTGGCCAATATGGCGACTGCGATTTCTCTTTCAGCTCCATTAGAATTGACAATATTTCAAATTTCCGAGGTCATAAAATAAAAATACCATTTCTTGAGTTTCCCGTTCTGATTCCAAAACTGATATTTTCACATATTTTTGGACTTATTTTTGGAGAAAAGAAATAAAATCAAAAATAGGGTTGTGACGTCATTCATACGACTCTATAAGTTGTTATCCAGTAATTAAACAAAATAACTCCGTGAGCAAAATAAGCGAATATTTGTTTTCGTTACGATAAATAATGAAATATCAATTGACATTTTTTTTTTAATTTTTTTAAACGTATCAAAGGCAACTAAACTATTCAGCCGTATGAATGACGTCACATGGCACTTACGTCTTTTTGAAATAATATGATATTCAAAGTTAAAAAGTTGAATTAAAATTAATATATTGAGGAAAAATAAAGGATGGGTCTAGTAATTTTAGATTTACTTTCGATTGCGTTAATAATATAAACATTTTGAAATGTCAATTAATATGTTATGATGTTATATTATTCAGTTAAGGTTTCGATCGAGTCTACATGAAATTATTTTTAAAATAATATTAATAATCTGTTTAGTTAATGCTTTTTACTATAAATAATGATATTGTTTCTGCAAATTTGCGATTAAGCAGTCTAATTCAAGAAAGAGTGAATATTTCTTTAAAAGGCCGACAACGCACCCGTGGCTCAATTGTCGATGTGCGGCGGACCGATTTTCATAAGTGAACCTCCTGTCCGTTTGCCTCATATTTCCTAAAATATCATATGTAAACTTAGCGTTACAAGTGTAATATTCATTATCACAATATTAATGCGTGAAGCAAAACTTTGTACCCCTTTTTACGAAAATTGCGCGGACGGATAATCATGAAATTTGACACAGTTAAAGTTTATATGGAAAAGTGTATAAAGCTCTTGAATGGAGAAGTTTAATGATGGTGTTAATATTAAATTCAACATAATAGTATTAAAATATAGATCAAAACTAATCACACTGAAAAAAAATTTGAAATCCATAAATAAATGACTTAGAAATAGATTGAGTATTTCTGATTCGCCTGTGACGTCATTCGACCTGTCCGCGTCTAACAATTCTTGCAAGCGCAACTTCAGTCCCATAGCTTTTTAATTTTTAGAGATATTTTATTAATTCTTTCAAATATTTATTTTATTTTACTTTTTATAATTTATTCATTAAAAAAAGGTAAACTTTTTGTGGTCGAATTTCGACCAATGGCCGACCACTTTTTTTTTTTTTTTTTTTTTTTTTTTTTGTTTAAAGCACCTTACAGAAGGACACTTTAACTAATTACAATCTAGCTGATAAGCTAATAAGTAATACTACTTTGACTTAAACTAATAAATTGAACGTAAGCTAAAAAATTGTCCACTGACAAAATCTTAGAGTCTGTTAAGGGGAAGTGCACTTTGTTCATATACACATAATATTTTCTAATTTACACTATCAGTTTAACACTTCACTAACTCAAAAGGTTTGGTCCTTTTTAGTCTTCTCACTATGTCCGTGTTGTCAAGGAGCTGGATAGCCTCAACGTTCACATGATGGTGAAGTCTTTTTTGGTGAGCTTCAGCGTACTTATTAATAACTTTGTTAACGAAGTCTATTTTTAGGTCCTTATGAAGATCTTCGTTCCTGACATACCAGGGAGCGTTAACTATCTCCCTGAGTACTTTGTTCTGAAAGCGCTGTATAACTTGGATATTAGTTTTTTTGGTGCAGCCCCAGATCTGGATACCATAAGTCCATACAGGCATTAGGACTTGCTTGTAAAGTAGAATTTTATTTTGCACTAATAGTGGAGAATGTCTGCCTATTAGCCAATGCATACTTTTATAGCGTAGTCCCAGCTCCTCTCTCTTTTTCTTGACATGAGCCTTCCAGCGGAGTTTCGTATCAAGGGTCATTCCCAAGTACTTAGCCATGTTGGCGTAAGGTACAATTTGACTGTTTATGTAAACAGGACAATAATTAGGTCTTTTGTTGGAGAAATCAATATGAACTGACTTGGATTCGTTCAGTTTGATTTTCCATTTTTTAGTCCAATCGTGTATACGATTTATTGCTTTTTGCACCTTTTCTGTAGCTTCTTTGTGGCTGTCTCCTATTGCCATTATTGCTGTGTCATCTGCGAATGTTGCTATAGTGTTATGCTCTATCTCTGGTATATCCCGAGTGTACAATAGGTATAGGACCGGCCCTAAGACACTTCCCTGTGGAACACCAGCTTTTATTTGTTTTATTTCTGAGTAGGCATCTTCATGCCTTACTCGGAAAACTCTTTCTGAAATATATGACTCCAGTAAACGTGCAAATTGCTTTGGGAGTGACATTCTTAGTTTGTACACCAGACCTTCGTGCCAAACCTTGTCAAATGCTTGTGCCACGTCAAGGAAAATAGTTGAGCAGACTTTCTTTTCCTCTAGAGTCTTTTCGATTATGTTGGTTATTCTATGAACTTGGTCTATTGTTGAGTGCTTTTCTCTAAAACCAAATTGATGGTCCGGAATTAGCTTCTCTTCTTCTAATATTGGTTTTAATCGCTTCAAGAGTAACTTTTCAAAAAGCTTGGATATCACCGGTAGCAGAGAAATTGGTCTGTACGATGTAGTTTCATTTAGTGGTTTTCCTGGTTTAGGGATCATAATTACTTCAGCAACTTTCCATAAGCATGGAACATACATTAATCTGAGTGCACCATTGATGAGATAAGTCAGTTTAACTATGCCTTTGCGTGGAAGGTTGTGTAAAATATCACCTGTTATTAAGTCATAGCCAGGTGTTTTTTTTCGACTGATATTTTCTTTTATCTCTTGTGACACTTCTTTAGGTGTAACGAGTTTTATGGTATCGTTCTCTAGGGAAATTTCATAGTCATTGTCTATCGCTATTTGCAGTTCGTTGTTTGGTTCACCATCGTTAGGTTGGAAGATTTTTTCTAAGTGTTGGGCAAATCTTTTCGCTTTCTGCTCGTTATTGACGGCCCAACTTCCATTTTCTTCTTTTATGGGTGGTATTTGCATAATGGGCCTCTTCATATTCTTTGTGGATTTCCATAGAGAATAGTCGCTACAGCGAGTGCTCGTAAGGTTCTGTAGGTAGTTCTTAATGGACTCATTGTCATACTCTTCAATTATTTTACTGAGCTTTTTGGTAAGGTTGTTAAGTTTCCTTTTGTCTTGTGGGGCTCTAGATTGATGCCATACTTTCCTTTGGTGTCTTTTTTCTAAAATCAGTGTTTTAATTTCCCTTGGGTAACTCTTTCCTTTAGTTGTTAGATTAACAGTAGGTGTGTTATCCCATGCTGCAGCTTGAATATCGTAGACAAATTGTTCCACTTCTTCATCTAGCTGTGCCGGATTACGTATAGGCACATTCAGTTTGATTTTGCTTTCTAGATCATGTCGAAAGCTCTCCCAGTCAGTATATTTATTGACTAGAGTAGGATTTCTTTGTTTCCGCGATATAGTTTCATTCACCTCAAGAATAATTGTTGAATGATCAGAGTTCATGTCAAAACCTTCATCGATGTCTAAGTAGTTAGGATTTATATTTCTGTATATGAAGAAATCAATTAGGTCTGGAAGTTTGTTACGATCTGTAGGCCAGTATGTAGGTTTTCCAGTGGAGATAACGTCACACTTATGGTCCTTAACCGCCATCAGGAGCTCTCTTCCCTTGGTCGTAGTTAGTCTCGATCCCCAGTAGGTATTTTTAGCATTAAAGTCCCCTCCGAGAATAAACCTATTACCAAGATTGTTCATGATTTGTAGATATTGATCTCTTTTTATTTGATGTTTCGGTGGACTGTATATGGCAGCCACCGTAAGTGGATAAGTTCTGGTTCTCACAGATATAGCGATGACTTGCATTTGTTGTTGTTCATGTCTGAATTTTTCGTAGTGGCATATGTTTTTTTTAACTATAACTGCGCTCCCACCTCTGGCAGTGTTATCAGGATGTAACGCATGGTAGATCTCATAACCTTTCAGTTTCATAAACGAATGATGAGTGAAGTGTGTTTCTGAGATAAGGCATATGTCAATATTTTCGGTGTCTAGGACTACCTGTAACTCTTTTTCGTGTTGTAGGAGTCCATTGGAGTTCCAGTTCATTATTTTGAGTGTTCGAATCATTTTTGTAATTTTGAATATGGGTGTTTGGCACCCTGTTCCAATTTCTGCAATCGTGCATCAAAAGATGACATCAAGTTAAGAATTTCGGACAGTTTAGTTTCAATGCTGTTTGATTGAGAACTACCTTCACCTTTAGCAACTTGCACATATGATTTGCCTTTTAATTCCCGTTCTGGGTTTTTTGGATTTGGCCGAGTTGTTGGCTTTGGCTGATTTGTTGCAGGTTTGGCTGGGTTGTTATTCCGTTGCTCTTTTGTTACAGGTTTATTACCACCATGTTTCCTTATTTTCTGAAGTTCCTTGGCAACCATGCATCCCCTGTAGTTAGCTGGATGCGGCTGGCCACAGTGGACGCATTTAGGTTTTTCTTCAGATGTCTTTCTGCAGTCTTTGGTAAAATGCCTACCTGTGCACTTTACGCATCTGGGTTCTTTGGAGCAGTACTTCTGCGTATGTCCATAGGCTTGGCACCTCTTGCATTGAGGTATTAGCTTGGTTGTTTTTAACGGTTGTATATCCACTTTACAACCAAGAATGTGCTTAATCTCATAGATTTTTTTGATGTTATCGGAGTGGTTGAATGTAAGCACGAACATATTCAACGGTTCCTTATTTTTCCAGCTAAGCTTGTTTACGGCATTTTCTATCTCAAAACCTTTATCTTTGAGATCTGTTATGATTCTCTCGGGCTTGCAGGTAAATGGTAGATTTTTAGCCATCACTCTTATTGGTCTGTCTTGTTTGTTTTCATAAGAGTGCCATTGATAATTATTGTTCGACAGCTTTCTTGTTATCGACCTATATGTTACGTCGGTAATAGTGTTAACTTTGACAGAGTTACCTTGTAGTATTTTTACAGTAAAGGACTCCTTGGCTTCGTCTTCTGATAGAAAATCATAAAAATTTTGGTAATCTTTCACCTCGTCAACAATAATTGGTGGTGGAAGAGGCGTTTTCTTCTCTTTCTGAGATTTTTTTTCTGGTGTTTGATGCTCAGGTGGAGGAGGAGTAGGTGACCGATTCATTTTCCTTTTCTTTCTGCTTTTTACTCGAATCCACTCTGTTTCTTTAGCTAATTCTTCTTCATCTGTGCAGTATTCCTCGTTAGTAGGATCAGGCACTGCTTGTTTTTCACTGTCATCGTTCTGTGACGATGATTTCTGTTTTTGGATTTCAAGTTGCTTCTTTTCTTCTTGAAGACTTGATATCTGGTCACGCAGGCTAAGTACCATACGTTCCATTTCTTCTCTTCTTGCCCGTTCTTCGGTGAGGGCTCTGTAGAGGGTGTACTCCGTTTCGGTTTTTAATTTAAGCGATGCCATGATTAGTACTTCGCCTTAACGATTGTTTACAATTCACTTAATGCATGAAATGACTAATAGACGCAAATCGCAATATCTACGTCATCGCGGTATCGGTATGCAACAGCGGCGGTGACGTCGTGCGCGATGCGCATGAGTCACGGATATCGTAATTGTCACGTCTGCTCGGTACAGAATACAGCCGACCACTAGTAATAATTATTGTGCTAAAGCCCATTGGATTTTCTTCAAGACTTTCTGTCCATCGGTTGTTGTGCTTTTTCTTCCAGTTCGTGGTATCTTGAAGGAATCGTTATTAAGCACCTTAATTATAAATCCTTACTAATATTATAAATGCAAAAGTAACTATCTCGCTTTCACGCCAAAACTACAGAACCAATTTAAATAAAATTAGATGCATAGATAATCTAGAGCCTGAGAAAGGACATAGGCTACTTTTTAATGCGAAAAAAGACTTGTAAGGGGTTGAAAGGGGGGGATGAAAAGTTGTATGGAAGTATCGTCATTTTTGTAACTAAAAGCTTGAAATTTATTTTTTAAGCTGTTTCATATACATAAATATGAGCTAAATAACATCTCGCTACTATGAAATTAACGCGGGTGAAACCGCGGGGTACAAATTGTAAATAATATGCTATTTTCCATAGCGGAGCTGTTCAAGTGAGTGAGCGTTCGTGTCGCGTCGGTTCGGCGTTATGCGCTGCGATTTGTCCCGAAGATCCATTATCAATAGCCCTTGGTGGAGATAACAAAGGGTGTTTTATTGAAATGGTCGACCTAAGTCTCAGCGAACAAGGTAATTATACTATTTTTCAACACACTTTCTCATATAGTGACTAATCACATCACACTTTGGTAAATAAAGGCGCTTGTAATCAACTGTGACATTTTGATTACCATTACGCACCAGTGTGATAATGTGACTACATTTCGATTTTTGTATCAGCGACCAATAATACAATTTTTCAACACACTTGCTCATTAAGTGATTAACTGCACCGTACTTAGGTATACAGGTGTAATCATTAACGCGGTGTCCTACGTGAGCGAACTGGACGCGAACGCGAAGCGACGCGGCGAGGCACGAAAACAATAAACAGTACAGATCTATTGAAGTGGCCTTTTTTTAAAAACGTAACTTTTTAAAATTAAATTAATAATTATAATTAACTGTTTTGCGTTTGGTCACGTAGGCCACTTCAATAGGTCTGTACCGTTTATTGTTTTCGCGCCGCGCCGCGCCGCCTCGCTTCGCGGTCGCGTCCAGTTCGCTCACGTAAGACAAATATTTAGTGTGTACATGCGATTATTTCGTAACTATTACAGATATCAAAAAACTTTAAACTGATATCGAAAGTACTTTACCTAATGAATAAAATGACAATAATAACTTTTTAAAAATAAAACGAGAAATATTCAAAAAAATTACATTAAGAGGATTGTGTGTGATGAGTAAAGCTCTACATTTTCATTCAAAAAGCGATAACGTTTTTCTCCCCATAAACATAATCTAATTTTTAAAATTTTTGGAAATGTAGATAAAATGAAAAACTAGGTTTGTACGTTTTTAATTTAAATAAATATTGCGTATGATAGATGTTATTAGCATTTAAATACCTATATTTTGACTTAAATTCTTCCTCGAGCGTTTTTATTTTTAAAAATTAAACTAAACTGAATTACTAAAAAGAAATGTACAGACCTAGATTAAGATGTACCGAATCTAAAGAGACCAAAATTATCTCATTTCGTAAATGTTTAGGGGGGTGAAAACGTTATCGCCCAAATCTATTTTAAAAAGGAAATGTAGGTAATTGCCTCTAAGATTTGCAACTCTCTCTATCGCACGCCCGGAGTGAGGCAGCGGTATGAAAGAGATAGCATTTTTTAAAATACCTACTCACGCCACCTATCGGCACTTCACAATCCTCTTAAACACTCATTATTCTTTTTACGAAAGAAAAAATAATGGGACAGGGATTCGCCTGTTGTTTTTTAAAATTCACATGTTTCAATTCCGTATCGATTAATTCATTTTAATCGATGTTTTTAAGCAGGTCACCTCACTATGAAGATAAAACTGACAGACGTCAAATGTTACATTAAAATGACTCCACAATAGTATAAATAAATAAAAATGTTTTTAATATAATGTTGATTAACACGAAAACTGAATTGATTTTAAAAATTCCTACACTGATGGGAAGCCTCTTCTTAATATAAGCGGAAAAAGACAGGGTAAAAAGTAGTTAATAATTATATTTTTTCAGTTATGAATCGCTTTGGATCTCGACCTCGGGTGACGATACCAACGGAAGATGCAAACGCAATGGAGTCGTAGACAATTTATTATTAAATATATTATATATTTATCAAAAAATATATGACAATGATTTTTTTTATTTATTTATACAAAATAGCATTTTACAAGAATAATGGCAGAAACAAAATTAAAATATACTTTTATTATGAGACTCCTGACCTCCTTGGTCTAATGGTAAGCGCGTAAGCGTTACAACCGAGAGGTCCTGGGTTCGATTTCCGGTGGAGATAAAAAAAACGGTCTGGTAGGGCATAGAAGGCTGATCACCTACTTGCCCCTAAAAAAAACCGATCAGTGAAACAGATGTGAAATCTGCCTCATACCCCACTAGGGGACACGGGACTTCACTTTATGAGACTCCACTCCTATGTATTTGGAAAGTGTGTGGTTTTATCTGTTTCCGAAAGGAATTTTATGTTACCTACAAATAATAAATTGATACTGTATTCAATTGACTATCGACGAAGAGTATAAGTTAGATGTCTGTATGTCTGGCTGGCATCGTATTAAGCGAATGGAGTGTTTACGATGCGATTTTTTTGTTTAAAATAGTTATACGTACCTACTATGACTTTGTTGTGATCATCTTGAATGACATTTTAAATTGTCTAATATAGGCGTACCTAAATATGAAGGCTCATAAAGTTTTAACAGATAAAAAACCATTTATGAAAGCCCAGTCTGTAGGGCATGTGGGGAAAAAGTCGATAAGGCATGTTTCTCTGCGAATGTGACTCAAAATACCTAGAGGACTATCGGCACTTCGCATCCAACGACATCCTGAAGCTCATGCAGTCCTTCTTCAGGGATCTTGGAGTGAGTGAGTAAGGCATGGGGTAAGTACAAAAGGACCTGAAGGTTCGACATGCGTCTTGTCGGGGAGCCCCTCGTGATAAGATAAGATACATAAATATTTCAATTTTTTTGTATTTTCTTTTAAAATGACTAAAAAGACTAATTTGTCTGACTGTAAGTTTTGGTGTGGCTTACTATTATTTAAACTGTATAAGTACATATTTATGTTAAATAATAATTACGTGTGGCACTCGGGGACTGCCGCGGTAAAGCTATTGCATAGCATTTTTTATCAACTTATGCAATTATAATTATTTATTTATGCAGTATTTAAAACACTTTGTACACAAATTTTACGCGTAAGTAGACTTATAAAAATACAAAAATAAAATAAAAACTAGAAAAAGTAGCGCCATCTAGCGAGCTTTGAGTTTTGTGGGACCTGATCGAACCACCTTACGAATACATCAAATTGAAAATCGCTCTATCTAGGAGTGAATAGACAAATCCTCTGTGGTTTCTGTTTAAACAGTTCCCTTCCAATCCAGAAAGCCACATTTTGAATGTTTTTATAGTTTTGATTGTTGGTCACTGCAACAAAATCATTATATTAATGGTACCCCGCTAAAATTTTGCCGAAAAATGGACATTTACATAGATTATCCTAATATGTTGGACACGATGATCTTCATGAACACTTTTTCGTGAGTTTTTATATATTGATAGCTATTCTGCTATTCGAGACGGAAAAAAAATCTAACAAAACAGATATTATTAAAGTCGGCCCAGCCGTTCTTGAAATATAAATAGTAAAAATAATTCGATATTGTTTTATATAGATTATAAATATGTAGGTATTACACCACCTACGTACCTATTACCTATTATGATTAATATTTTTGCACATGACTTATTTTTAATAATAATGTATGATTCATAAAAAATAAATAAATATTTTATTTCGTTTAACTATTTCTAGCATTTACAATATTACAGTTGGCTGATAAAACGGTGAGTCCTAGCGCAATTCTGATTTTTGCCTCCCCCTATAACGACATCCCAAGTTACCACATATTCCTCATTTTTTGGATCCAACCTTTACCCCTAGGGGACAAAAAGTGAACTGACATTATTTATGGCGCCAAATAAACGTTATAAGAGACAGTTGTCATAAGTAGCCATTTTTTTATTTATTAAAAAACACATCGAATTTAATTTTGATACTTACAAATTAATTGAATTTTTAAGTTTCAAATATTGAGTTTAAACTTGCTTTTATTCGCGAATCCGTCCGCGTATACACAAGATCTAATCCGTGAAAAAAGTTTGAAAATTGCTAGTTGCTGGTAATTTCTTTTTTCTTTAATATTAGTACTAATTATCCGGCCGCTCACGGCTCAGAGAATGCGTTCCTAACAGGTCGTGATGGAATGGGCGATGTAACTGAACTGGCGTACAATTAACGGCAAAATTTTAAATATCTTTTATTTACCTTATTAAGGAGCGATAACATTAAAAATTAAATAATTATGGCAACTTACAATAAACGTATTAATTTTGGGCTAAATTTATTAACAATTAATTAACAAATACAAAAGTTTTTAAATGTCAACTGTGCTCTGTTCCAAAGTTATGTCAACCGTTTTTGTAACTATGGATGTTGAAGGTGCGCTGGGCCTATAAAAATAACAAATATGGCTGTGTCCCCAGTAAGCAAACTGTTAGCGGCCGACTGAGTGAGCCGCAAATTTGTGGCGAATTGAAATTCGAGTTAGCTGCGAACTCAGATAAATTTTCGTGCGTAACAAGCAAACTGTTATGAGTTAGCCGCTTATTTAGGCCGACCTACTGAATTTTCACTTTACTATTGTTGTACGAAGTGAGTGGTTGTGTTGGTCACGATGGATATTTTTGAAGTAATTGGTATCTTAGAGGCACTGAAAGAGGATAAAGAGAAGCACTGGGTTCACCCATTAAACAAGAAAAGGTTGAGTATTGGACAATTTCATGTTCTTTACCCAGAACTAAGGAAATATCCAGAAAAATTTTACCAGTATTTCAATATGACTTCTCATACATTTGATGAATTGTTGAACTCTATAACCCAGTATATTGCTAAAAATAATATCACAAGAGATACAATATGTCCCGAAGAACGGCTTACTATAACTTTGAGGTAAGTAAATAATTCACACTTTTGAATTTTAAAAATTTTAATAATAAAAATCAGCAACGTTTGTAATATAATGATGAACTAGCATGGTAACATTTAGTAGGTAACCAGTCATTCGTCATCCTCAATGCGGTCTGAACCGCCTCGCAATATTGCTTCTATGTCTTCTACTTCCACTGAAGAACCTGTAGAGCTATGTGATGGACTGTTTCGAGGACTTCGAATGCTGCTGCTGCCAACTAGATTGTAGTTGTTTGAGGTTGAAGGATAGTTTTGCACATTTGGTGTACTGCTTCCACTCGTATAGCCGTACTGATGTGGGTAGTTATTGGCATTCGTCCATCCAGTTTGCACCAGAGCACCGTCATAATTATTGTGTACATTATATTTTATATTTTTGATAAGTTTCATCACTTCGAACCGAAATTCAAAATTCTGTGTTGGGGACATTGTCTTCATTTCCGGTAAAATATTTAGAAGAAAGTTCATATCTGGATCGTTTTCTCTTTTTTTATCCATCGATTTAAGTAGTGCCTCCTGAAACACAGTCATCTTTTTTGGTGTGCTGAGATTTCCTACTGAGTTAGTAGAATCATTTTCATCAAACATAGCGCTACTGTTGCTAGACGTCTCGGCGCTAATGTTGCTAGATGTCTGGTTGCTAGCTCTAGAAACATTTAGAAACTGCAACATATCCAAGTATGGCGTCTTGCGTTTTCTTGGTGCCCCACTTCCGCTTTTGAGTGAGGAATCCTTACTTTTTTCTCTGGTGTAATAGTCGCGCAATCCCTTCCATTTTTTTTGTAGGTCTTTTACTGAAACAAAAATAACCGGTAGTTCATATTCTTTCCAGATTCCTGTCAACTGGACTAAGTTACAGAAAAATTGCCCAAGAGTTTCTTGTTGGAAAATCGACGGTATCGAAAATAATAAACGAAACTGCATGCATTATATGGGATCTTTTACAGCCACAGGAAATGCCGGAACCTTCTGAAGAATTGTGGCTAGAAATAGCAAAACGATATTATGAAAAAACAAACTATCCTAATTGTATAGGATCTATCGATGGCAAGCATATCCGTATTCGAAAACCACCAAAAAGTGGGTCTAACTATTTCAATTATAAGAAGTTCTTCTCAATTGTTCTGTTAGCCGTAGCAGATGCAAACTGTTCTTTTATAGCCATTGATGTTGGTGCTTGTGGACGAAATGCTGACAGTAATATATTTAAAGAAAGTGCTTTTGGCAAAAAATTGGCTCGTGGGTCTCTGAAGATTCCTAACTGTACTAAATTGCCTAATTCAAATGGATTGCCCCAACCTTTCGTGTTTCTTGGAGATGAGGCATTTGGATTGCAAAAGCATATCTTGAGGCCTTTTCCTAATAAAAGTTTAAATAAGGAAGAGCGAATTTACAATTATCGTCATAGTCGGGCTAGGAGATGCGTGGAATGTGCATTCGGCATTTTAACAAACAAATGGAGAGTTCTGCATACACCGATTGCTACTAATGTGAATACAACCATCGCTATCGTAAAAGCTGTTTGTATTTTACATAATTTTGTCATAGCAAGAGAACAAGTACAATATACACATCTTTCGCGACGTACCTCAACAACTCTTACAAGTACAAGTAGCCGAATAATTACTATATCAAATTCTGGAAAAACAACAAGAGACAACTTTAAAAACTATTTTCTTAACAAAGGAAAACTACCCTGGCAAGAGAAGTATTTGTAAGCTGTAGCTACAGGACGAAATTGTGTAACGGAGTTTATAACTGATTGATTGGACTGATGGTTCTTGATGGAAGTTCATTTTTACTAATAACACTACAATCGTTTTTACACTCTTCCACTATTATTTTTTTATTTTTTATAAATTATTATATTATTTAATTATTATTTTTATAATTTATAAAAAATAAAAATAAATAGTGGAAGAGTGTAAAAACGATTGTAGTGTTATTAGTAACGGAGTTTGTAAAGCGGTAAATACTATGTAGTGATGATGATACTTTGTTTTATGTAGTGATGATACAAGTATATTGTTGAATAAATAATAATTTAATTAGAATGGAACTTACTTCTTTTTCCTTTAGTGTTTTCTTCTAAGTTTTGCCAATCATCGTATAGAATATCAGCGATTTCATTCCAACCGCTCTGCTTTAATACTCTGTTGCTGTATTCTTCACTCGACATGTTCCATAAGCATGGTTTATTTTGTATTTCCGTAATGAACCTTTCCGTATCAAAGGGCATTTTGGATTTTCTATGGTGTGTGTGCGAAGAGATTAGTTAGGTAAGCGATGCAAAAAAACACGTCCGAACACGTCGATAGCTTCTTTTCAACTGTCCGCATGAACAGTTTGCGGCAAACGGACTCACTACGCCCGGCGAACAACATATCGCCGCCGCCGACTGCAACCGGTTTTGCTGTGAGTCCGCCACTAACTGAGACAGTCGGCGCACGTAACGCTGCAAACTGCGTAAAGTGAGCGCAAAACTAGCAAACTGTGGACACTCCATTTCAAATATATGGAAGGGCATACTAAACCGATACGCTGCAAACTCAGTCGGCCGCTAACAGTTTGCCTACTGGGGACACAGCCTATATATTGAATGCGATAACTAACGTTACTAAATATTAAATGTTATTTATTGTACATCACTAGTCTTGACGAATTGACAGGTGTCAGAAACGCATTCTCTGAACGGCCGGACTGTGAAAATAGGGAATATGCGTGTATTTTTTAAATATTTTTATAATATTACTTACATCGATGCCAAAAAAAGTAAAATTATAAGGGAAAAAAACATTAAAATAATAAACAAATAATGGCACTTTAAAACGCCCGCCATCTGGACGACCTTGGTGTGACGTCAGTCAACAATAACAAACAATCAGTGACAGTAAAATGCATAACGGTTGACAATGTTATTGTAGACTGTTACGTCACATTCAATCTGTTGCGTTTCAATCACTTTGAATTTCCCGCTCGTTTTTTGTACTTTTATTATTTTCGTAATCAAAAAGATATTATGCGGAAAAATTTTGATATCAGCGTAATTCTAAAGCAACAAAGTTTATAAAAAATAATAATTGAGCCTTATTTAAATCACACGCATCCCTATTCAAGGGAATAAAACAAGATGAATAACTGAGATTTTATTTGCAACAATAAATAGTCTCTATGTGCTATAGGACTCCATTTCTAAAACTAAACATTTTTCATATTACAAACACCTCAATTAGCCATTTCTATTAAATACGAATCGCCATTATCCAAATACGAAACTTTGCTATATTGGCGTGTGCTATGATGAACTACTTTTTACTCGCGACTTCATCTGCATTAAACATATCCTGTGTTAGTTAAGACTTTTTAGAAAGTTCTATGAGGAATAATTTCGTTATAGATGATTTTTGCATTAATAGTTATGTTAATAGCTGACTTACGAGTCCTTGACCTTCGAGCCGGACGAAACCTATTCATGATGTGTAACGATAAATAACTTATTTAATAATAACGGTCTTACCCATGTTAATTTGAGAAAAAAAAACATCCGTTTACGTAGCGCATGCAACAGAAACTCTTAAAAATAATAATTTATTCCGTTTTTATAACATTTTTCATTGATGCTCCGCTCCCATTGGTCGTAGCGTTATATAAACCTATAGCCTAATAAATTGACTATCTAACGTAAAACAAAGTGTGCTTTAGACCACACGACTGAAAAAAAAACTTAAGCGAGAAAGAAAATGTATGCTCGCACCTCTCTCTTTCTATCTTCACTAACTTATATCTCCCTCTCAACTTCCGTTCGCCCCGCCCGATCACACTTCGTAATGCCCTCGTCAAGCATTCGCCAGTTAACTCCCCAAGTCAAGCGTGCGTAAACAAGTTTTACTTCAAAAATTTCAATTCAAACTACATAATTTCTGAGAATAACTTTATATTGGTTTAATATATATTTATATAGACAAATATAGTCGCGAGTAAAAGTTATTATCTAATGAGATATTTGAAATGGACGAGTTAATTAATGAATCTGAATTTTTCAAAATTATCTGGACGTCACATTCTCTTCTTACTTATACGTGAAACTTGAAACAATCAAATGTTATGTTCTAGCTGATGCAATTTTTGTTGCAAAAATAAAACAACGCTGAGAAAAGATTCAAGTTAAGCATCATTATATAACTAAAATTGAGGTGTTTTTGATAATATTTCAATTCATAATTCATAGGTTTTTCTATATTAATGTTTACATAGTCTAAAACTATCGAAATTTAATAATGGCGTATATAAAAGATTATTTGGAGTCAAACTTCATCCAACCGCTTAGAGGATGCTTTAATCTACTAAAAAAAGGAAGTTCTCAAATCTACTATTTCATGTGTTTGTTATGAGATTGAGACCAATATGAACAGATTTTAATCTCTGCTAGGTCATAAGAACTTTTAAAGTTGATTTATATTTTTTATACATTTTATATATCTAGGTATCAAACTATTTAAGGTAACATGAAAATATTTTAATCCACTGAGCAGCAAGATGAAGGTCGACCTTTGAACTATATTTTTTTATAAAAAATCTCGAGCTGTCAAAAATATCGACCAATGGACGCCATTTTTAAATCATTTTGCGTCTCCTAAGGCAGTGTATATAACGAAAAGCAGGGTCAGCATATTAGTGATAAAACCTGATCCGACGAACATAAAGATAGAATGGGTTTTTGTAATCTATCCTTGGAAGGTACATATATGCCATTCAGGACTTTTTTGTACATCTATAAAAGAGGAATATCCCACCATTTATTATTTTGTTATATCTCAAAGGGATTGGGCAGCGTTTTTGATGAAAGCTACCACGTGGCTTGACTTTTCCAACACTTCCAATTATCATCACATTTCAACCAATTTGTACAAAACCTTGACAAATTATATACCTAAACCTTCATCATGAACCCCTCTATCTATTGGTGATAATTGCATGATAATGCGTTCAGTAGTTTTTAAGTTAATCGCGAATAGACATACGCGGCGGACGACTTTGATTTATAATATGTAGTGATTTCGTTAAATGCCATTTTTATTAAACGTTATTCGTTATTAATGATTCTTTTTGATGGATATCAAAATTGCCACATTTTGACAGTAACATGTTTCGAATAATATAAACTAGTATGCTTTCGCCTGTTAATAAAATGCTTTCTGTTTAAAAGCTTGAGTTCACATTATTTTTCGAAAACGTATATAAAATGTATCTATAAAATTGCGTTTTGAGAAAATTGTGTGAGAAATTTTGGCGAAAAAGCTGCCATTTTCTTTTCATAATCTATTTGATAGTTGCATTAAATCTATACATTTGTATGTTACAGTAAAAGTGTTCAAAATCTCAAAGTAGCTGAAGCACTTGAAGAAGAAGTCTTTACTTGTAAGAAAAGGAACGAGGTTACAAAAATAAACAAGAACAGACAACAAAAGCGCTCATCACTCAAATAAATGCACCTACCAGGATTCGAACCCGGACCGTTCGTGACCATTTGTGAGATGACGATAGATGTATATAAATAATTTTCACGTTTTATTTTATGAAATGTTGTAATCCAATCCCAGTCGCGGCATTAAATTTTGAAAAAATATTAAGGTGTTTATTTCAGCGACCCAAAAAGTTAAAAAAAATATTTTAAGTTAAGTTTTATTATTACGCTCTAATTTAACAATTAAAGTTTAATTATATTTGGACCAGTCAAAATTATTTGTTGAATAAATAACTCACTGGCGCCGAAATTAATTGCAACAATTTCTTAAATAAACAACAAAAATCCGATTTTACTTTTCAAGGAAATTCGTAAAGAAAAAGATAAAATTTTCAAAAATTATTTAAAGACTGCCATAGGAAATGCGTACACGAACTAGTCAAAGTTTGAACTTCGTTTGTAACTCATGGATTTACCGACTAGTAAATGCATTCATTTACTAAATTAACGCTTTTACTGTAACATATATTCAACTCAACTCAATTATATGCATTTTGCATTTATATGCACACACAATTTTGACAAAATTTAAACAATAAGCTAAAATAAGCTATACATATATTTAAGAAGCTACTTTCGGAAGAACATTATAATTTTTCATATTTTTTTTTGTATGTATGTTACATAGTTGTGAGACAAATCATGATGATCTTATTATAGGAGATGGTCCCATAAAAATTCTATCGAAAATGAATGAGTTTTTATTACATATACACTTTAAATTGTTTGTTACAAAATTATCAACGATCATGTTTGCGTTTTTTTGTAAAAAAAAATTATTTTAGGGTTTTTTTCCAAAAAGGGATATTTTTGGCAATGTTCTTCCGATAGTGAGGACAATATAATATGTATGTATGTATGTTATTTACTCTTGAGCGGGGAACTTGGTGATCGCCTCAAACATAGCTTTGGCCACGTACTGCACATTTGACGGATTGAGACCGCAAATATTAATTCTACCCGATTTAAGCAGGTAAATATGGTGTTCCTGGATCAAATATTCGCATTGTTGACTTGTTAGACCCGTGTAAGAGAACAGACCAATCTGTTTTACAATATGGTCCCAGTTGCCGGGGGTTCCGAGTCTGAAAAATACAAAAAAATATTTAAAAAAAAAATTGTGTCAAAAGTTATATTTTTTTTATATCACTATATATAAAAAAATTATCAGTGAAATTTTTTTTAAATCGGTCTTATACTTTTTAATATCAGTATTCAGTTTTTTTCCGTATATTATTTGGAAAACAATTATTAGGAAATACGATATATTGAAATATTAAATAAATTATATTAGATAATATAAAATGGAGGAGGTCGCTTAGGACAGGAGCAAATGGCAAGCCCTATATCCCTGATGAGAGGTTGAACAGATCATGATGATGATAATTTACGTTGACGAAATGAGTGCGGGTGAAACCACGGGGCATAGCTACTAGTTCAATAAAGTCTAATCTCTAGATGTAGTTTATAAGTCCGGTTACGGAGCAGGAAGAAATTCGTACAATGACGTCTTTTCATACTAACAGAGGTCACAAACATTTTTGTATTAAGTGCAGTTTATGTTAAATATTTGAAATGGTTGAACATCCCACTTCTGATCTTAGGAATTTATCAATTTACCATTTAAAATACAATGGAAACTACATTAAACACAAAAACCTTATATACACGTCCTCCAATGACATGCCGTTGAAATGTTGAGATGAAATGTCGTTCGTTATTTAAAAATTATAAAAATTATGTGAATTGTTACTTCAGCAGGTAAAAAGTTTACAATCCCTGACTGCCGCGGTCATTGCATCTGAGCGAGCGTGACAGAGACAGGTAATAAAAGGTTAATGTACGAAATCCTTTTTCATCGCAACCAGACTATAGTATATATTAGGGCTTTTATCGCGTAAGCGTTACAACCGAGAGGTCCTGGGTTCGATTCCTAGTGGAGATAACAAAACACGGTCTCGCAGGACTTAGAAGGCTGATCACCTACTTGTCCCTAAAGAAAAATCGATCAAGGAAACAGATGTGAAATGCATCTGTCCCATACCCCACTAAGGGACACGGGACTTCACTTTTTATATTCAGGCTTAATAGTTTATAGTAAAAGTTATAAAAGTAATATTAGTTAATTAATATTTAATTTGAACTCACTTGATGAGCTCAGCTCTTAATTCCTCTCTCATTTGCATAACACGAGCTGACATCATTTTTATGTGGTCCCTCCTGAAATTAAAAAAAACATTACTTGACTGCAAAGCCTGTATGTCGACGTCGAAATAACGGCTCAACCAATTTGGATAATCAATATAACATATGATTTTCTGCGGTCAGGTTTTTAAATTAGAGGAGAATGGGGCACAAAAATTTTCATTACATATCAGGTGATGAGTTACGCCGTTTCAATCGAAATCTTTTTTGTTTTCCCGGGAATCAAATGAATGTTTAAAAATACCGCCCATTCGACCACAATGTCATCTGTGTGTCATCCAAGCAGTAGCGTGCGTAATGTTTATTTTAATTAATTTTATGTATTTCTAATGCATAATTTAAAAAATAATAATAGCATTCTCAACACCTCTATATAATCTATAAGTATGGGAAATTTCATAGTCCTCCGTCCGCGCAATTTTCGTAAAAAGGGTTACAAAGTTTTTGCTTCACGAATTAATATTATGATTACGTATGAAAAAACTGGTAGCGATTTAATACTAGCGTCATCTCTTGATATTTAGCCGAAACATTTCAAGTTCATAGTGTTTATTCATAAAGCTTTTTATAGTACGCGCGTTATCATCTGAGTCGTCAGGTCATAAGTCAAAAAAATAGGAAGATGCAGCGCGCCTAGTTATTGATAAACGGCTACCTGCGTTGGACTCAGACGAAGATTAAATTTATTCAATTTCATTTAAGACTCAGATGAAGATTAATTTTATTCAATTTCATTTAAGACTCAGATGAAGATTAATTTTATTCAATTTCATTTAAGACTCAGATGAAGATTAATTTTATTCAATTTCATTTAAGACTCAGATGAAGATTAATTTTATTCAATTTCATTTAAGACTCAGACGAAGATTAATTTTATTCAATTTCATTTAAGACTCAGATGAAGATTAATTTTATTCAATTTCATTTAAGACTCAGACGAAGATTAATTTTATTCAATTTCATTTAAGACTCAGATGAAGATTAATTTTATTCAATTTCATTTAAGACTCAGACGAAGATTAATTTTATTCAATTTCATTTAAGACTCAGATGAAGATTAATTTTATTCAATTTCATTTAAGACATTGAAGATTAATTTTATTTACTTAATGATCACATAATCAAAATATTTTTGTAAGATTAACGGCTCATTTAAGGGCCACAATATGATCTATTTTGTTTCTTGTAATAAAGTTTTTCTGTGTATGAAAATAATTTATACAAGTATAATTTTAAATATAGTTTAATATTGTTAATTTTTTCAATTTTGTGAACAAGATACGATAATATTTATCATTATCGATAAGTAACATTTACTTATCGATGTCTTTTATTGTTACGCACTTCACTAGACGAATCCATAAGACCCATAAGTGCAAGCGAGATAGATATAGAGAAATGATTTATGGCCCTAAGACTCGGATGTTAACGCGCGTACTATAATAAAACTCACCATTCATCAAACAACTTCTTGTCAGCCAATACATTGGCGACGACCCTGGCGCCGTGGGCTGGCGGATTGGAGTACATTCCACGGACGACCCAGGTCAGCTGAGACTTCATCGCCGGAATCAGCTTCGGATCATTAACAACCACGCTTAAGTTACCCACACGCTCGTCTGAAATATTACATACTTTCAGAAAAAAATTTCTGCATAAATAATGCAGTCAAGATCAAGTCAAGTATCGGGAATGGATGATTTATTTATGGTTTCCAGTTCAATTTTTTGTTTTTTGTTATTTTTTTTTGTTAGATGGGCACACCTAGGGCTGCCAACTAAACTGTTTTAAACAGTATTATACTGTTTTTCACTAAATTATACTTTTTACTGTTGAACAAAAATAAAGTATACAAAATACTGTTTTCAGCATCAAAATGCAAACACATTATGTGTTATACTTAGATGCTCACACAAATTTGTTTTTATTTAGTCAGAGGGCGCTCACAGAAATAGAGCATCTATTAATTTAATAAAAATGAGCTCCTCATTTATTTAAATTTCAGTTATAATTGTGATGAGGCGTATGAAGTTTTTAAAAAAGATTGTAAATTAGTAAGTTGTGCGAGAATCTCTAAAAAATATGTATTTAAAACAATGAATAAATAAAATACTCTTCATTTTTTCAAAATACTGTTTAATATTCTTCATAGACCTGAATATACTTTATTTCTTAAGGAGTTTGAGTTGGCATCTGTTAATTACATTAAATACAGAGCCGTTTTGCAAATGTCTGGTGTGTTGCGAATTTCATAATGAATAAAAACATCGAACAATTTCTCTTAATTTTGTATCGCCAATGGAATTTTTGAGTCTCAGAAAATGTTACAGGTGAATTGACTATCAAAGACATGTGCTTATGAGTGGTACAGTGTTCAAAGTTTATCTTACTGAAGGAGCATACTTTGAAAACTATAAAATTTCTCTGAAATAATATTAATTTTTAATCAACTCAAAGGTGATCTTTACTATTATTATAAATTAGGGATGCATCTGATACCGATATCGGTGATACTTTGGGTTTGCCGAAATACCGGAATCGGCGATATTTTTATTGCCGATACAACGATACATCTGAGATTATTTTCCACCGCAGGTCTTATACAGACAGACTTCCGAAATTCGCTCTCCGCAAAACTTGAGAATGCTCTGTTGTTAAACAAAAATCTTGTTAATTTTAATTATTAACAGTTATTGATTTTATTTTAATTATTACACTTAATTCTTAATTTCAATAGCTAATCCTTGAATATCATATATACATACATGCCTGTAACTGTTTTTATTTTTTAATAGAAATTAAAAACTTTAACCAAACTTGTGTTTCATTTAATATTTTACCTTAATTTAAAGGACCATCGATGCATCCCTATTATAAATACAAATGTAACTCTGTCACGCTCAAATAACTGAACAGACTATGATAAAATTTGACACAGACTCACTAGAGCCTGAAAAGGACATAGCCAACTTTTTATCGCGAAAAGATTTTTTTGCGAATTTGTGAATGGGTGAATAATAAGCATTCTGTGTATTATTAATCTTTTCCCGGTACTTTCTTGATAGAGTTGTATATCGTCACGAGTCCTGCAGATCGAAGAATAAATCTTATCAAGTTTTTTTTAAATTTTTTTACACACTTTTTACACTGGAATGCAACGGGCGGGCTAATCAGCAATCCCTTCCAGGTAACCCACAATTTTTGTTGGTTTGGTTGAATTTCTTCAGGCGAGCCTGTAGAAATTCAACCACTCTTTCGTAACACTTATGACACCCCGTCCAGCAAGTGGCAGCCCTACCAGAGACCGAATACAAATTAAATTAAATTATAAAGTGTATTCGAGACCGGGGATCGAACCTGGTACCTCAGGCTTCGCTGTACGCTTATAAGACCGCTTAGCCATGAGGCCTTGAAAGCAATCGGCGAGCATGTATGATGAATTTATTGAGAGTGGATAAATCGAAAGAGGTCTACATTCCTCTGGTGATCGTGGCAGGTGGCTTTGGAAAACAGGCGTGAAAATATAAAATATGATACAAATGTTAACTTACTGTACAATCCGAAGTTCTTGGCGTACGATTGTGCGCAGACCAGCTCGAATCCTCGCTTGATGAAGTATCGCACCGCCCACGCGTCCCTATCCAAGTCTCCAGAGGCGAAGCCCTGGTAAGCGCTGTCGAAGAACGGGAACAGTTTCCGTTCCTTGAAATTACACAGATATTCATTTTTTTTCAACTCACATACATTGCTCTGATCCTAAAGTAGCTGAAGCACTTGTGTTATGGAGTGTAACACAATACACATATAAACAACCAAGCCTCGGAAACAAACATTCGTGCTTATCACACAAATAGATGCACCTACCGGGATTCGAACCCGGAACCTTTCGATGCAGACGGTAGGAGCACTACCAATTGCCCCAATCGGTCCTCGATTAATATGGGAACTATATTTTGTCTCATCAAAGTTTATATTGTATCAACTTGATCATCTAATTTTTTATATTATATTATAATTTGATTATACAGTTATGAGGACAAACCTATTAAAATAAGTACAAACCTATTTATTTGATACTTGATAATATATCCCCATGATTGTATGTGATTGTTTAGCGACTACATTTTGATTACTGTTAAAACCGAAATATAATTCCAGTGGCCAAACGGCTTGTTGTATTTAAATGAAATTTTGCAAATAGTTTAAGTTACTCTACACGTACAATAAATCAATTAGGTATTTATTACCTTGTATAGCATAATAATATATAATATATGATATATATATAATATAATATATAATAATAAATGAACTACCCAACACAAACAAAAATTTTCAATTCAAACCAGGGTTCGCCGATATATATCAATTGATTTTTTCCTGTCTAGTGAACTAAAAAATTTAAAAACCCTGGCAACGTATCGAAAAACTACAATTCAGCATAATTTAGTTTGTTTCCTAAAATGGCAACCTCATTTAGAGTTGGGGAAATTCCATTTAACTTAACCAGCACGGATGGCTTTTTATTGAAATTATTATTTTTAATTAAACATGTGGTAATTTGACTAGTTACTACTACTTAATGACTTATATTATTTTAAAAATTCCTCTCACATTTTTAAGTGTAATGCAATTACAGAATGAATTGGATTTTTGATTTTTATCATAAGAATCGGATTTTTTCTAACCCTGATTCAAACCAGTATTTCTTGAGATTAACACGTGCAAACACACAACACAAAACAGTTAATAAACGAAATTTATATACCTCCATAACATCAGCAATCTTGACCCACTGTTCGTGTGTGGGATCTATTCCCGTGGGATTGTGCGCACACGCATGCAATATGATGACAGAGTTCTCGGGTGCGTTTTTGAGGTCTTCGATCATCCCATCGAAGTCGATAGCTCTGGTTTTTGGGTCCCAGTATCGATACATACGGGGCTGGGTGAACCCAGAATTCACGAAAACTAAATGATGGTTCTCTGAAAATTTTTTTAGTTGATAAATAAAACTTAATTATATTTACGAAAATACAAAAGGCTCATCAAAGCCGTTAGGGTGCGTATCCAAAATACTGGCTACATTACCGCGTTGTATTGCTATAGTAACGCGTTGGCCGAAATATGAGCTTTTGGGTTTCCTGTGGTCTCAATTATGCGCGTCGATATCTCTTTAAACAATCGACGCGCTTCCGGCCCCCATGGACCCAAAGTCTCCACTCCAAAAGAACGGAAATATAAGAATCTATGAGACTTTCATATTTTGTTTATATTAATCCTGAAGTAATATTAATTTTTAAACAACTCAAATGTGATACCCCTACTATTATTATAAATGCAAAAGTAACTGTTACTCTCAAAAAACTGAATGAATTATGAAATAATTTGACACAGACACACTAGAGCTTCATAAAGGACATAGCCAACTTTTTATTGCGAAAAGGTTTTTTCTCGAATTGTTTGAAATAGCTTATGAAAGTCAAAATGGAATTCAGCGTTGCCAAAGATATATATGATAAATATATAAAAATAGTAATCAATATCAAAATCTAAATCATAAAACACATAGAAAAACTCTTTATTGAACTCTTATCACATTATCGTTGAAATAATCTCAGCAAAGGAATAATTATATCTACCGTAATTTTATTAATTTGATAACATTGATAAGTGTATATTTTCTTGAATAACAACACCTCACAAATGGATGAATGTATATAAATTATAGCTAAGGGGCTGTCCATAAATCACGTGATGTTTTTGAGCATTTTTTAACCCCCAGGAAGGGGGAGGGCTCCCTTAGTGATACGTGGTATGGTTTTAAGACTAATATTAGTGGGTATACCTAAGAACCAAGTCCTCCCGCAAATTTTTTGCAAATTATTTATATAACTTTGAAACATTAATATAACTTAAACGACCTTATAATATCCGCAATTATAATTTTTTAAATTAGAAAAAGAAAATTTAAAAACAAACTTCAGAGGTGTTTATTTCATGATAAGAGTGTTGTGAAGTCCCGTGTTCCCTAGTGGGGCATGGGGCAGATGCATTTCACATCTGTTTCACTGATTGATTTTTTCGTTAAGGGTAAGTACGCTTACCAAGCATAGAAGGCTGATCACTATCAGCCTTCTATGCTTTGCCAGACCGAGTATTTTTTATCTACACCTGGAATCAAACCCAGGACCTCTCACTTGTAACGTTTACGCGCTTCTGCACTAGCCCAAGGATGTCTTTTCATGATAAGAAGTAGAGGTAATAAAGCCGATTTCAAAACGCACTAAAAAGTGAAAAAAATGTATTATTAATGAACCTAAATAAAAAAACAATAAATGATAAATAAAAAAACGTAAATATCGTTGATAAATAAAACTCATGTAAAATTCAACAAGGGCATAAAATTATATTGCTCTTTCAAAGTCGGTGCCAAATATACGAATGACGTGACGTCATTCAACAAGAAATGAATACTGTAGTCTGTAAATAGGGTTTATCCTTTTTTTGTGTTTTTTTTTTAAATCTAAATCTATAAAGATAGATAAAATTTGATTGTCTGTTTGTATTAAAATAACAGTTTTTTACTAAATGCATATGGATGTGTGTACCAAAATAACATTTTTTACAATTTTTTTTCCGATTTTGACTTTCACTGACAGATATCTGATGTAGTAAGGAGTAACTTAGGCTACTTATTTTAGAATATAAATTAATAATAAAAAATAACTATTCCGCGCTGACAAAGTACATAATACATATCTATTATTTTGCTATTCGCTATTTCACTCTCTTAATAACATCACGTTACATCGAAATTAACGCGGATGAAACTTACCCCATGTAGGATTTGAATAATAGAATGTTGTATATTTCAAATGTTTGTTAAGAAATTCCGCACCAACTCTTAGACCACCCGTACCGGAGAGCATCTGCACGCCAAAAGTCTGTAAGAATAATTCATATTATATCATATAATGCAGGGCATAATCCAAGGAAAGCGACCACCTGAAAAAATTACTTCGTGGCTTAAAAATATTAGGGTTCAACCTGACCACAAGATCCTTGGTTCGAGCCGCTGTGTCCAAAATTCAGATAACCTTAATGACATATCCTCCAGTAGGAGATGGCACCTCAAGGAGAACTAGCTGCCTCCCTTGACTTTATCCACGTGAGCATATAAAATATAGCTTGAGTAAGTCAAAAAGAGGTTCTATCCATCAATGAAAGAATTTTTAAAATCTGTCCAGTTGTTTTTGGTAATAAGCTATTGGTAAGCGTTCACCAAACAAATGTGAAATCAGCTTCATATTTAATCGCGTCCTTGAACAGTAATCTTAGATTTAAGGGACGTTCATCGTGTATCTAATTCAGAAGTTTTTGTTTCAAAATTTTCAATAATTACATACAATGGTAGTGATAAAAATCTATATATATAAAAACAAAATCAAGTTTATTCGAACTCATAAGTTATAACTCGAACACAGCAGGACCGAATTTCATGGTTTTTGATTTGTTGTATTTCTCTTCGTCCCTAATAGCAGAAAAACTATTGCATTGGGAAATTGTCGAAAAAAATAAAATAAAAGAAAAAACTGTTTCCATTCATTTTCTATGGAATACCATTTTAGGTGACACGTTATTCGGATCGCTGATGAAATGCGAAGTTCGCGGTGTCCACTAGTTAATAATAAAATATAATTTAACTATCAAAAAACTACCCACAAATTCATGATTTTTAAAATATCAATAAATATTGATTAAATATATTATATACCTAATAAGTTTCTTTTTTCACATAATATCTAGTTTTTATATGAATAAAGATATTTTGAATTTCGGTTATTCAATGAACTTACCCTTCCTTCAGCTATTGCAGGACTGTCTTGACCTAACAGCATAGAAACAGACAGATTGCTGAATTGCTCCAAACCTTAAATAAAGATATAACCTATATCAGTAAACATTATACAAGTTAAATAAATATCCCGACATAATGATAATAAGGTGGCCAACTATTTTTTGTTCAAAAAGACTACACTTTGCAAGTATTTCATAGGTGAAAAAAAAGAAGAAAAAACGATAAAAACTTCATTTTCTTTTAATAACAATAATTAATAATAATTGGGGCAACTCACAGTACATTACACTGATCCCAAAGTAAGTAGCTGAAGCACTTATGTTATGGTAATCAGAAACAACGAAGGTACCACAATAAATAAATATATAAGTTTATATACAACCAAGACTAGGAAACAAACATTTGTGCTCATCACACAAATAAATGCACCTACCGGGATTCGAACCCGGGACCTTTTGATGCAGAAGGCACAACCAATTGCACCAATCGGTCGTCAATCTTTAAAAAACAAAAAAAAATCTTTTAAAAACATATTTTTGTTCGGATTGAATTTTTTTATTTTGCTAAATGAGGATGTTCGTCTTATAATGTAGCCACATCCGAACAACTTTCATTTTGCATATTAAATTTGACTGTTAAGACGGCAGATAATGTTTTTACAGAAAGTTGCGACTTCTCACTGCTCCAATAATTAATTCCCTAGTGAAAATACCCTTTCAACAGCAGCATTGAAATAAAATAATTTAAAAAAATGTTTTAGAAATACAAATGAGTATAAAATTATAAAAATGAGTACTTTCAGAGTACAGGATTTGAAATAGTAGAGGAGACCGTGAAGATCGACCTTCACCGATCTGATAACTCGATGAGACATATTTTTTATCAAATATACTTTAAAAACAAATATGCCTATGATAACTTGCCTATCGAAAAGTGTTCATAGCTATATTTAATTTAATTAATTATTATCAATTTTGTTTCATCATCTTCACTTTTGTGATAACCGAATGAGTTTTATATCAATTTTTAACACAGAGAATATGCCTAGGTAGTAGTGAAGTCCCGTGTCCCCTAGTGGGGTATGGGGCAGATGCATTTCACATCTGTTTCACTAATCGATTTTTTCTTTAGGGGCAAGTAGGTGATCAGTCTTCTATGCCCTGCCAGACCGAGTTTTTTTTTTCTCCACCGGGAATCGAACCCAGGACCTCTCGGTTGTAACGCTTACGCGCTTACCATTAGACCAAAGAGGCGGTCCTATATGCCTAGGTAGGTTTGCCTAATTATTTATGTTCATGGCTACCTGGCAATTAGATGTGAACAGGTAAGTAAAAATAGGTAACTAAATCGATTTGATAACCAATCGAAATTGATATCATAGGTAAGATATTTTAATTACAAATTATATCATAAAGGCTTGCCTGCAAATAATTGTTCATAAAATATCATTGCCAAGCTATAAAGTTGAGTGTATCCGAGTGCGCATGCTCGTGTATAGTCGAAAATTATAATTAATTAGTGACAACACGTGCTAAATAATATTGATTGTGATTTTAAAAATGAGTAAAAAGTGTTTTTTGTGTGTTACGAAAAAAGAAATTATTGACTTTGATGAAAATTCATTTAAAAGATTATATAAGCCATTTAAAATTGGCTTTCCGAAAAAAACCTTAAGTATGGAAATATTCAATTAAGGTGAGGCATTGCTAAACAATAACTCTTGAAATAGAGCGCTTGCGTCCCGCGCTCTGCACCCCCTGATTATTCTTACGCAGAGACGTTTGAGAGAGGGATTCATAGAGATCATAAAATCAAACTTATAATTATATATCTAACAGTTATATACCTATCGCAGAAAAATGTTTTTATGCGACACAGTAGAGTTTTGCCCAATTAATGTAATTAGTTTCGACGGAGTGCGCCAGGCCGAAAGACAGGACAATATGGCATATAATGGCAATAGCCGTATCGGACTGAAGGGGGTATCGAATGTATGGGAAAACGGGCACAGGCGCGTCTAAATTAAAAGGTCGTATGCGACAATACAGTTTTTTACGTTTAAATCGAAAACTGTTACTAGTACAAAAAAAAATGAACTGTACAATTGAAGTAATATAGGCTAATCTATTTAAAAATTATTGAGGAATTTTTTGGTCCCGTATACCTGTAAAATGTGAATCTATGTTTAATGAGAGGTAACTTTGATAATTTTTTGTCTGTTACAAAATTTAATCAATTGTGTAACGGCAACCGATGAAATGAAACCCATATAGTCAAAAACTACTTTCCTAAGTCCTTTAATTTCTGAAGAAAATCGAATCTCTTATGCTATTTTTCTCAATGCTTCACCTTAAGCAAAGAATCGTTGAATTTTGTTGGTTACCACTCCATGTTGTGGGGTGGTGCTGCAGAAGAGGGCTGTTCGTGCAATTTACAATATGGGCCCCAAAGAATCACCCCGTGAAAAATTTAAAGAGATAAATATAATGACAGTTACATGTCAATATATTTATGAAAATCTGATGTACACAAAAATATTAACTTGTTTAAGAAAAACAGTGATAGTCATGAATTTAATATAAGGAATACAGATAAATTCGCTGTTGCCACTAGTAGGCTCCATAAAGTTAGTAAATCTTTTAAAGGGCAATGTATACGCTTCTATAATAAACTCCTAAGTGATATGCTTAAATTGTCAGTGAATAAATTTAAAAATACAATTAAAAGAAAACTTTATAAAAAAGCATACTATAAAATAACGGATTACTTAGATGATAAAAAAGCTTGAGAATGAACCTGCTCTAACTCTGTCTTAATAAGACCAAATATTATATTTTTTTTAAATAATTATTTTTGTAAACTACATAATATTTTTAAAAAAATTTACAATTCAAAATGATCAAATATGATTTCAATGAATAAAGATATTTTGACTTTGACTTTAATCCAATGCTATAAATACTGTCTGTTTTCATTACATCACTTGATGAAAAACAAGTTTGTGAATAAATCCAAAACAAGTTAAAGACAAGTTGATATAAACAAAATTATTGATTAACTTGAAAAAATATTATTGTAGAATTAAAAATAACATGTTACATAATTAACCTACCTACCTACCTATAAAGGTATAAAAAATGTATTTATTTGCCTCTTCACAAAGTTATTGCTGTAATACACTTAATACTATAATTAGAAAGACATACAGACTCGACTTTTATAACATGTCCAGATATATATTTTATTTTAATCCAGTGAATACACCTTTGTGCCAACTCTATTATATAAAAACTCATACATTAACCACATAGCCAATGGCAAAGCTAATAAAATTATTAAAAATATCTTACCAAGAACAGGAAGGTATTCATGAAGAAGAGTTTCATCTGCGGCCATTTGCTTTTCCATTTTCCGGACGACGGGCAGGACCCACGGCTTGCCATTTTCATCTCTGTATGCTAATAAAGAAATTTAATTGTACAGATCTTGGGACATCTCACTGTTTAACAATATACTATACTAATATTATAAATCTGAAGATTCTGTATATTTAATTGAACTATAATTTCAGGATCGATTGTTTTAAATTAAATTCATGTGTTGATAGTCTATTTCTCAAGAAAGACATAGTATCACCCTACGACAAAATTAAAGACTGTGCACAACTACTTTGTATGTAATAAATTGTAGGTTCTTTTCTGCCCCAGCTATTCTGGGCACTAAAATTACTAAATTATCAAATAAATATAGTAATTTATTCATAATTTGAAGACTAAATTTTTTAATGGTGTGGCTGTATCCTAATAATTCTAAATAAATAAAAAGACTTATATTTCTGGGATTACAAAATATTTTCTTCTTAAAAACTAATATTATCTAAGTACATGTTAGTTCACACTAGAACCCTCAATGAGGTAAAGGCCTCTTTCAGAGACTATCATCTTTATAAAATAACTAACACTAAGGCCAAAATTATAAATTATACAAATAAATTGTAGGACGATGTTTTTTTATATAATAAAAAACTAGGTATATTAACTACGTAAATTCGTAATCAACGTAACACAATCTTGACCTTTATCCGAAGTTCAAGATAAAATTGCGTAAGATTTGTTTACTGGTCATTGGCTCATTACCAAAAATTATTTAGAAAGCAAATAGATTGTTGATTATTTTAGAACGCTTTTTGAATCTCCAAGCCGGCTTCCAGTATACTCATTAGTCATTACATAATAGTCAAAACTCGTTTAAATTGTATTTAACTTAATAAAAAGTTATATTAAACTCACCACCGACTCCCAGATTTACTTTATTTTTATTCGTGTCGTCTGTAAAGAGTTTGTTAAGTTGAAAAACCTCAATTGGCGGGCCTTGCTCAACAACCGCGAAACGTGAACTCATTTTGCAATTAGTGAAAGTCAACCGACCGACACAAGCTACACGCACGGAAAGCTAAATAAAAGTAACAGAAATTGTAAATCAAAGCAGATAAATAAATATTTTCAATCAGTAGGTAGGTATTCGCAAACTTGCACTTTAGCGGCTATATAGTTTTGACCAATTTGACCTTTCCTAACAACAATGTCGAAAATGTCAAGACTCAATTGACAAATATGCCAAAACCAGCTGATTACTGCAGACAAAGCAACGATAATAATAGCAATATAGATACAAACATATTACTTTGACTGATTATTAAATCGATAATTTACTGTTAAATAAAACACGAAAAAATATACAATCGAGCTTTATCTGGGGTCTGTAATGCATATTATGTAGAAATAAAACCATTTTAGACTTGAATTTTTTTTATAAGATACCTCAACAGGCAGACTTGGCCGTAAGCTTAATCGTGATGTAAGTACTGGACCTAAGTACTTGTCCATAATATGGATTATTATGTTATTATTTTCAACTTTATATTTTGTGTCTGTCACAAAGAAAGCACGTACCTATAGTGATTTGAAATCTAAACATTCAATAAATTAATATTATTTTCTCTAAAAAGGGTAAAAATAATTTAATTATAATTCTGTCTCTTAAGTAATAATCAAATTCATCAATTTTAAAATAACTTTAATTAAAACACCGAGAAAAAATGTTTAGTATTTAGTATAGACAGGATTTCTTAATAGACGTACCCTAGGATCATTTGGTCTCATTATCATGTAAGTTGATTTATATTCTCTGTTATCACCATCATTTCTATAGTATTTCTCGAGACCAGCAAATCCCAAACCAAGTCCAACTAATGCACATATAGACGAACACATCACAGCTGGAATTTCGTAAAACCCTTGTTTGATAAGTCCTACCAACGACTTTCCAAAGTCAACTTGGTGCCCGATAGTTTTTGGCATCGGCATTTTTAGTTTATAATTATCTCTTTAGCAGATAAGAAATATGTACCTTTATTTATTGACGCAATATTGAGCAATAAATTGTAACGTTTTCAAAATATAATGACAGTTTAACTGCCAAGCTGTTAAAAATAATAAAATGTGATCAATGAGGGTTTAAAGCTTAAGCACTCGCTAGCAGCTGACACGTAAAGTTTTTTTATCAAGGAAATCTTTTTATAGCGTATTCTCTTAAAACTTTTAGCCGAGGGTTACGCTTACAATACAACAATAATATCTTGTAATTTGTCTACTTCGAATATTGTGTATGTAGCGTTATTCGATGGCCTCATAAGTTTCAAGAGTGCTGGTTTTTCTCGTCACTCCAGAGTCTAGCATCAATAATTTTATCCATACAGCGTTTGTCTGCATTAATGTGCTGGCAATTTTAGAGCCAAATGGCATTATACGCTTAATTCAGTGATGGCAGGCGTCCTGATGGTATGACCCTAGTTACTTGAAGCCGTGGTAATTACCAACTTCGGCCAACGCGTTAGTATACCAATACAACGCGGTAATGCAGCCAGTATTTTGGGTTCGCATAACGCACCGACGGCTTTGATGAGCCTATTGTATTTTGTACATAAATTTGTAGTTTTGATTATTTAAAAGTATCTACTTCCATATACAATAATAATTAAATTTATTTAAAGAAGGTTTTTCAAATAAATTCTAAAATTGGTTTAATCGTAGCCGAAACCAATATATTTCACGATTTTTAAAAATTAATCGATTAATGTGACTATCTGAATGATAGTAGTTAAATGTCATTACGACGTATAATCTGTCATTACTCAATACTCAATTGTCACAAATGAAAAGAATCCAAAAATAATCATTATTGATTATTCTTACTTTTTACTAATTCCTATTTATTTTCATCAAAATAATTTAGTTACCTGTAAAGTCTGTATTTTGAAGAATGGCAGCGCAAGCATCGAGAAAAACTCTCGCTCAGTTAATCAAACAAGGTTATGACGAAATACCAGAAATATACGCGAGTAGTGTCCTTGCAGTGGTTGGATTGGGCATGGGAAGTTGGGGCGCCTATAAATACGTTCAGAGGGACGGAGACAATAGAAGATATAAGAGTGTCTACGTTATCATGAGACCCGATGACCCCAGAGTTGCAAAGATCAGAAAAGACTAAGTATTAAGTGAAACAGTGCTTAATGATTATTATGTAATATACAATATTAGTGAATATTGAGTGCGTTTTTTTTAAAAAACTGGTTTACTCGCAATATCACCTGCGTCACCTTAAAAAATAGTTTTCTAAATTCTGCTCACCTCAACCTTTGTACTTTGCTTTATTACAGCCACTTCAAGCCTTTATTTCACGATAACAGGTAGCCCTTTGCTTCTTTAAAGTTCTAGTCTATCTCTGTACTAATTTTCATCATTAATGGTTTGGGCGTGAAAGCATAATATACCAAGTTACTTTCAAATTTATAATAATAGGAAGTAGCTACACTCGAAAAGAGTGTAGCTTGATATCAGTGATTGAATTTTAAAGACAAGTGATCCACAGACCACAAATCACTCTTTAAACAATCTTACCTAGTTATACTAGTAAAAATGTGTATTCTAGCTCACTGTTATAAGGAATGCTATTTTTTATCATTATTCATAGGTTAGATTATCTGTGGCAGAATATAGCTAAATATGTTAATTAGAAATAAGAATATCTCATGAAAAAGATGTGTGAAACACTTAGCCAGAGAAGGGGTTGTTCCATTGAGTAGATACAAGTGGATCTAGGAACAAACACATGGATGGGTCAAAAAAAGACAATGGAACAGGATATGGAATCTTATCGGAGTATCTGAACATACACAAAACCACTCAGAAAACACAACACTGTATATCAAGCAGAACGTATGTACTACAAGCACTAAGAAGTGATTAGATCATGCTCATATGTGAATGCTATTGTAGCCTCTTAGAGGTACCTATGTGAAGATGTAAACATATTGACAATAGATTAAGGGTAATAGCGGCTTAAGAGGAAATGTTGCAGCAGACAAGCTGGTCAGTTAGGGCTCAGAGATACCGGCATAGGGACCCGAGTATATAGACCCCCACCATACTCATACATACACATTCAACTAGAACAATGCAGTTGTTTACTTCGTTGTTCGAGTTGAAGTCTATGTATGAAGTAACACCGGGTACACTGGCAACAGGCCAGGTGAAACAACCTACTCTAGCTTGCCTAGTAGAATAAAACATTTTACGTTCTTAAGAAATGTATATTTAAACAATCACATGTATTTAAGTCATAAAAATAATTAAATCAGAAAATTACAGGAATATTTTGATTTTAGAGAATCATTTTGTCTTCTTCCCTTTTCCTTTGCTGGTTTGTGGCTTTTCTTTGCTACTGGAAGGTTTCTCTACATCTTTTGCTTTCTTCTTCTGTAACGAGAAATACTATTAAAAAATGTAATAATAAAAACTAGTTGTGCCCCACATGTTCACCCGCAAAAAAAATACATAATATTATATCATCATATAATAATATGTAAGTAACATATTTTTTTCCCCATTTTTCATTGATGCCTCCTTGAACTTAAATAACCTTTCTTAATAAATGGACTATCCAATAAAAATAATTTTTTAAATTGTATCAATAGTACCTGAAGTTATGACCCAATGATCTTTTCGACTTAAAAAAATGGAGTTAATTGATGCCGAAAATTGTTTGAATCCAAACTGAATTGATTATTTGTTCGCTAGGCTATGATACTTCATGGGTCTTGTCCATTTATCAATGAAGGCTATTATAATATCACGCTATGAGCAATGGTAGTGGTGAAAGTGAAGTCCCGTGTCCCCTAGTTGGGTATAGGACAGATCCATTTCACATCTGTTTCATCGATCAATTTTTCTTTAGAGGTAAGTAGGTGATCAGCCTTCTATGCCCTGTCAGACCGAGTTTTTTTATCTCCACCGGAAATCGAACCCAGGACCTCCCGGTTGTAACGCTTACGCGCTCACCACTAGACCAAGGAGGCGGTCGGCAATGGTAGTGGAGCACCAATGAAGTTTCAAAAATGGAAAAAAACCTTCCTTTATATTAATAACTAGCTGTTCCCCGCGGTTTCACCCGCGTTCATTTAACAAAGTAATAATAGATATATATTATGTACTTCAGCCGGAACAGTTATTTCTTTATTATTTATTTATATTATATATATTAATAGTAGCCTAAATTACTCCTTCTTACATCAGCTATCTGCCAGTGAAAGTCCCGTCAAAATCAGATAAAAATTGTAAAAAAATGTTATTATGGTATATGTATCATGTATACATCCATATGTATTTAGTAAAGTAAAAGCGGTTATTTTAATATTACACACAGACACTCCAATTTTATTATACCTTTATAGATAATAGTTTTTATAGAAATGTTTCAAGCACCTTGATAAGAGCGTCATTTTCCGGATCGCTGTCATTTTCCACATCCTCATCGTCATTTTCATAATTTTCATCAGACTCTTGATGTTTCGCCTTTTTGATTGCACCAGGCGCGTACGGCAATGCACTTGCTTGTTTGTTGTATGTACGTGTCATTGCGGCCTTTACCTGTGAATATATTTTAGTTAGTTTGCGAACTTACAACCATCTAAATCAGTCTTTCCCAAAGTGGGCGATAACGCTCCCTTGTGGGCGCTGGAGGCCTAAAGGGGGCGGTAAGGGGCTCAAAGAAAATTGGGGAGCTTGGTCAAATTGGTTCTTGAGTAAATTGGAACCTATCAACACTTGTTAAAAATCATCATATTCATCCCTCAAATTAGATTAATTTTAAAACAAATATTTATTTTTGGTTAATTTTGAATAAAATAAACTCTTTATATTGTAAAGTTGTATTATTATTGCTCTCTTTGGTAAGAAGTCTGTTATTTATGTTTTCAAGGTGAAAAAATGGGGGGAAAGGGCGGTAAATTACGTCACACGAATTACATGATTTTTTGACCCCTCCCCCGTCCTAGTCACAGCTGGTTACATTTTTGAGACTCCCCCCTCCCTAATGTGACGTCACATATTTTGTAATTTTACATTTTTGATTAATGTTTTTAGTATTTCGTTAATAGTGCCTTGTTAGTGTTTTAACACGTAGATTAGGTAATGTGACGTCACGAAATTTAGGACCCTTCCCCTTGTCACACTTCGTCGACCCTCTCCCTCCCCCTAAACGTGTGACGAAATTTATCTGTTTCACTTATAATTTTCTTTACAGGCAAGTAGGTGATCAGCCTACCCAACCGAAACATTCATTCAAACATTTTGTTTCCATTTGAGGACCATGACAAAAATATATACCAGACCACTAGGACAGTCAGTGAAAGAGAAATTATCTCATTTTTGTCTTCAAAATTTGTCTTATAAAATACCTTTCACTTTTAAAACCAACTAACCTTAGCATCAATAAGAACATTGGGGTTCCTCTGTCCAGGCCACAAAGACAATTCGGTCAACGAGTCCAGGTCATCACGGAGAAGGTGGTATTCCTCGAGTACTTGGAGAGACTTGGAAATACCCTCATTTTTGTCTTCTATCAACGGGTTTAGTATCGCATCGCGGAGATGTGATGCGTAATCCAGAAATATCGATGACTTTGAACCTGATGTACTGAAAAAAAAAAACATTGCTCAGTTTGCTTAGTTAATTAAACAAAAACCTACTGCAATATTTAACATCTTTTTAAAAAACACAAAGTAAACAAAGACAAATTAAATGTTAAAAGACATTAGAAGATTTCAAGTAGTTTTTAGATTCAGTAATTATCAGTTTTTACTTCATTTGACACATACTACGAATAATAATATGTCTAGAAGTGTAAATCAAACTCAAAAATGGCACCACGAAAATATATATTTGCGTGGCCTTTTTCTTGACATCGACCAATCACGTGCGAACGTGATGTTTGTCAAGGTCAAACGTTGGTGGGTTCATTTTTGAAGCGCTATCTGTATGAGAGTTACGTTTCTAGACATATTATTCGTATGACACATACAATTAAGCCCATGTCGCTGCGAGAGAATGTAGTCTTCTCACGAGAGAAATAATCTTTATAATCGGCCCAGTTAGAGTTTATTGTACAAACAATAAGTGTGAAAATTTTACCAAAAAAACCGACTTCAAATTGTAATTCTAAAACTACAGAACAGATTTTGATGAAATTCAAATGGAACCACCGAAAGCACCGGCTTTCAAAGGAAAAAAGAATCATCAAAGTTATGAGGTAACATACATAATAAACAAGCGAACCTCCTCTATTTTGAAATTTCAAAAATAAAATAAACGACCGCCTCCTTGGTCTAGTGGTAAGCGCGTAAGCGTTACAAGCGAGAGGTCCTGGGTTTGATTCCCGGTGGAGATAAAAAATACTCGGTCTGGCAAAGCATAGAAGGCTGATCACTTACTTACCCTTAACGAAAAAATCAATCAGTGAAACAGATGTGAAATGCATCTGCCCCATACCCCACTAGGGGACACGGGACTTCACAACACTTATATTTTTAAAGTCGGTTATAAATACCTTAGCCTCGTATGCGCGTGTATGGTCTGAGCGAGACGGGCCATTTTGTTAGCCCTGGAATTCTTCCCGAGCCAGCCGGGGAACTGGATCTGGCCTCCCATGTGACCAGACAACTCTTGCCCAGGAATCACTGAGCTATACATCGCCTGAGCACAAGATGGAAAATTAAAAAAATATATAGACCTCATGGCTAAGCGGTCTTATAAGCGTACCGCGTAGCCTGAGGTACCGGGTTCGATCCCCGGTCCCAAATACAATTTATAATTTAATTTGTATTTGTATTCGGTCTCTGGTAAGGCTGCCATTGCAGGACGGGGTGTCATAAGTGTTACGAAAGAGTGGTTGACTTTCTACAGGCTCGCCTGAAGAAATTCAACCAAACCAACAAAAATTGTGTTGCCTGGAGATCGCTGATTATACGGCCGTCCGTTGCACTCAATTGCAACGAAGCGTTTAAAAGAAATAATAAATTTCAACATGGTACCTGCAATGGTAGAAGACTCCACGCTTGATTCGAGCGAATCCTGGAGTCAACCAAGTCTCCAAGACTGATGCTGTCAACAGCTTTGCTCATCCGATACAATATTTCTTTTCTGCAAGAATTAATTTATAACCTTCTTTTGCATCTATGTCAATCTTCGACAGTTACAAACTTCTAGTAGCCTATGTCCTTTCACAAGTTCTAGTCTACATCTGTGTCAAATTTCATTAAAATCGGTACATTGGTTTAGACGTGAATGGGTAACAGACAGGCACAGTTACTGTCGCATTTATGTTAAATAAGTAGAGTAATCCTATAATTAAATAACAAATTAACGAAACGCATTTGACGACTATTAACGGTATAGAAATATTAAAATTATTAAAATTTTCAAAAAATGCAATAATTTAATATCAGTTTTTACCGACTTCAAAAAAGGAGGAAAGTACTCCACGCTGTTTTTTAATGTTTAGTTACCTCAGAACTTTCGAGTAGGGGAACCAATTTCAATTATTTAATATTTATTTCATCAAAATCTGTTCACTAGTTTTAGTGTTATAATTAACATTTTAACACTATATTATTAATATTGACTTTGTCCGTTTAATATCAGTTTTTACTATTGACTTTGATATTGGTAATATAAAATATATCTTATGTCACTCAGGAAGAATCTTGCTTCCATCAAGTGAAGGAAATTTGAAAATTCTAAAAATCAAGTATAAAAAATCCTTTTCAGTTCGGATGTCTTACTTCGGGCAATGAGGCACAACTTGCAGATAATTCTCATGAACAAATAAGGGTGCGAGGCTGTAGTCCGCGAAGAAGAGATCACTTCTATCTATAATACTCATCGTTTTGTGTTCCTCCGCTGAAAACACTTTGCGAATCGCGTCCCATGGGCCCTTTAAATAAGATTTTTTAAATTAAATCATAGACCCCTATGTGGGGGTTGGGACAGATACATTTCCGGAGCTGACCAACCGAAACATATCTTTGTTTCCCCGGAATTCAAATCCAGATCTTCCGTCGCAATATTCAAACACGTACTTAGCCATGTAGAAGACTAATTACATTTATATTAAATTTTTATATAAAACTCAAGAAACAAGATCATTCGAGGAACATAAAACACTCTTTTTGCATCGTCGGTTAAAAATAAACACCCATAAAGCCTGTTACACACGTTATGAAAAATCGTTACGATTATATATCCACATGTGTGTTGATTGGCACACACTACGATCATCGACACTTCAGATTCCGATTTATCTATCCAAAATTTCATACTGCTCCATTCAAAAGTACAGTTTTATAAAATCAGACACACTGTAGTTTTTCTCATACACACATGTCAATTTATCGTCAATAATGTACTTAAATATATTTACAAAAATACAAAAGGCTCATCAAAGCCGTTAGGGTGCGTACCCAAAATACTGGCTACATTACATTTGTGTTTTCTGTGGTCTCAACTAAGCGCGTCGACATCTCTTTAAACAATAAACGCGCTTTTGGCTTCTTCATTTATCGTTGAAGTTCGAACCGTAACGTGCAATCGTAACGATTTTTCGTAACGTGTGTAGCAGGCTTAAACAATTAAACACAATAGCAATTATAAAACCCGCTTCACCATTTTGATATCCTTCTTGATCCTCTGCGCCTCCCTCTGCATCTTGTCATGTTCCGCGACGTTGACGTCAGCTGTCAGAACTGACAGCAGGTGAAGAGTTTGACGTATGTCCTGTCCAGACGCGATTATCAACTGGGTCAACACGTCCGGGGAGACTTTCACGCCTTCTTTGAAGCATATCCTCATCATGGCAGCCTGAAAATTAAAAATTCGCATTACTTGACCAAATGTTAGTTTTTTAATTCATAAAAAAACAATACTTAAAGGAAAATATTTAAAAGTCGGTGCCAAACAGAAAATGAATTCATTCACATGAATACACTTATATCCAACTATTATCATTCAAGAATTATTTCTTATATATTAAATTTAGTTCATTTTGAAGTCGATTTCTTTTAAAAAAAATTCTTAAATCAAATAAATTTAAAAAAAACCCACCTCAAATTGTAACTCAACTAATGAACATATTTTGATGAAATTCAAATGTGACCTTATGGGAAGCACCAGTTTTCAATCAAAAAAATCATCAAAATCGATTCACTCAGTCGAAAGTTCCGAGGTAACAAACATAAAAAAATGTATGCAATTCACACGTGGTAAATTTAAGAAACACTGTATAATGCTACCTATCTCATTCTCTCATACGTTAAATCTTATCAATTTATGTGTCTATCTCTTTTTACTGTCGCTTTTTCGTTTCATCGACTCAAATCACGATGCAAAAGAAGTTTCCACTTCAAAATAGCGTCGAATTGAGTGAATTCCCATAACCCCTAGTGGGGCATGAGGTAGACGCATTTCTGTATCTTTTTCCCTGATCATTTTCTTTACAGGCAATTAGAAGATCAACCTTCTGTGCCTACTCAACCGAAACATTCGTTTCCTCGGGATTCGAACCCGGGACCGGCGCAACACGCGTTAACCACTTATCCACGGAGGTGGTTAAAGGTGGTCGAATTGAGTACCTCCTCCGTTTTTGAAGTCAGTAAAATTACCTTGATCTGATCAACCCTCGGTCTGCTAAAGCGTAGGTCATAACAGTAGTTGACCAAGGAACGCATTTTTTCACTGTTCCTGTCATTGCACATACAAATTACAGGCACCAATGTTGTTTTTATTAATGATATCAACTCCTGGAGACCACCTGAAATTGTATGAGAAATTTAATTAATTAATTTATTATTTATTTATTTATTCATTCAACACACACAATCTTTACAGGTATAAACCTAATTCGATCTGGCGGGACTTTATATAAATCTTGGAATACTAGTATCAAAAAAACAAAAAAAAAGTACAACTATACATTAAAAACTATGAATAATACGAATAACAATATACTAAAACTATGAACAATACAAAATAAAATAAGTAATTGAATTAACTAAATAACATAACAAATCTCAAACAGTAAACATCTTGCGAGTTCACTCCGGTTACATGTCAAAACATCCGTTTTGACATGTACCTTATTTATAATAAAATTAATATGGCAACACTGCAGTTGAGGCTAGATTTAAATACGATGGAATATTATAATTTAAAATTTAGTTATTGTTATAAAATCTGCCATTTACACAGATAAATAAAATTGGAGTAACCGCTGCTTATTAAATGGATATAAACGGCTCATATACCAAAATAATGACGTTTTACCTGAAATTAAAATGTATATTAAACATACCTTATTCGAAGCCTACGTTTTTAAATCTGCCTGATGGCAAAACGCAATGAAAATAATATTCGAGCTCTTAAACGGCACGACTCTGGTGGCGCTAAGAGGAACTTATAGTGGCGGAACGGAATATTTATTATTTACTTATTTATTAACACTTCGTTGCAATAAAAAATAGGATATAAATAATAACTTAAGCTAAATGGAGTGCAACGGGCGACCTTATCGCTAATCAGCGATCTCTTCCAGTCAACCCAACAAGGAAAATAAAAAAGTAATGAAGGAAGAGTGCATGAAGTGCGAAAACTACTAAATCCTTAACAATAACAAATATGGTTCAAACTAAAAAGTCTAAGCGGTATCAGCTGTTGCATGAATTACGAACGTTTATAGAAGTATGATAAGACAAGGAGAAGAAGTGCCTGTGGAGGAGAGATTTAAAGGAAGACAAGGTGGGAGCCAAACGAAACAGGAAGTGAGTTCCAGAGCCTTACCGCGGTGACCCTGTAAGACTTGCCGAAAAAGGAAGAGTTGTGGGGTGGAAATTCTAGGATGCAAATCAGCGGACCGTAAGCTGTAAGGACCCATAAATAATAATATAAAATAATAGTATATATGTATGTGTATATAATATTATAGAAAGGAGGTAGAAGAGGTCTAGAGGACGTCCATTAAAAAGATGGGAAGATGACCTACCAAAAGGATGGCGTTCTCTAGCTAGGGATAGGGAAACATGGAAGCTTCTTGAGGAGGCCTATGTCAAAGGACAACCTAATTGAACAAAATTATAGTTAAGTTTTATAGTTTTACATATTGTCAATACCAATTAGAGTAATAAAGGCTATTTTTATTTTATTTTTTATTATAGAAAGGAAATAGCCGGCCTACTGTCAACTCTATGTCTGCTAACGTGTCATCTTTTTTCATTCCACAGAGCAAGGAATCGCTTGCGCCGCGCCCTACTAGAGACGAACTAATAATAATACCGCGTGTCTAGCCGGGCCGGCTCTGTAGGCGAAAGTCGCATACTTGCAAGTCGACCGTTGTAGGGTTATTTGCTAAAAAAAACGTAAAAATGCCCAGTGTGCAGTGATATGGTGCCATAATTACAGTAAAAAGGTTAATAAACAAAATTCTGATGTAACATATCACAGGTAAGTAAAAAATTGCAGATTTTTGCATATTTTACCTTTAAACCCAAAACCTCAACGTAAACGGTGCCGCCCGCTGACACGTTTTGTATGAAATGTGTTGAAATTCGTTGCTCTGTGTTTCATTCCTACGGATGATCGATTAAGCAATATTAAACGTACGTAAAATTTCATTAAATATTATGTTTCATTAACGGATCTGATTTGCTATTATGTAATCGCATACTAAAACCTACGAGAGGTTACTGTATATCTAGTGATTACTGATATCTGATTTATCGTAATATCGCACCCTTAGAATGAAAGTGACTCAACTCAAAATTCCTGTAACACTCGATTTTACCATAAACTGACCTTATAAAGCATATTCTAAAACCTTGTAAAGTAGAAGTGACCCATATCTTAGCATAACAGGGGGCAGCGCATTCTTAAGTCTCTTATTACGATGTATTCAATACTATAATTTTTTGAAGACTTTAATGCTCATTTACCACAAATTGCATTTTTTGGATTAGGTCATTTTCATTGTAAGGGTGCGATATTTGTGAAATGATGGTTTTCTTTGTTTTATGTTGAGCGCGTTAACCCCTTTTTGCACATTTTAGTTAACATTCGTATTTAGTAATGAGAATACTCACAATAATTTATTTGTTATTGTTAAGGATTTAGTAGTTTTCGCACTTCATGCTCTCTCCCTTCATTACTTGTTGGGTTGCCTGGAAGAGATCGCTGATTAGCGATAAGGCCGCCCGTTGCACTCCATTTAGCTTAAGTTATTATCTGTATCCTATTGTTTATTGCAACGAAGTGTTAATAAATAAATAAATAATTACGTGATCACATTGGCGTCCGCCATCAGACGACAATAAACACATATCTCACTTATTAGGCTTCGATTATTACAATACTGTTTAATAACATTTATTACAAGTTTTGTCTGTATCTGACCGATTTTGACGGGAGTTTAAATGGCAGATAGCTGATGTAATAAGGAGTAACTTAGGTTACTTTTATTATAGAATTAATATAAACAAATAATAAAAATTAAATATATTATAAAACTGTACAGCGCCACCTATCGGCCAGTAGCAACAGCAAGATTGCATGTTTGGGATTATATTATCTACTAGCGACCCGCCCCGGCTTTGCACGGATATAAAACATATAACCCTTCCTCTTCAATCACTCTATCTATCAAAAAAAAACCGCATCAAAATCCGTTGTGTAGTTTTAAAGATTTAAGCATACAAAGGGATATAGGGAAAGAAAAAGCGACCGAAAGCTACTAGCTTTGCCTTGTCATTTCACCCGCGTTAACTTCATCGTAATATTATATAGACTACAAGTTTTTAGCTCTAAAAATGACGATACTTCCATACAACTTTTCATCTCCCCCTTTCAACCCTTTTTTCACATTAAATATGTCCTTTCTTAGGCTCTAGGCTATCTGTAAAAGCGCGACAGACAGAGTTACTTTCGCATTTATATTATTAGTAAGGATATAACATCACCACTTGACCACCTCTTTGGTCTAGTGGTAAGCGCGTAAGCGTTACAACCGAGAGGTCCTGGGTTCGATTCCCGGCAGAGATAAAAAAAAAAAACTCGGTCTGGCAGGACATAGAAGGCTGATCACCTACTTGCCCCTAAAAGAAAAAATCGACCAGTGAAACAGATGTGAAATGCATCTGCCCCATACCCCACTAGGGGACACGGGACTTCACTTATATAACATCACGTTACGACGAAATTAACGCGGGTGAAACCGCGGGCACATCTAGTTTATACTAAGAACCATTCCAATCAGGTCAACTATCAAAAAACTCCATCAAACATCCAAATGGAGCCTTGGCTTCGATGCCAGACACAATTAGGTTAAGATTTTCAAAATTAAATAATCGAAAATACCTCTATCCTCATTGCCGGCCATTCCATCCACTTCATCCATTACTAGTACGTGTTTTTTTGTGACTGCTTGTTTGCCTGTTACACCTGAAATGCACAACAATGACAAAATTAAAAACTTTGAATTTATGGGTAAGAAATAAGACATGGAGAAGTTTCATGATGTTAATATTATATTCAACGTAATGGTATTAAAATATAGATAAAAACTAATCGATCATTGAAAAAATATTTGAAATCCATAAATAAATGACTTAGAAATAGATTGAGTATTTCTGATTCGCCTGTGACGTCATTCGACCTGTCCGCGTCTAACAATTCTTGCAAGCGCAACTTCAAAGTCCCATAACCTTTTCATTTTTTGAGATATTTTATTGATTCTTTCACTTTTATTTTACTCAAATTTTTATTACATCTTTATAAAAAAAGGTACACTTCTCCATTTTTTTTTTCATTTTTAGAGATATTTCATTGACTTTTTCATGATTGTTTTATTTTACTCAAATTTTTATTACATCTTTATAAAAAAAGGTACACTTCTCCATTTTTTTTTCATTTTTAGAGATATTTCATTGACTTTTTCATGATTGTTTTATTTTACTCAAATTTTTATAATGTATAAAAAAAGGTACACTTCACCATTGTTATTTTTTTCCATTTTTAGAGATATTTCATTGATTTTTTCATGATTTTTTTATTTTACTAAAATTTTTATGATTTGTGATTTTACAACAGCTCGCGCAGTCCGTCGCGTCGCTGCTCGAGAAGAGAGACAGAGAGAGCGAGTGTTGTAATGTGACGTCACGAGCTGACGAACTTTAAATGCATGTAAAATCAAAACAACTTGCTCTTTTTGAATAAAACAAAAACTATTGTATTTTTATACATAAAAGCTTTACTGTGACAAAGTGCCAAACGATTTTGCGTACCTAGTAAAACACTCCATATTTCAACCAATTTACAGAAAACCTTGACAAATTATATACCTAAACCTTCGTCATGAATCACTCTATCTATTGATGAAACTCGTATGACAATCAGTTCAGTGGTTTTTAAGTGAATCGAAAACAGACAAGCAGACGCGGCAGACGACTTGGTTTCATACCTTTAGCATATGCAGATAGAGATGTTGATGATAATAATTCTGAAATTTGTTCCTTTATGAGATTTCTGCTTCTCGTGTCCGACGCATTGAATTCAACCACATCGAAACCCAACTCTTTACATACAAGGCTCACTGTTGTGGTTTTACCTGCAAATTTAAAACAAAATTTAGAAAAATACCTATTTAAACTCAGTTTAAGTCAATTTTAAAAAAGACATGTATATAAATATTTAGACCGCCTCCTTAGTGTAGTGGTAAGCGTGTTAAACCGGGTGGTCCTGGGTTCAATTTCCGGTGGAGATAAAAAAACTTGGTCTGGCGGTATAGAAGCTACTTGCCCCTAAATAAAAAAACTACCAGTGAAACAGATGTGAAATCTCTCTTTTATCGTCAGTTTGATTTTTGATGTCGGTTGATAAGTTTGACTTTTTGAAAATTGGTTAGAGATCCTTACCAACTCCAGGCGGTCCAGATAGGAGTGCGGCCTTATAAAACCCGCCATCGTCATTTTTTGCCCATGGGTTTGGTTTTGATAGCTTCGCTTTCCGATTCACATACCATTTTGTTAGCCAATTCATTAACCTGTAAAATAATATATTTTTCAAATAGTTCAATTACTTTTTTATTTTTTACAAATAAATTAAGTTAAAAGATAAATTGTTTAAATAAAAATATATAAAAAATCTTACTTTTTAACATTACTAGCGTCGCCATGTTGTCCAATTATTTGTTTTATATTCTCCGGTTTATATTTGTCTACCCACATAAGACTACCCGCATTTGTTGTATCAACTAAACCCGCATCAACTAAAAATATAAAAACAAGCAATATATATATAAAACAAAATCAGGTTTGTTCGAACACTTATAACTCGAGAATGGCTGGACCGATTTTCAGGGTTTTTAATTTGTTGTATTTGTCTCCGTCCCGAATAGCAGAGTAACTATTAAAAATAAAGAAAATTTAACGATAAAAGTGTTTATAAAGAAAATTCGTTTCCTTATACATTTCCATGGAATGACGTTTTAGGTGACACGTTATTATTCTGAAAACTGAAATACGAAGTTCGCGGGTCTGTTTGTAATATTAAAATAAGCGCTTTTTACTAAATACATATGGATGTATACACGGTACAAAATAACATTTTACAATTTCTATCTGCTTGTTTCATCCGGCTAATCTCTGAAACGGCTGGATCGATTTTGACGCGACGTTCACTGGCAGATAGCTGATGTAATAAGGAGTAACTTAAGTTACCTTTATTTTAGATATTAATAAAATGAAAAATAAAAAAAAACTATTCCGCGCGGACACGCAAACATCACGTTACGACGAAATTAAGGTGGATAAAACCAAGGAGCAAGCTTGTTTATAAATAAAAATATAATACCTGTGTCAAGAGATTCTGTTTTATCTTCTTTTTCCATTTTGCCATGGAAATCTTTTTTCAATTTATCTTCAACTTTCGACAAACTTTTCTGTTCTTTTATAAGGTTCTTCATGTCATTATTTCCACGTTCAGCTGATTTTTCTTTTACAATGTCTTTATTTTTCTCTGTCCTTTCATGATTATTTTTAGAAATATCATTTATGTCTGTTTTATCTGAATGCTTTTCAATTTCTTTTTTAACTTTAACATAATTTTCATGCGTCATTTTTTTCTCGTCACAATTCTTTTCTTTATTTTTAATTTTTCTATTAGGAGACACAGTTTCTTTTTTAATTTGAACGTTCAATTTATCCTTTTCCGATTTCCTGTCGCGTTCTTTGGATTTATCATTTTTTTGTCTATTATTTGATAATTCAGTAATCATACTAAGAAATTGGTCTTCGTTGATAATTTTTATACCTAAAGCTTCCGCCTTTGCTGTTTTAGCTGGCCCAGCATCTTCGCCAGCGAGGACGTGCGTTACCTAGAGAAGGGAGAATCACGCATTTTGATTTAGCCCACCGTATTCTCTATTGGAAATGGAAAAATCGTTTGAAAACTATTTGATACGTCAATTTGTTCCCGAGATATAGAATTTTAAAAGTAGAACGACGTGACGTCATTTTACAACAGCTCACGCAGTTCGAGAAGAGAGACAGAGACAGAGAGAGCAAAGTGTTGTAATGTGACGTCACGGTGCTGACACGAGCTGACGAACTTTAAATGCATGTAAAATCAAAACTTCTTACTCTTTTTGAATAAAACAAAGCTAGTGTATTTGTATACATAAAAACTCTACTGTGACAAAGTTTCAAGCGATTTTGCGTACCTAGTAACATTCTCCATTATTCAAGTTTAATTGAAGATATTTAAATTCTTCAGAGAGGCAGTTCAAATAATGCCTACTAATATTATAAATGCGAAAGTAATTTGTGTATGACGAGCTCAAACCTATATCGATTTTGATGAAATTTGGTACAGAGAATACTAAAGCTCGGAACATATTATCGCGATTATATGCTTGAAGAGGAAAATAGGAGAAACGAGTTTACAGAGACACGGGTAAAAGTGTCACAAACACTCCTTTCTTTGAAGATCGGTTAGATAATAATTCAACGCTAAATCTATTTTATAAGCCTTATATTTAAGTGTCTCTTATATTAAACAGTTCTTATACGCAATTCAAACTACTCGATTCATTTCTAAGATTTATCAAACCTTAATTAACTTAATTCAAATATAATTTTATCTTTTCCAAAAATAATTAAATTTATATCAAATCTCCGAATATTCTGTCCAAATAACGATTCTAAAATTATTAAATAGAAAATTTTATTGTCGGTAATTTCTTTGCTATAACTTTCTGTTGATTCACTTAATATTAGATTTTGGTTAAATATTAATTGGTTACTTTAAAAATAATAAATTACCTTTTTACTGACACCGTTTTTAACTGTCCCCCCATATTTTGTTATGGCTTCGACAATTTCATCACGCTCGAACGAATCCAAGACTCCGGTCAACAGAAACGCACAATCTTTCAGACATTCCGGTGAACCCTAGAAATATAAAATAGAACTAGCTGTGTCCCGCGGTTTCACCCGCGTTAATTTCGTCGTAACGTGATGTTATATATCCTATAAACAGAGAAAAATAGCGAATAGCAAATTAATAATAGATATATATTATGAACTTCGTCCGTACAATTATTTCCAATTGAATACCTGTATATATAAAAATGAATTGATGTTCGTTTGTCGCTGTAACTCGAGAACAGCTGAGCCGATTTAGCTGATCTTGGTTTCGAAATATTTGTCATAATCCAGGGAAGGTTTAAATGGTGAGAAATTATAGAAAAATTGTGAGGATGATAGTAAAAACAACAATTTAATTTTCCCATATAAACTGTTCTACCAACTTTTATTATCAAATGTTTGACGTTTGATTCCCAATCTACTTTTTATTGGCGGTACGAAGTTCGCCGGGTCAGATTTTTTTAAAGGCCCGTGTCCCCTAGTGGGGTATGGGGCAGCATTTTTATTTAGGGGCAAATAGGTGATCAGCCTTCTATGCCCTGCCAGACCGTTTTTTTTATCTCCACCGGGAATCGAACCCAGGACCTCCCGCTTGTAACGCTTACCACTAGACCAAGGAAGCGGTCACCGGGTCAGATAGTAAATACGAGTCGTACTGGTACCTCAGGAATTTGCTTCGCCCCCAAATGCTTCGGCCCAGTTCTATTCAAATATCTTTGATACAGTTCCGCTGACATTCTTTTCCTTTCATGTCTATCTTGATCGCTCAGAGCTGGAAATCAAATTATTATTGGCATAAAACATTATACTGCAATAAAAGATGGAATGGGTATAGTAAGCTATCCTTGAAAGGTACATAAATGCCATGAAGGACTTTTTTTACATTTCTAAAAGAGGAATATCCCACAATGCATTGTTTTGTTATATGTGTGGCTTGACTTTTCCAATACTTCGAATTATCATCATATTTCAACCAATACACAAAACCTTGACAAAATACATACCTAAACCTTCCTCATGAATCACTCTATCTATTGATGAAACTCGTATGACAATCAGTTCAGTGGTTTTTAAGTAAGACTTTGTTTTATAATATTATGTAGTCATCTACCTTTTCAATTTTGCTATAGCTTCAATTATGTATTGTAGCTTCAGATAGTCTGGCTTCGCATCAATAAAATAATTTATTATTGTAATCTCAAAAAAGAAGTGAAATTGCCGACAGCTGAAAACCGGCCACATTTTAAATATATCTAGTGGTCAAACAAAAAGTAGTGGTCGGCCATTGGTCGAAATTCGAGCACAATTCAAGAGTAAGTTAGGTGTGTATGTGTGTCATCCAATGTTTCTTTTCCAAATGTTTATTTTATTGATTTTATGTATTTTTTATGCATAATAAAAAAAATATTAGCATTCTCCACTCCTCTATATGAACTACAAGTGTGGGAAATTTCATACTCCTCCGTCTGCCCAATTTTCACAAAAAGGGGTACAAAGCATTTGCTTCGTGTATTAATATTATGATGATAATACAAATAATAAATTAATCATAAATTGTAACTATTTCCTTTAAAAAAACGCATCTTAATTGGTCCATTCGTTTACCACAGATTGACACACACTCACAGTCTAACTAACAATACCCCTCTTTTCATCAAAGATAGAATAATACTTATAATAATAATACTTTTTAGATAGTACAAATTTACCTACTTTAAATATCATAAGTAGATAAAAGTATTGATATTGATAATAATAAATTTGTTACTTAGTGATATAAATAATCATATATATTTACTGTATGTGCTCTGCGGTTTCAACCGCTTTCAAAAGGAATGATTTTCTCATTTTTGTAATATTGGTCTAGAACCTGAGAAAGGATATAGGCTACTTTTTAATGCAAAAAGGGTTGGAAGGGGTTGAAAGGGGGGGCGCACAGTTGTATGGAATGGATCTACACGACACTAAAATAAACTTTCAATCAGGTGACTGCGGCCACAGCTAGTCTTAAATAATTAAAATATCATAATAATAAGTAGTACAAACCAGAATCATTAAGACTGACATTATGCTTCTGTTTCTTAAAACTCTGTTCATGTTCATCTTCTAAGAATTCACTTAAATTTCTTTTTTTCTTTGAATTTTCTGTCTCAATTTTATTCAAACTGGATTTTTTATGAGATTTTGTACTTGTATGTGATTTAGCATCATCTTCAATTTCTATAACATTGTTAAGTTTCTCATTATTTGAATTTACAATTGGGCAATGATTTTTAGGTTTTAGTTTACTTTTGTCATGATTTTTCAATTTTTCACTTGATTCAAAACTTTTTGTAGCACTAAGCAGTGATATTTCATTAATTTTTGGCACAATTTTATCACTCTCTGTTTTGTTGTCTTGATATGACTCAATGCCATCCAATTCTAAAAGGCTCTGTTCAAATTCTTCATCAGAATGTATACCAGTTTCAGTTTTTTTATCTTTTACAACTAAAGATTCAGTTTTCTTTATTTTTGAAGTACCAAATAAATCAGTTATAGGAATTTCTTTTAGTTTTGGACTCTTTTGATTATGTTTTGATTGTGAGGTTGAGCCGGTGTCTGCTTTTTTCTTTTTCGGTGAGACTATTTCCTCATCAGAATCCTCAATTCGCCTTTTCTTTTTTGATTGCTTTTTCTGAAAAAATAAAGCAATATTTTTTAAATGTAATGAAATTTCAGGCAGGTTTTTTAAATGTCTTCAACTTCATTTATTTAAATTTAATTTGTATAGAATTTACATTAGAATCGAGTATAATTCAAACTATTATTTTAGCTGCGTCACATACTGTTCCTGGAATGTAGCAACTAAGAAACACGACAATGACTAAAATTTACAATTTTTAAGCACTCAGGGGAATTTTTTCTAAATAAATTGTTAATTCTATTCTGGAACTATGGAAATTTTATTACAAAGTAGAACACTTCTTTAATGTAAATTAATAAGATTGCTCATAAATATGGGCATATATAATTATTAAATAAACAGTTTTTTAAATTGTTACTTGTAAAATGAAGCCTCTGTGAGCAATTTACCTATATAAATAAATACTTACTTTTTTTACTTGTACCTCAGGTGATTCTGGAATAACGTCGCTATCATCATCTGCTACTTTAGCCGTCTGTTTTTTTAAAACAGTGAAATATGAAAGAATGTTCTGAAACATTTTGTATTCTTAACAATTTTAGATAGTAAATATATATTTAATAATAACTCTATTGTAAAGGAACAAATTACAAACCTTAGACATTTTGTTTACATTTGATGTTGATTAAAAACTGTATCCATATAAACTTAATTTAAATCTCACTCGTCTTCGATTGTATTTTGAATAAACTGTTTTTCTAACTTTCAACACATATTATTTTAAATTTTAAAAACAACAGCGTGAATGTAATTAACCATAGCGAATTGCGCAAATGAAGTACCTACTTATCGGCGAATGTTTGAAATTTTAACTGTCGCTGTCATCTGTTAGTATTTGATAACTGACACATATTGTTACAACGCAACTTATTTTAAATATTGCCCGCGGTTTCTACTAAAAAATCTCTAATAATTTATAAGGAACTTTAAAGAATAACTTAATACCTATAGCTAACAAAATTACGAAGTAAAATAAGGAAATAAATACCTGTCTATTCAGTTTCAAATCGGTGAGCAAAACTATGAAAAGGGATAGGGGTATTATTATGATTTATGATAATAAATCTCTGGCCTAACAATGACGTGACGTTATCAAACAATCTTCTTAGTGGTTTTATTTTGAATAATTTATTAATGTCTTTATTAATCAATGCAATATTTTATAATATTTTTAATTATTCTGACAATAACTGATTGTTCTCATATTGGTACTAGTTTGTTTCATAATCAGCTATTATCTTCAAAATTTGATTGTTGGAATGAGCGTGATTTGGCTAAGTTACGAGCTAGGAAAGTTTTCGAAGAGATAATTCCACCTGCAGTTGTTCCCTCAAAGATCAATGACAGATACGTTAGAGACATTTTAAGATATTTCCGTAGGGCAATGCACTTAGTTGATAACACTGAGAAGAAGACCAGTTTAATGCTAAAAGAAGCGCTCGCAGACACCATAGGAGCTCATATGAGAAGTGAAATATTACCAGCTGCTAGATTCGCCTATTATGCCGGTTTTCTTTCATATCGAAGAGCCCGGGAGTTACACAATTATTATGATAGTATTAAATTATTACTGAACACTCAGGGCTTAGGCTGGAGGCAGCCCAGCATGCCTATTTGGAGTAATCTTACAGTAGAAAAGGTCCAAATAAATTCGGGACTTTTCGATTCCTGTGAATTATTAATCAATAAACGGGATACGAACTCTTGCATACATTTACCACCGCCCAAAATGGACGATCATAAGAATCCATCTGCTATAGCACTCCCGTTTAAAAGCCACTCTCTTCTTAGCTTGACCTCACCGAGATCAGAAAGTGCCATTCTGAAATATTATACCGCAGCATCCAGGTGCCTTCTTAAGCGATCACCCCAAACATGCCGTCACAAAGACTTCGTCAGTTTTAACAATGAAATTTGGCATTGGATGAAGCGGGAAGTGGCTCCCCACCTCATGGATGAGAGACTGTACACCGCCTATGGTGGTATATTAAGGGTTGCAGCTGCCACTCAGAACTATGGTAAAAGTCTATCAAGACGAAATCTATTTACATTCGAAGATAGTGGCATATCAAAATGGCATCCGTGGAAAGCGTTAAAAAACTCATACGTTTACGTTAACGCCGACTGGACACCGTACTGTTGTGTCTTGGGTATTCTACTAATAGGGCTTGCAATATGTCTGATACAGATCTTCTACAGCTACATCTTCGGTTTCGATGACGCATGCCATTGTAAAGGCCCACAAAGCTCAAAAGATGTTGAGTACGCAAAAGTGGACACAAATATCCCAGCCATGCTTCCAACGCATAACGTCTTTTACGTAGACCATGCAAAGCGTAGCATCTCTAAGGTTAGAACTTCATCGTTGAGTTCGGGAAAAACTAAAGTCTACGATTTGAATGAAAATAAAGAGAAGATGATGGATATTATCATGAGCGAAAGTGACACCAGTGTTGAGTCAGTGGAGAAAAATGACAGCGATAATGTGATTGATGTTGGTTGTTTGGATAGGTCAAATAGTCCACCGAAGATAGAAACGTCGCTGGACGAGGTGAAGATTTGCAAAGGCAGTGCTCGTTCGGAATTATTGGCGAGAACACGCTCGGAAACCTATCAAGAAACGGAGACAGTTTGGTCTGGAACGGACAGTTCGTCCGAAGTAACAGACAGTTCAATGTCCAGATGCAGGAGATCTAGGAGTTCTAGAGACCTAGCTTGGGCTAGACGGGTTCTATCAAGGCATTCACTTAGGACAACATCAACTACTACGCTAGATTGTAAGTCATTCACCACACCACCATCGAGACGATAATTTTATACACGCATTTTAAAACATCAGATATTTTATTAATGTCCGAGTAACCAAAAAATCATTCGTAACTTCTACAATGCGGTTTGTTCTACTGGTCCAAAAGTTTTATTTACGTGTATCTATAATAAATAAATTACCAGCTACAAGAGGCTAACGAAAAGTATGATATCCACATCTTGAATAACGGTTGGTAGATTTTGGAAATACCTTTAAACTTTGTACCGTCCGTAGGAATGGGTTAAATTAACGGCTAGGTACAAAATTCGATTTTTAGGTTAAGTTTTGTTCAATGTTTAAGATTTTTAATGTTTTAAGAAAGGTATTGTAATCAGATATTCCTAAATAAATTAATAAAAATAATTTAAAATTGTAATTTAGACTTTTTGACTTACGAGTATGAAACCGTGATTCACCCAAATTGACCCAGCCGGAAGAGAACTGAATATACCTACTGCTGAAAAATAGTAATGGAGAATGTTAGTAGGTATGCAAAATCGCTTGAAACCTTGTCACAGTAAAGCTTTTATTTATACAAATACACTAGTTTTTGTTTTATTCAAAGAGAGCAAGTAGTTTTGATTTTACATGCATTTAAAGTTCGTCACATTCGCTCTTTCTATTTTGTTGTAAAATGACGTCACGTCGTCCTACTTTTAAAATTTTGTATTTCGGGATAAAATTGACGTAGCAAATAGTTTTTTCACACGATTTTTCCATTTTCAATAGAGAATACGATGGGCCAAAAATCAAAATGTGTGAACATTCTCCATTTCTTGAAGTTAGATCTAGCCTTTTCCAAGATAATCTGGATAGACTGACAAGACATTTACCTTAAATCAATAAGTTTGCCTGACCGGCTCCTTGATCTAGTGGTAAGCGCGTAAGCGTTACAACCGAGAGTTCCTGGGTTCAATTCCCGGTGGAGTTAAAAAAAACACGGTCTGGCAGGACATAGAAAGCTGATCACCCTCTTGCCCCTAAAAAAAATCGATCAGTGAAACAGATGTGAAATGCATCTGCCGCATACCCCACTAGGGGACACGGGACTTAAATAAAAAAAAATAAGTTTGCCTGAGGCAGCGATAATCCCATCAAAATCAATTCCGCGGTTTCCTACTTGAACTAATTTGTCAATGAAATGGCTGAACAAATTTTGATGTGTCTGGTATCACCAAACGAAAGGAAATGGCGCAATTAATCAAAATAAAAACACAGTTATTGTCGTTATATATATATATATTTTTACAAAAACTTCGACTTACATAAACTCGCCTCACACTGCGTGCAGATAAACATTTTTAAAATAAAATAAACACATATCACATACATTTGTACCGCGTCATACAATTCTATCGTACAATCGAGGACACTTGCGCCTAACCACTTTCTATACTAACGTTTGTTTGTAAAATTAGTTCTCTGTTGGTTAATCTAAAAATTTAAATGGTGCGCTTCCCGTGTAGACCACACGGGAAGCGCTAACTTTCAAAAACAAAAAAAAAAAGAATCATCAAAATCGGTACACCCAGTCGAAAGTTCTAAGGTAACAAACATTTTTTTTAATACAGTCACAATTGAGTACCTCCTCCTTTTTTGAAGTCGGTAGTAACGGCTGGTAGGTATGTTGTACCTATATAGAAAAGGGACGTCAAAGGTCAGGTGTTCAAGTCCTCAATTGCACCACGATTCAAAACATTGAACAATAAGTATAGAAGTGTGACAAAATTTTCAAAATTTAAAAAAAAAAAAATTACAGTAATTGTAAAAAAAAAAAAATATTTTATCTATAAACGATAAAAATTAATATTTGTTTATTTATAACTAGTGGACGTTCCAAAGAAAATGTATATGAGGAAACGAATTCTCTTCATAAACACTTTTTCGTGAATTTTTCTATATTTTAATAGTTCCGCTATTCTCGGATCAGACAAAGTTATAAAAGTGTATGTAACCCAACTTTGTTTTATATAACTATTTGTATTAATATTTTTCTTTATATGTTTCATGATATTTAAGCGGACGACGAAAGAATAATTCATATTGCCAAATACCTATAACACAAAGAGCGTATCTCATTAAAAGGCCGACAACGCACCCGTATAGACACCCCCAACAGGCGTTGAGGGTGTCTATAAGTGAGTCTACAAAAAAAAAACATATTTTTGGAAATTTGAATCTTCTATACCTATTACATATAACACAATTTTAAACTATATACATAATCTTATAATAATAATCACAGTAATTTTCATGTAATTCCTTGTAAATAAATACTAAACACGACTCGGACAAAAATAATGCAATTTTGAACATGATGTACTAAAAAAAACAATTTCTAAGACTCAAAATCATAACCTTACTTTTTTGAAAAACTTTTTTCAACTTGCACCTATATTAGGAACATATTTCATTAATGCTTCATTACTATTGATCGAAGCGTGATGTTATATAGTCTTAAGCCGTTCTCGATAAATAAACTATCAAACACAAAAATAATTTCCCAATTAGAAACAGAAGTTACTATGATAACCGCGTTCAAACAAATAAATAGTATTTTTCTATTATATTTAATATATACAAATAAATACAATTGTAGTGTCTGTTTTAAAAAAAAACCGGCTTTTTACTAAATGCATGGATATACGGTACATATACCAAAATAACATTTTTTACAATTTTTGACAGATTTTGACTTTTACTGTCAGATACTATTATTTCGCTGTTCGCTATTTTATTGTTTATAGGCTATATAACATCACGTTACGAAGAAATTAACGCGGGTGAAACCAAGGGGCAGTCTTAAATATTGAATATTGTGGGTTGCCTGGAAGAGATTGCTGATTAGCGATAAGGCCGCCCGTTGCACTCCAGTGCAATAAAGTGTGCAAAAAAAAAATATATAAGAGAAGACAGATGTCGCAGTATATAGAAATCCTTCTACACTTTCAACCATGTTTATATGTATTATTTTGTTTGTTAGAAGTAATCTCCGGATACAATGGATAAATTTTATAAATTCTTTCACGAAATCGCAAGTTATTTATTAGTACTAATATAGGTGCATTTTTTAATACTCTCAACACACATGCATATAAAGTGACTTTTACCGCATCGCACTATAAACTCAATTTAATAGACCAAATTTGATATTTCATCAAAATTTGACAACGTAACTTTGTAACGGAGGATGGTAATCACTAACTTTACACACTTGCATGTACTTAGTTGAATTTTTAAGTTTATGAATTTGAGCTTACAAATTAAAAAAAATAACACCGTACATAACAAAAAATAAAATTTAAAAACAAACATTGTGACATAACTTACTCTATAAATAAACATGTTTCTAATATTAAATAAGGGTTTCTAATATAAATGGAATATTAAGAAATGGAATACAACATACAAATATAATACTAAAATATGAATACTAAAAAGTTCTTATAGAACTTCTGGGTAATAAATAATGCACATCGACCTCTAGAAAGAGACAATCGGCTAATTTCGACTTTGTAGAGCGTTGTCCCTTTCGCACGAAGGGAAAGGAAGTGTGCGAAAGCGACAATGCTCTACAAAGCAGAATGTCTCTTTCTAGAAGTCGATATGAATTATTTCTTGCCCAGTACTGTACGTCAATTTCAACGCTTGTATTTAACACGACTGTCAGACACACGACCAACTTAGCCTTTTCATTATAAACCTTTTCAACACTATTTAATACGACTGTCAGACACGTGACCAACTTAGCATTTAAATTAACGTTTCGAACACTTGTATTTAATACGACTGTCAGACACATGACCAACAGCCTTTAAATTAACCTTTTGAACACTTGTATTTAATACGGCTGTCAGACACGTGACCAACGTAGCCTTTTAGTTATATACCTTTTCAACGCTTGTATTTAAAACGACTGCCAGACACGTGACTAACTTAGTCTTTTAATTATATACCTGATTTAATTTGTTTTCGTTTCCCTGGGATTTTAAGCAAATGAATACAGAATATAAAATTCACAATTTTTAAGTGCACTTAATTATAACCGAAGTTAATATATTACTGATTGATATATAATTGATAAAAAATCAAAATACATCACTTTAATATAAGTGTCACTCAAATATTTACCAAAACATTCCCTTTAAAGCATCAATCTCTCAAATATATATCAGATATACTGTGAGGTTTTTGAGCAGCACATTTTGATAGAATTTTCGATATTTACTACATAACAAAAGTCAGAAATATAGCTGCTTAGTAGCTCTATACTACACTTGAAAATAAAATTTAAATAAAAAAGTCGAAATTTAATATTATAATACAAACATGCGGGTGGAAAAAAGTTTAAACCTTGTTTTAAAAAAAAGGAATTAGCTTTGTTATGCGACGAGGACAATTTAAAACCAATTTAAATATGTTTTTTAAAGATACATCATAGATAACAGAATGCGTGTATAACGAATATCGTGATGATATGAGTTTTTTTTGAATTTTTCAAAAAGTAAACAAGGTCGATGATTGGTATGGTAACATGGAGTATCACATATCAAACATATAATCATAATAATAATAATAATAAGCCATTTAATCCACACCTTAATGAGGTCAAGTTTACAAGAAAATTTGTTAGTTATTCACCCAAAAAGGGATCCAGGTCGCAAAACTAGCGAAAAATAATAATGATACTAACAACCTAGGTTAAGCAAATTATACTAATAAATAACTAACAAACATATAATCATATTAACATATAAATATATCATTTATAATTAAAGTCAGAATGTCGAAACAAACACAATTGAAATGAGAAGTATTTTTGAAGTTTTTTTTTTTTATAATATAGGGGGGGATATGAATGAAATTAATTTTCATTTTTAGTGTCCTTATAAAACAGATTCCCAGACCGTGTAATTCAAACTACACGTTGGTAATCAGTCACTTTCTCCCCTCAACGATGTATATATTGTATTTTTTTTAAATTATTTATTTATATTTTTGTACTGTCGCATACGCCATTTCCTATGCATATATTTAACAATGTAGAGTGGCAGACATGAGACCAACGTAATTGTTGTCACCTTCCACCAAAAGTCCCAATGCTTGATGAAGTCGCCATCTGTTGAAACAAGTAGACAACATTTCAAAATTTCAAAATTTTTATATTATTAACGCAATCGAAAGTAAATCTAAAATTACAAGACCCATATTTTTTATTTTTCCTCAATATATTAATTTTCATTCAACTTTTTAACTTTGAATATCATATTATTTCAAAAAGACGTAAATGCCATGTGACGTCATTCATACGGCTGAATTTTTTGAAGTAAGTTGCCTTTGATACGTTTAAAAAAACTAATAAAATATAATATGTCAACTCGGATGACGTCAGTTTTGACATTTCATTTATTATGATAAATGAAAACAAATATTCGCTAATTTTGCTCACGGAGTTATTTTGTTTATTCTGGATAACAACTTATAGAGCCGTTTGAATGACGTCACAACCCCATTTTTATTTTATATATTTTCTCCAAAAATAAGTACAAAAAAAGGTGAAAAAAATCAGTTTTGGAATCAGAATGGAAAACTCGAGAAATGTTATTTTTATTTTCATGACCTCATAAATTTGAAATCTTGTCAATTGATGAAAATTTTAAAACACTGCCCCGACTTCATGATCTATATTCTATACTTATAAAACAAAGTTTAATTTATTATTGTTCATCCGTTTATGCGGTATTATTTGTAAAAATTCGTATCGCGTCAAAGTTCCATATAAAAACGTGTCACCTAAAACGTCATTCCATAGAAAATGTATGAGGAAACGAATTCTCTTTATAAAAACTTTTTGGTGATTTTTTCTTGTCAAATTAGTTATCTTTTTATTGTGGAAAATGGGGTTCATATGAAAAACTTACCAAAATAAGAGGTAAATATGAGCAGAGTGGCGGTATACATTAGCAGACTGACCAATTCGGCCACCATCATGAGATGGTGCCAAGTGGTTACGGTGAGGGCCACCATGAGAAGCTCGGTGAGGATGAGAGCCGTGTAGCTGATCTCCACGATGTGGATTAACTGGTCCTCGAAGAGGACGAGCGCACCGTACATTATCACCCCACCTGAAATTAGTTTTTAAATAGAATAGGAGACTCACTTAAGCGACTACGAATAAAAATATGTCTAGAAGTGTAACTCAAACTCAAAAATGGCACCACGCAAATAGATACCTAGTACATATTTGCGTGGCCTTCGACCAATCACTTGCCCACATCGCCTTGACGCGACCAATCACGTGCGAACGTATTGACCTTGATGTTTGTCAAGGTCAGACGTTGGTGGGTTCATTTTTGAAGCGCTTTCTATATGAGAGTTACGTTTATAGACATATTATTATTCGTAGACAAGCGATCTCATGGACACCCGTGCGTTGGTGCGGAGTGGTTTTAAAGAGAGGTACATCCTTTTCTTGAAGGTCTCTAAGTCTTCATGGTTCGGGAATACATCTAAAGGCAGCTGGTTAAACAGAACAAATAATGTCTTAAAAAACACTCAGTTGGGCAACAAAATAAAACTAATTTAAAATTAGTTTTACTTATTTCAAACTTAAATATTAAAGACCCAAGACAAGTGGGGTATGAGGCAGATGCATTTCACATCTGTTTCATTGATCGATTTTTTATTTAGGGGCAAGTAGGTGATCAGCCTTCTATGTCCTGCCAGACCGAGTTCGAGGAATCGAACCCAGGACTTCTCGGTTGTAACGCTTAAGCGCTTAACACTAGACCAAGGAGGCGGTCTTATTACCTTGGTATATAGATATTCCAATCCATATATAAAAAGTCTTGTAAGAGAGCTGCCGTCCATTCGTCAACTGTTTGTACAATTGCGGGTAACGCAGGGCTGTGGCACTAGATATATCTTTGTCGAGCACCTGCAAAAAACAATGAATATATACATATAAAATTTTTTTTTTAAATACACTAGACTTTTTTAGTCTGGAATTAAGACTACATTTTAACTTTATTTTTAGCATGAAATGGTCAACTTTGACGCTCTCATTCTCTGAAACTAAAAGCCTTTAATAAATTCGACTTATATAATAGTATAAAATAGTTAATATTTTAATTCAACGCGGCCTCGATTTTTGCAGTATTTTTCAATTTATTTAAATATAGCCGAAATTCAGTCAGATGAATTTCATAAAATGCGCAAAACTGTTTGGGATCGTGGATTGAATTGGTGAGTAAACAAAATTAAATATATGTCCCATCAAATAGTGCTAAAGTCCATATCGACCCCAAAACTTTGAAATATATACATTCCAATAAAATTCTAATCATAACCACATAATTACAAAAAACTCAGATTTAAGCGAACATCTCTCTTTGTTGTATAGATTTTTTTATGTAAAATTTATATCTAAATATTTGTTAGTTCATAACAGAGAAATAGAGCAAAATGCTTCTTAAATAAATTTAAATTGTAAAATAAACGAAATCACAAATGGTAATTTATTACAAAAATGGTTCGTGTCAGTTCTGTATGAGAGTTGTGTCAACAATTTTGTAATTGTTGACACAACAATTACAAAATTGTGTGTGTGGGTTAAAAAGGGTGTGTTTGTTATTGATTAATATAATATATATATATATATATATATATATATATAATATTGATTCATTAAGACGGTCTAGGTATATAATTTGTCATGGTTTTGTGTTAATTGGTTGAAATATGATGATAACTGTTGAAAGCGTCGGCAAAGTCAAGCCACCTGGGAGCTTTCATCGAAGACGCTGCCCAATCCCTTTGAGATATGACAAAACAATGCATTGTGGGATATTCCTCTTTTATAGATGTACAAAAAAGTCCTTGATGGCATATATGTACCTTTTAAGGATAGCTTACTAAACCCTGTTTAATAGCTACCTTTTAAGCTATCCGTTTTACCTCTTATTAGCGGAAATTCACCGGCTCAGCTAGTATTAATAATCAAATGAATATAAAAATAATTATAAAACTTACCAGTGAAAAAACTGGGAGCATAGTGAAAATAGTTCCATAACCGACCATCAAGAAACCGGGGTAAAGCGACACTGAAGAAAAGTAGAACACCACGGAGAACACAGCCTGGAAAGAAAAAAATGAAGGATGTTTACAAATTTTGATTTTTAGACAACCGTATTCTCTATCGAAAAATCTTGTGAAAAAATATATTTGATACGTCAATTTGTTCCCGAGATACAGAATTTTAAAAGTAGGGCGACGTGACGTCATTTTACAACAGCTCGCGCAGTCCGTCGCATCGCTGCTCGAGAAGAGAGAAAGAGAGAGCGAGTGTTGTACTTAGACGTCACGAGCTGACGAACTTTAAATGCATGTAAAATCAAAACTACTTGCCCTTTTTGAATAAAACAAAGCTAGTGTATTTGTATACATAAAAGCTTTACTGTGACAAAGTTTCAAGCGATTTTGCGTACCTAGTAACATTCTCAATTTTATTTTTTATTTATTTATTACACATTAGATGTATCAGAGCGCATCTTTACTACCTTTAAATATATTCTATACAATTTTATATTTTGAGTTTGACTTTCGACTTTCACAAGCGGGAAATAAAATCCTGTTACGACCAATAGGAGCAAAGGACCAATGGAAAATTTTCAAAAACGGGAAATCATTATTTCCCGTTTATACGTGGGTAACGTGTAATAGCTTTTTTTGAATTAATTATAATCGCGTGAATTCCTTTAGCCCGTATTGGGGCTGTTTCACTGATCATTTTCTTTACAGGCAAGTAGGTGATCAGCCTTCTGTACCTACCAAACCGAAACATTCATGTTTCGCTGGGATTCGAAACCAGAACCTCCAGCGCAACACGCAGACGCATAAACCAATTACCCGCGTAGGCGGTTTAATTAAATTAATTATAATACAAAATAGTTTTACCATCAAGCATTTATTTAACAAGAAACAAAACAGAGACATATGAATACATTAGGATTTTTTATAAATTTTGACAATTTTTTTATAAATTAATTTTTTTTTTACCAGTTATACCATTACCTGCATGGTAGACACAATGAGCCCTCGGTGCACGATGAAGAGGCACAGCGCCGCCGATCTCATGACAGAGCGACGCCCGTGGACCAGAAGCAATCTTGCGAGGAAAGAGAAGCAACGGATGCTCACGTCACCAGCGAGGGATGCTGCGCGACCTTCCGCGCCTTCTATGCCAACACCTGTTATAGAAAAAAAATGTGTGTGCTAAGACAACACGAAAGAAGTGAAAATTTCAACAAGGCTAAATTATACGAAATACAAGTTTTTTTGCGTTCTATATTGCGTTTTCTCTCTCGCTCTGTTGACTGTTCCTCTCATGCTTAGTCGACTCTAGCCGACTTCACCCGACTGAGCGTTACATAGCCTCAGCTATGTAACGCTCGCGTGACGCGTGACGGCTCAGTTCAATTCAGTACCCAAAAAGTGCTAAACGCGCCTAAAGTTTTTACTTTAATAAAAAAATAATTTAAAAAACTTGAAACCATTTATTGCGCCAAAGCCTGGGTTGGAATCCCGGTAGATGCATTTATTTGTTATGAGCATTTATCAATGTATGTATTTAATGTGGTACCCTCGTTTCTGATTACCATAAGACAAGTGCTTCAGCTACTTTGGAATCAGAGAAATGTGTGAGTTGTGCCAGTTATTATAAAAAATATACGTCGGTATACAGTTTTAAAAAAATGGCCATGAAATAAAAATTTAGGGTGGGCGTTAAATTATCTTTTAAACCCCTAAGATACTTCACGACCTATTCTCAGACCTTTAGCCGTTTATAGCCTTCATCGATAAATGGACTATCCAACACAAAAAGAATTATTCAATTCAGTAGTTCCTGAGGTTAGCGCGTGCAAACAAACTCTTTCAGATTTATAATATTAACTAGCTGACCCGGCAAACGTTGTTTTGCCATATTAATTTTTGGGGTGGGGTACCCTTATCACTTAGGGGTATGAAAAATAGATGCCGATTCTCAGACCTACTGAATATGCATATAAAATTTGGTAAAAATCAGTAAAGCCGTTTCGGAGGAGTAAAGTAACTAACATTGTGACACGAGAATTTTATATATAAGATATAGATTACTAACAGTCAGCGAAATGTACTAGAGCTGTCGCTCGCTGAACAGGGTTCTCACGCAGGTGATTACGTAACAAGTGCATTGTTAATAGACAATTTCCTCACCCATATCAGCCTCCTGAATCATGGCCACGTCGTTCCCTCCATCCCCGACAGCAGCCACGATCAGCCCCCGCGCTCTGAGTAGCCGCACCACCTGCGCCTTCTGCGTGGGGGAGCACCGCGCCACCACCACCCCGGAACACTCGCGGAGAACCTCCACGAACTCTTCCTCGTACGAACGAAGGCATACCTGGATGTGACACCTATTTATCAAGGGTTTTGTAATTTTTAAGCTATTGCATAGATTTTATCGCTGGCTTTGAGCGCGGCGACCGAATCAAGAAATTCCGTAACGAAAATAAACCTAAGTCCCGGCCCCAACCGTGCATCGTCTATTTCTCTCACTTACACCTTCATAAATGCTTCGTGTAAGAAAGAGACAGTGTCATTGATATACAGTTTGAATGTAAAAAGAAACTACAAAGAGGATTTGTCTATTCACTCCCAGATGGAGCGATTTTCAATTTGATGTATTCCTAAGGTGGTTCGATCAGGTCTCACAAAACTCAAAGCTCGCTAGATGGCGCTACTTTTTCTAGTTTTTATTTTATTTTTGTATTTTTATAAGTCTACTTACGCGTAAAATTTGTGTATAAAGTGTTTTAAATATGAATAAATACTGCATAAATAAGTATAATTGCATAAGTTGATAAAAAATGCTATGCAATAGCTTTATGCTTTAGGGAATATAATTAAGGCTTTCCTTTCAAACACTCCAACAAGGTTTCATTCATAATTAAACTGTAGCAGCCATTTTGAAAGTTTTGTTTGCATGTATGAATGTTCATGGAATGAATCTGAATGGCTTTACTTACAATATAAATGGGCTGATTGACTTTTGTATTGCCTTGTTGCGTTGTATATAAGTTGAGTTAATGTATATGATTTTTTTAAATTTGATTTCTTGAGATTTAAGTTTGTGTATTGCGCCATGAGTTGATTCGAATCCCAGAGAAACATATTTAAATGTTTACCTCCAAAGTCTCTCCCTCTAGTATCAGATCCGTGTCATGAGCATTCTTCAACGCAGTGAGGAGGCTATGTGCGTCCCTCCGTGTCCGACACTCGGGCGCTGTCAGCCACCGTGTCCCACCGCCCAAGTGCAGAGAGCGAGCGATGCAGAGAGCTGTCTCTAGCTTATCGCCGGTCAACATCCAGATCTACGAAAGGAAACTTTGTAATGAAAAAGCTCAAATACAAAATCGATTTAAAAAAATTATTTATTTACAGCTTTTATTCTGTTTTTTATTTATTTTATTTATTGATATAAATAAACACACACACACACACACACACACTTCCTCATCACATTTCCCAAAGGGATAGAAAGCAAGCACAGACTGCCACTACCACGACTCCTACATAACTGTTTCACATCATCCATTCTCAATAAATACATCATAAATTGCGATTTCTGGTGCTTTTGACCATTTTGAAACTGTTACATGTATTATAAGAATCGAACCTTGATCCCGGCGGTCCTTAACATAGCCAGGGTCCGCGGAACATTGTCAGCTAATCTATCTTCGACTCCAGTAAGACCCAGCAGGGTTAGACCTCTCTGCAGTCGGGATAATGCTGCAGCAGTTCTCTCGTTACGATTCACCACACTCAGCCGGGCTTCCTTGTACTCACTCTGGAATAAGTTCGTTTACCAGCTCTTAATCCTGTCTTGGTGAAGTTGGACATTTAAATCAGAATATTAATACGTGGAGCAAAAACTTTGTACCCCTGTAAGTTTGTCCTTCGCGCCAAACTGATTGCCTGACTGACAGTCTTACAACCCGGTAAGATGTCACAACAGATGACGTAAAAGCATCTTGAACGAAGCCGTGGATGAATAAATATTATGTGCTTGATTAAAAATAGTTATTAGTGAAGGTTGTTAATGACAATTGTATTGATTCAGATATCGCACCCTTAGAATGAGAGTGACTCAACTCAAAATTCCTGTAACACTCGATTTTACCATAAACTGACCTTATAAAGCATCTTCTAAAACCTTGTAAAGTAGAAGTGACCCATATCTTCGTATAACAGGGGACAGCGCATACTTGGGTCTATATATTAAGATGTATTCAATATTATAATTTTTTGAAGACTTTAATGCACATTTACCACAATTTTTTTTGATTAGGTCACTTTCATTCTAAGGGTGCAATATGTTAATTTGTAAATATGTTATTAGTTTTGAGCTCATCTGTAATGTTTACTTTAATTACAGTTACATTACTGCATCAACTCGTGTCATAACCTAAAAATCCTACTTTTGTTATAGCAGCAACAGAAATATATCATCTGGTCCCGTTTTACCCTGTGGGTACGGAACCCTAAAAAGGACATTACCTCAAACTCCAAATATTCATTCTTAGTCAATTTCCGTTTCGCGACGACCAAGGTTCGAAGCCCGTCAGCGGCGAGTTTGCTGCACTCCGAGGAAAGCCAGGATGATGACAAAAGTTTAGACAGAGCCACATCTGCTCCTTTCACGTAATAGGTTATTTCATGAGACATTTCTTCCTGAAATTGATAAAAAAATATTTTAAAACAACTCTATATAGACTTCTTAATTACTTTAAGGGGATTCAAAGTAATTAACAAAACAGAAATTATTCAACAAGGCAAATACTTTGAATGTTTGTGCCTTTGAGTTCTGCACCGATTTCCAAAATTGCTTTTATATAATAACTATTATTTCTTACAATTGAACTTTAAAATTTCATCTCATGCTTTTCATAAATGTTTTGTTGTTGTAATTTATGTTTTTTTTTTGTTTGTATATAAATAACTAGCAAACCCGGCGAACTCCGTTTCGCCACCAGATTTCCCGCTTTTCTGTTGAAATTTTTCCTGAATTTTCTTTGCTATAAACCTCACGGAGCCCGAGACCTTTCCAACGAATGCAAAACCGTGGAAATCGGTTCATGCGTTCTGGAGTTATAGCGTCAGGAAGGAAAACCCGACTTATTTTTATATAGTAGATGTATATAAATAAAATATATAAACTCACACGAAACAGATGCAGAAGTATCTGCCCATACTTCACTAGGGTTTTTTTATTATTATTTTTTGTTTAAGAAGGGGAAAGATGTAACATCGATAAGTCAATGTCAAGGCGTAATGTCACTTTGAATTGTCAAAAACGAACAATAACCTCCCTTCCTTCCGCGGACGTCGCTGGTAACACTTGTAAAAAATGATTGTAAAACTTTGCCTCCAAATAAACAGAATTATTATTATTAAATATTAAGAAGCTTGTTTAATTACTAATACTAAACAACCAACAGTAGAATTCTTAATTAAAAAATCTACAGGATTTCTTTAAAAATAACCAAGTATTGTTGAAAAGAACTCTTTGTATTTCATTACAGCCTTGTATATTATTATGTATATATTTATATGAAACCAGCTGACCCGGCAAACGTTGTTTTGCCATGTTAATTTTTGGGGTGGGGTATGAAAAATAGCCGATTCTCAGACCTACTGAATATGCATATAAAATTTGGTATAAATCAGTAAAGCCGTTTCGGAGGAGTAAGGTAACTAACATTGTGACACGAGAATTTTATATATAATTATTACATAATTAAAAACCCACTTAAAAAGATCTGTGAAACATGCGAAAATGTGTCTGCCCCGTGACTTACTAGTTCTAACTGAATTTTACAAAACTATCTCAAGGGTTACGTAAGAACTCTTGGCTTTTCATTACGCCCTAGTACTTGGTCAAAATGACTCACTTTCAGTGATCTATGAAGCAGATGCTAAAGTGTCTGCCCCATGCCCCACTAGAGCTTACATTTATACGAAGTTTTAATTACCTGAACAATAATTCCCATCATTTTCGTCTCACTGGTGAAAGGGAACACTTGGAGGATGGTGAAAGAGAGTATGTCGTTGGCAGCGCGCAGTTTCAAAGATATGTTGTGGAGGTCCCGGCGGTATAACGAAACTCCCATCTATACAGATAAATAAAATTGGAGTGTCTGTTTATAATATTAAAATAACCGCTTTTTACTAAATCCATAATATGCATATAACATTTTTTACAATTTTTGTCTGATTTTGACGGGACTTTCACTGGCAGATAGCTGATGTAATAAGGAGTCACTTGGGCTACTTTTATTTTAGAAATTAATATGAATAAATAATAAATGTATTATAAAACTTAGTACAGAGCCACCTATCGGCCAGAGTATGTTGCGTCCATCCGTCGATAGGTGGCAACAGCAAGAAACTGCATTCCGTGTTTGGTATTATATTACCTATATAGGCTATATAATATCACGTTACGACGGAATTAACGCGGGTGAAACCAAGGAGCACAGCCAGTCTATATATAAAGTTAATACTTTGCTTTATAAAAAAATTTACCAATTTTAAAGAAAAAAATTAATAATTTAAGTTAAGACAACTTAAAAGTCTCTATACAAGAACCACAACTATGTTATTATGTACATAACTGCACATAACTCTCACATCTTTTGTTGTGGCTCGGAGACCTTGATATTCCTACCATATTCCCCCAACCAAAAGCCCTAAAGTTTCACAGATTACATTTGACGTTTACATCTGACATTTGACAATTATCGACGAGTTCTTATAATGTTTTTGAACCCTAAATGATTAACTAAAACGTAACCTAACCTAATATTAGGATCCCTTAATATAATAAAAAATAGTCTCAAACTAGTTGGAATGCAAAGGCGGCCTTATCGCTGATTGGCGGTCTTTTCCAGGCAATTGTTGTTTTGATATTTTAATAATAATAATGATTAGTGAGCGGATGTTGAAGGATGAGTACATTTTATTGTACCTCATCTGACCACGTACTAATGAAATTAGAGGTACACCGATTTTGATGAAACTTAGCACAGAGATGGACTGAATGAGAATATAGGCTACCTTTTATTTTACCGAACTTACAGTTGCCCCATTTGTGAAGTATTTTAAACACTTTTGTTTAGTAGGAAGTAACAAACAAACATACCATATCAGTCCATTTCACCAAGGCAACCTCATCGGGGCTGGATGCCTGATAGTCACAGAGCTGCTGCTGGGGAACAGCCCCACCGCAACTCTCGGACATCACAGAACTGCCCATATCTGTGGAAAATTTTTGTTGAAAAACGGCTCAAATAATAATAGCTTAATTGTATGTAATGGACAAATCGTCATCAATGGAGAATGTTCACACATTTTGATTAAGCACAGCGTATTCTCTATTGAAAATGGAAGTGTGAAAACTATTTGTTACGTCAATATGTTTGATACAGAATTTTAAAAGACGTGACGTCATTTTACAACAGCTCGCGTAGTCCAGAGAAGAGAGTGTGTTGTACTGTGACGTCACGCTGCTGCCACGAGCTGACGAACTTTAAATGCATGTAAAATCAAAACTACTTGCTGTTTTAGAATAAAACAAAAACTAGTGTTTTTTTTATACATAAAAGCTCTACTGTGACAAAGTTTCAAGCGATTTTGTGTACCTAGTAACATTCTCCATTAAATCTAACCAGCATATTAATGCGATGCCATAAATAATAATAATAATAATTGGGACAACTCTCTCACATTGCTCTGATCCCAAAGTAAGTAGCTGAAGCACTCGCATTATGGTAATCAGAAACAACCACAATAAATACATATATAAACAACCAAGACGCGAAAACAAACATTCGTGTTCATCACACAAATTGCACCTACCGGGATTCGAACCCGGAACCTTTCGATCCAGAAGGCAGGAGCACTACCTATTGCGCCAATCGGTCTCCAAAATATAATAAATGGACATGTTTCCATGGGGAAGACTTACCAGACTGGTCCTCATCCGCTATCCTATCATCCACTTCATATACGGGCGTTACATTATGGCAAAGTGCGATCGCCAACACGCTCTCCCACACCTGTCTCGGGGTCGGAGTGAACTCACCCTCGCCGGTCGGTGTTGAGGCGACAGACGGACATTCCTTTGTTATGTGTTGAGTCAAAAGTGCCTCCACCTATAAAGATATTAACCAACTTTACAAAAAAAAACTTCAAAGTAGTAAATAAAACAGAAATATTTATATAAAGAAAATATTTGGATGTCGTAAAACGTTTTTGAATTGTAGTGTATTTCTTACTGTCTTAACCTATTAATCTATATACATAAAAATGAATGACCGAAATGTATGTAAGCGCATAACTTCCGAACGACTGCACCAAATTGGATAATTCTTTTGTTGTGTTTGTTATTATCTGGAGAAGGTTCGTATGAAATAAATAATTTAAAAAATTGCGCAGAACATTAGAAAATTTAAGAAAACTTTTAAATTATTATGCCAATTCGAATTGAATATTCATAGTTAAGACGGGACAACGTATCTGGGAGTTTTCATCGAAGACACTGCCTGATCCCTTTGAGGTATAACAAAACAATGTATGGTGGAATATTCCTCTTTTATAGATGTACAAAAAAGTCCTTGGTGGCATATATGTACCTTTCAAGGATAGATTACTAAACCCATTCTATCTTTTATTGGCGGTACAAAGTTCGCCAGCTCAGCTAGTAAATAAAAATAACTCACTCACCTCATGAAAATTCTCCTTATCGAACAGAGCATTCCCGAGGTGCAACTTCTGGAAGACCATCTCATTCTTTGTCAGTGTACCAGTCTTGTCTGCTAGAAGATACTGTATCCTTCCAAGTTCTTCTGGAATCGTCGTCGATCTCATAACAGTCCCGGATATCTTTTTGTCCCTTTGTATGGTCCATGAATAAAAAACCTTCCCCATTTCTAGGTTAACTCTTAAACTGAAAAGGGAAAAGTAGTTAAATTATAAACTGTTTTTCAACCGACATCGAAAGTCTGCTAAGTCCTGGGGAAACAAATTAATGTTTAAGTTGGGTAAGCAAAGCGAGCTGATCATCTACTTGCCTGCAAACAGAATGATGAGTGAAAAAAATACAGAAATATGCCTTGCCCCACATAATAATAATAATTGGGACAACTCATATACATTGCTCTGATCCCAAAGTAGCTGATGGACATGTGTTATGGTAATTATTGTGGTGTATATGTTGAGAGGAGAGGTCCTGGGTTCGATTTCCGGTGAGATAAAAAAAAACTCAGTCTGGCAGGGCAAAGAAGGCTGATCACCTACTTGCCCTTAAAGAAAAAATCGATCAGTGAAACAGATGTTAAACGCATCTGCCCCATACCCCACTAGGGGACAAGAGACTTATGTATATTATAAGTTTATAAATAACCAAGACTCTAATTTGTCGACCGATTGGCGCAATTGGTAGTGCTCCTGCCTTCTGCATCAAAAGGTCCCGGGTTCGAATCCCGGTAGGTGCATTTATTTGTGATGAGCAGGAATGTTTGTTTCCGAGTCTTGGTTGTTTATAAACTTATTTATTGTGGCACCCTCGTTGTTTCTGATTTCCATAACAAAAGTGCTTCAGCTACTTTGGGATCAGAGGAATGTGAGTTATCCCAAATATTATTTAAAAAATTATTTAATGATTTATGTTTATTTAACTACAAAAAGACATTACAACAGAAATTCTTACCTGATAGGAATAATATAGGAGAACAGAAGCACGAATCTGAACAAGAAGCCGTACCAGGGTCCGTCGAAGCCCTTCAGAGATATCAAAAGAAAAGAAGTGAAGAGTGTCGCACAGAAGAGGACTTTTGTGAAGTCGTTCACTCGGAGCTCGAGACGACCGACTTTAGATCGCGGGACAGCGTTGTTCATTACACTTCGGGTTTCGCTACCTGAAATACATATCAAATTACCATTAAAAAAATAATAGAAACCCTACGAATAACAATATGTCTAGAAGTGTATCAAACTCAAAAATAAGTGAAGTCCCGTGTCCCCTAGTGGGGTATGGGGCAGATGCATTTCACATGATCGATTTTTCTTTAAGGGCAAGTAGGTGATCCTTCTATGTCTTGCCAGACCGAGTTTTTTTTTTATCTCCACCGGGATTCGAACCCAGGTCCTCTCGGTTGTAACGCTTACGCGCTTACCACTAGACCAAGGAGGCGGTCAAGGAAGCTGAAGCACAACAGCAGAAAGGATCAAACTCAAAAACGGCTAGCATCTGTTAACGACAAGCATTAAGAGGATTGTGAAGCTGTTAGATTGTGTGACACTTTCATACAAAAAGCGATAACGTTCCCCCCCCATTAACATAGTCTAATTTTCATAATTTTTGGAAATGTTGTAGATAAAATGAAATACTAGGTCCGTACGTTTTTATTTTAGAGAAATATTGCGTATGATATAAGTTATTAGCATCCAAACATCTATATTTTTGACTTAAAATCTTCCTCGAGCGTTTTTATTTTTTAAAAATAAACTAAACTGAATTACTAAAAAAGAAAAACGTACAGACCTAGATTAAGGTGTACTGAATCTAAAGAGAACAAAATTTTCTCATTTCGTAAATGTTTAGGGGGGTAAAAACGTTATCGCCCAAAACTATTTTAAAAAGGAAATGTAGGTAATTGCCTCTAAGATTTGCAACTCTCTCTATCGCACGCCCGGAGTGAGGCAGCGATATGAAAGAGATAGCATTTTTTTAAATACCTACTCACGCCGCGTATCAGCACTTCACAATCCTCTTAACACGAAACCCGAACCGAGCGTTCACAACAGCCGGTGAAATTTACTTGTAACAATATTTTATTTCTGAAATTGACTACATCCAACAACCTTTTTTAAATTTATTTATCTATTAAAATAAAATTAAGAAGCAGTTTATTTTCAGTCTTAACAACATGTTTTATTGTTCATTTCTTTTTGAATAATTGTTTAAATGTTTATATTGTTGCTGAACTGTTGGATTGTCATTTAATTCTTTAGTGAAACTGTCAATTGTCTGGTACTAGTTGTATTGTCATTTGATTCTTTAGTGAGAGGGTCAGTTGACTCGGATGTGCAAAAATTAATTCTTTAGTCAATAGTACCAAAAGTTGGTTTGGCTTTTTCATTATTATAAAACGCCACCACTCAGACATATCGATGCATCCCTAATAAATACAAATGAAATTGAAGACAGTTTGAAAATGATTATTACAAATAAGAGTTCTTACTAATATTATAAATGCGAAAGTAACTCTGTCTGTCACGCTTTCACGCCAAAACTACTGAGCCGATTTAAATGAAATTTGGTACACAGATGGTTAAGTCTCAGAAACGACATAGGGTACTTTTTAATGCGAAAAAAGGATTGAAAACGGGGGACGAAAATTTGTATCGAAGTATCGTTATTTTTAGAGCTAAAATCTTGAAATTTTTTAGGCTGTGGATTCGATATAAATAAATATGAGCTATATAACATCACGCTACGAGGAAATTAACGCGGATGAAACCGCGAGGCACAACTAGTTATTATACATTTCTTTAACTTTCGTCGGAACCTAAGTTACAGTCAACAAAAAACTTTTAATGCAAAAAAAGGGTTGTAAGGGGTTGAAAGAGGGGATGAAAAGTTCAATGGAAGTATCGTCACTTTGAGAGCAAAAAGCTTTTAGGTTAACATCACGTTATGACCAAGTTAACGCGGGTAAAACCGCGGGGCACAGCTACTACCTTATAAATGGATAGACATATCTTAATAAATGTAGCTAAGACACGTCAAATTTATAACTCGCCTCTTTCGTAGTTGATTACACACCTGTATATATAACAAGTCCAGTTGCTTGTCCAGAGGCGACCACAGAGCCACTCCACAAAGTGTTCTCAATGTCCAAAGAATCTGTCTCCTCCTCATCAAGTCTCGTACAAGTACCAATGAATGAATGTATGTCTTTCTCCGGTTTTTCGACAAAAATTTTCGCGTTTATATCTAGTAAATGCGCGTCGGTGGGTAGTTTTTGCGTTGAGGGTAGTGGGATCCTGGAATTAAGATAATTATTATTAAAACTGAGGGTAGCTTATTTTTTACAGACTTCAAAAAAAGGAGGAGGTACTCAATTCGACTGTATTTAAAAAAATGTTTGTTACCTCAGAATTTTCGACTGAGTAAACCGATTTCGATGATTCTTTTTTGGTTTGAAAGCTGGTGCTTCCCATTTAAATTTCATCAAAATCTGTTCAGTAGTTTAAGAGTTACAATTGGAAGTCAGTTTTTTGATAAAATTTATTATTTTAAGGCATTTACTATTTTAAGGATTTCTCTACAATATTAATTACTAGTATAATAATCTAGAATGCTATAGCCGCATATTTCGCATCAGCTGGCATGGGTGTCGAACAAAAAAGTTCTAAAACGCATCGGACATCTTGACTGCTTATGCGAAAGATGAAGAGGCGGAATGTCGTCATGACCACCACTTCCTGGCTACCAACTCCTTAAGTTATGATAGGCAAGATCCAAGAGAGAAGTTAAAGAGGAGGAAATGGCTGCGTTAGAGAGTGGACGGGAATCGTGACTGTGGAAGAGTTGCTGCATTTTGCGTAACACAAAAGTTTTCGGACCTGACGATCAACCTCCAGCAATGGAGAGGCACAAGGAGATGATGAAACAGACTGTTCTAATTATAGGCCAGGAGATAGTGACAGAAGATATTGGGTCATTTGTTACAGTTTGATAGTTCTTCAGGGGTCTTATTACCTACGACTGTCGGAAAGTACTAGAAATTTTGTAGAACAAATCGTTTGACACTCGTAATTAATCCGACGAGTTCGACTAACGCCCACGCGATTGGGCCGCCGGTACCAGCGCTATGACCATCATTTTTCTTTTTGTCATTGCATAATAAGACCCCTGAAGAACCGCCATACTGTAACAAATGACCCAGTAATTTCTGTCACTATCTCCCGGCCTATTAGACTCTAAGCTATGAAAAGTGCCTACTTAAATTACGCATAAGAACTTTTTATGAATGCAAAATGTCATTTTTCTTTTTGTGATTAGATGACAGGTAACAATATATTTGCTCTCTGTCAGAATAGGTCCTGCATGAATTACATTTTTTATTTAGTTGTCCGAAGAAATTGTCTTATTTTATACCTTATAATCCTCAACAAGACTTATTTTTTTATTTTATGGTGTTGGATTTATTTATTTTATTTATTTAAGAAAGGCACACAACAGAAAAAGGTTACAAAAACACAGAATACAAAAATTACAAAAAAAAATATTGTGTGCGTGCTTAAGACCACAAGACTGAAGTGAAAACAACAAGGCGAAATTAATAATACGAAATACAAGTTTTTTTTGAGTTCTATATTGATAAATTAATAACTTTTACAATGTACTTAATTATAATTGTGTATAAATTACTCCAGTGAATTTTGCCTTGGCCTTCATCTGCATCATCATGACTCGAGCCAACTGAGCGCGACCCGAATGAGCGTTACATAGCATTATACATTGCATTTTTATCTGCGAGTACCTGTTAATGGCTTTATTAAGATCTTTTTTGTTTAGTATATTTTCATTGTCTTTGCTGTTTCCAAATAAAATAGAATAAAAATAAATAAAATAGCCTCAGCTATGTAACGCTCGCGTGACGCGTGACGGCTCAGTTCAATTCACTACCCACAAAGTGCTAAACGCGCCTAAAGAAGTTTACACTTCAAAAACTTAACCTCAACTAAAATTCCAAAAGCGAACCTTACCTTAGTTTCCAATCAATTTCACCATCCAACTGGTCTGTCCGTATAAAAACTGTTCCCATTGTTTCATTTGTCCTTAACAAGATCATGTCAGCCGGAACCCGTTGTCCCTTATGCAGCATCACGATGTCACCAACTCGTAGTGCTGATGCTGACACATGCTCGGTAATGAAGGGCCGGTAGCTTTCAGTGGGTGTGTCTAACACTATACGCTCGTATCTTTGTCTGTTTACTTCTTTGTCACGTCTGAAATTTAGTGTTAAATTATGAAGTTTGAAACTACATAGTTTGTAACATTACAAAAAAAAAAAAATTTTACGGGATTAATGCGTGTGTATTTATTACAATTATAATACTTACTAATATTATAAATGCGAAAGTAACTCTGTCTTTCTGTCGCGATTTAACGCCAAAACTACTGAAGCGAATAAATTAAATTCGGCACTCAGATAGTTTAGAGCTTGAGAAAGGACATAGACTAAAAAAGGGTTGTAAGGGGTTAAAAAGGGAGATGAAAAGTTGTATCGTCATTTTTAACCGACCTTCAAAAAACCAAAAAAGAGGTTATCAATTCGACGCGTGTTTTTTTTTTTCCGATGTTCCGCTCGTACGTCGCCATCTGTAAACCGATTTGGATGACTGAGGTGTCAAACGATAGGGTAACTCGTCGAAATGGTCCCATTTTTTTTTAGAATTTTTATGATCAATAGTTTTAAGGATGTTGAAAGAAAAGTTTCACAATCGGGCGAGAAATCGCTGAATTCCGCGAGACCATGTCGTGCTTATTTGCTTATAACTCTATGATTTATGAATCCTTATCAATGAATTAGATGTTATTCGATTATCGAAACATTAAAAGGGTCATATATGGTAGTAAAATCAATAAGGTAGAAGAAATACTTCTAGAGATAGAGTGAATATAGTAACTGAGTTCCTACGGGAAATTACAATGTGCGTTCACTTGCTTACTATAAAACACGATGAAAACTTAATTTATATGAACGATATTACTTAAATTTTTAGTATTAAACGATTCAGTTTTGCGTCTTCTTATTTTCATTAATTTTAAATTATTAAATTAAATTAATTAAATTAGTTTTTAGTGTATAAGGTAAGCGTAAAGTCAGAGTGTCCATGTTAGTTTCGTTTTGATGGTATGATAACCAACTGCTTAGAAGAGCCACTCAAAAGTATAAAATAAATTTTGTATTATAAATAAACTTACTATAAATAAAATATGTAAATAGTGTTGATATACAAAATTTATTTTTTACTTTTCAGTGCGTTTTGAGGTCGGTTTTATTTTTTTGTTTAAAATTAATTTTTACAGCTAAAAGCTTTTAGGATAACGTTCTGACGAAGTTAACGCGGGTGAAAGCGTGGGGCACAGATAGTTTTATTATACAACTATTGTTTGTTAAATGAAGGGTAATTATGTGTTTTATACTAACTTATTTTTGTTGTTACGATTTTAAACAACAAGATAGTTGGCTGTAAACACGCGAAACGTAATTCATTTTTATCTTACTAGCTGACCTGGAGAACTTTGTACCGCCAATAAAAGATAGAATGGGTTTAGTAAGCTATCCTTGAAATGTACATATATGCCATTCAGGACTTTTTTGTACATCTATAAAATTAATTTTAAACAAAAAAATAAAACCGACCTCAAAACGCACTGAAAAGTAAAAAATAAATTTTGTATTATAAATGAACTTACTATAAATAAGACGTAAATAGTGTTGATAAATAAAATTCATCTAAAATTCTACAAGGGCATAAAACTGTCATGTTGCTCTTTGAAACGCGGCGCCAAGCCATTCAATTAATTTTTTTATTAAAGTCCAGGAATATTCATTCAGTTTTTATTTATATATTTGACAAAATGAATTTATTATAATTAGTATTTATTTAATATAACATGGACATCTCTATTGCTAAAGCGAACTAATTGAAGATTTTTAAATTTTTTATTTTATAACCTCAATATCTCTAAAACTATAAATCAAATTATTTTTATTCTTATGCTCTCTTGTTGCAAATTTAATACTAAATCGAATAACATCTAATTCATTGATAAGGATTCATAAATCATAGAGTTATAAGCAAATAAGCACGACATGGTCGCGCGGAATTCAGCGATTTCTCGTCCGATTGTGAAACTATTCTTTCAATATGCTGAAAACTATTGATCGTAAAAATTCTAAAAAAAAATGGGACCACTTCGACGAGTTACCCTATCGTTTGACACCTCACTCATCCAAATCGGTTTACAAATGGCGACGTACGAGCGGAACATCGGGAAAAAAAAAAAAAAAATTACACGTCGAATTGATAACCTCCTTTTTGGTTTTTTTGAAGGTCGGTTAAAAAGAGGAATATCCCACAATGCATTGTTTTGTTATATCTAAAAGGGATCAGGCAGCGTGTTCGATGAAAGCTCCCAGATACGTTGTCCCGTCTTATCTATGAATATTGAATTCGAATTGGCATAATTAAAAACTGATATTTATCAAACGCTATAAGATTACATTAGAAAAGTTTTCTTAAACTTTCTAATGTTCCGCGCAACTCTCTTGTTTCTTTCATAGATACTTTCACCAGGAAATAACAAAACAAAAAAAAAACAATTATCTAATTCATCGTTTCCTAACCTGTGGTCCACGGACCCCTGGGGGTCCGCGAGCATATGTTTGGAGGTCCGCGGTCCCATACGCATCAATCTTACTCAGAGCATTAACAAAAATAAATAAATTACCTACGCCAAACATCTCGTAATTATATGAATCTGATTTGAGATTGCAATTGAGTATATCAACCCAAACATTTCTTAGTTGCAAAAAAGCAGCACCAACCTTCTCATTAATGTTTTTCTACGAAAAAGTTTGTTTTTTGTTTTTTTTAATTTAATGAAGGAATATTAAAATATAATATTGTCCGAAAAATGCACCTTTTTTTCACTCAGGGGTCCTTGGCATTTTATTAAAGAAATGTATGTGAAGTTCCTTGTCCCCTAGTGGGGTTTGGGGCAGTTGCATTTAACATCTGTTTCACTGATCGATTTTTTATTTAAGGACAAGTAGGTGATCAGCCTTCTATACCTGCCAGACCGAGTTTTTTTATCTCCACCGGGAATCGAACCCAGGACCTCCCGGTTATAACGCTTACGCGCTTACCACTAGCCCAAGGAGGCGGTCATTAATAAACTAACTATAAATATATTTTTTTTATGTATTTACATGTATTGTTGAATAGAATTCATGTAAAATTCAACAATATTAAAGAAATAATCTTACCTATATCTCCTGAAGTCGTCTATTGCCTCTCTGAAGAGTGTCACAGCGAGGACGAATCCAAGTGGTCCCCAATATGTGTAAAGGTAGCCGATACGAATGCTTGGGATGAATTGACTTAAAGCCATCACGAGGAAGTAAAGGTTTAAGAAAAACCTAAACTGTTCAAAAAGAACTATTGGTAAGAATGTGATTATACTGTATTTCTGAAACAAATTTAAAAAATTTTAACCACAGAAACAAATTTTGATGAACGATTAACACAATTGGTAGTGCTCCTTCGGCATCAAAAGGTCCTGGGTTCGAATCCCGGTAGGTGTATTTATTTGTGTGATGAGCATGCATCATTATTTCCAAGTCTTGGTTGTTTATAAACTTATGTATTTGTGGTACCCTCGTTGTTTCTGATTACCATAACAGTTGTCTCAATTATTTAAAAAAAATGGTTTGAGGTGGTTGATATGCCTCTGTAACATAGCTCTACTTGTTTTGGTGCAAAATTGTACTGATTTTGATGCAATTTTTTGGTTTGAAAACAGACAAGATCCCAATGGATCTGTTCATTTGTGAGAAATTCTTATTTGTAATAAACTACTCTATGATTTCTTATCAGTGATGTCAGAGGTTATTGAATAGTCTTTGCACTTATCAATCCATTTGAAAATGCAATGGCGTTATATGCATTAATTAGCAAAACAAAGAAAACTTCTACTAACAAAAATATATTTGTTATCTGCTCATGATAATACATAATATTATATATGCATGTTCTTTTGAAACTTTACATATTTCAATGATAAGTTACTAGTAACTATATTAAGTTTGATTACAACTGGTTTTAGCTACTATTGGGTAGATAAGTGTTGGTAAGAGAGAAAAAATCTACTATGAAAAATTGGAGTCAAGGTCAAAATATGTACGAAAGAAAAACTTTGCTATTAAACATGCAAAATTAGGTTTTGGCATATTTTAGTTCATTTTCATCACAGTGAAGCTGAATCTGATATTTAAATATGCTCCTTAGAATTGATTCAAATAATTTTAGTTCAGCTGCCATACTACACATAAGGATATCCTCTAACCCAAATTAATTTATAGACTAATATTTAGTTCTTATTCTCTTAACTATTTAACCAGTTCTGATAATTTAAAAGGTCATTATTATTAAACGCATCCCATATGTCAAAATCTCATCTCTAACAACTTCAAATAATTAAATGCCTATTTAACAATTAAAGTAAAAAAATGTCTTAATCTAAAAATAATTAGCCTTCTTTTGTTACTGTAAAATTTGTTTAGGCGAGAATTATTTCTAGACAAGATTCGTAGAAAACAAAAGTTCGAAACAATTAGCATAAATTAAATCAAAACTACGTCTATTGATCTAATTAGATTAGAATGAAATGTTATCTTACCTGATTGCAAACATAATTGGCTGGATATTCCTCTTCGGGTAACTGACCTAAATATATTACTCTCGAATAAAGCTCCTTCGGTTTGAACCAGCCAAAGTTAAAGCTAAAATTTTAACATTTTTATAAACAAGAGAAGTTAGATACATAAACAAAACATTAGATAATGTTACCTTGACCATAGGGATTTCTTTTTAGGTCGACTGATGAGTGGTGTTGTTTCCATTGTGTTCAGTTCACTTAATTTCACAAAGGATACATCGTAAATTAAATAAGAATTAATTGGTAGATATCAATTACGCCTAGAACAGTTTCATTGAAATTTGAAAGCAAATAAACTTTAAACAAGTACAGAGTTACAGACTAGAGAATCGTAATTCGCTTAGCGATGGGTGACTCGAGTTATCTAACTTGGGTAACCCGAGTCAGACCGTAAACGAGTCAAATCGAATCAAAATATCTGCAAATCGGAGTGCCCGCCGCGCGCACTCTTCGGGACAGCTCAGTTTGAAGTTTGCAACTTTGTTTGAACTTACAATGTTGATCTTTTGTAGTTATTGAACGTAAGACTGAAATTCAGAAATAACTGCCATTATACATAGTCATATAATTACCTACTTACCAAGAAAGTATTGTTGAATTTAAGACAGATTTTTATTTTATTGATATTTTAACTTTAGATTTCAATCAACTTTGAAATAGACTTAATAGACCGTATGTATACACGGCTACACATCAAGCTATGCAAAACCAGTATAAACTGAACGTTGAATGTGTGAAAAAATTATACAAAGCGAGACCATGATAAACTGGTTTTGTATAGCTTGATGATTAGCCGTGTGTACCTAGGGTCTATTAAGTCTATTTCAAAGTTGATTTAAACCTAAAGTTTTTTAACTTATCAATAAAATAAAAATCTGTCTTAAATTATTAAAAATCTGTCTTAATTGATTAGGTTGTTTTACAATTATTTTTATATAGTTATGTACTTAAAATGTATTTTTATATCTTTAGTCTAGTACTCATTCAAAAATAAGTGCATTACTGAGATTTTGATTAGATTTTTATGTAGGTGTTAGTTGATAAATAAATAACAAAATACCAAGCGGTGAGGTGTTTAATTTAATGAATAAAGTGCCATTCGATTTATTTTAGTTTCTTATTAATTACTTCTAGGTAAAATTATTGTTATCATTCTTTTGTGTTACCTACATAAGTAGTTCGCTTTGTAATGATTATTTTTGTAAACACTTTTAATAACAATAAATGTCTGATTTTTTAACGAGTTCAATATTATTTGACTACTATTGACTCGATGCCACGCCACACAGCTCGCCGGACCCGATCCGGCGTACCTTGAACGTAGCATACTAGCAAGTAGCAACCCGCGGAACGATGCACCGAGTTGAGCATTAATTGACTCGGACGAACGATGGCGTTTACACTACGCTATACGGCTATTATATATAGCAAGCTCAGTTGTCGCTACTTACTCGTTCCGCTTACGGGACGGCCGGGGGGTGAGGGAGAAGGAGCGCGCTGTGTGCTATATGCACAGCTAAACTCCGTATCGCTCAATTTTAGCAAGTATAGCAAAGCCATACTATATAGTATAGCGCAGTGTGAACGTGTGTATACTAAACATGGTGCGCGATATTGGTATAGCAAATACAGCGTAGCAAGTATAGCGTGGTCTGAAAGCCACCTAAGGCAGACTGTATCGAGTCAACTTGAGTTACTCGACTTACCAAAAAGCCGACTCGGTCCATCGCTAAATTCGTTCACTTCGCTGTCGCAAATTACAATTCACAATCACAAATGTCAATTTGTACATAGATTCAATACAAATGTGAAAATACTCCCTCTACGATGTGAAATGACAGATAATAAAAATGTGAATTATCAAATAAACCATTTGACAATCTACAATCTACATACATGATACAACAGTTGTCAGCCATTATAGCTGGTCTTTATTTCATTTTACTCAATCTGTGTCGTTCTCCAATTTGTTTTAAATACAAATTGATTAACATATAAATATATCTTGCGTTTTATCTGAATTTATGGTGGTAGTTTTAGAAAAACTTACTCCAGTTTATTATCTTATCATTAAAAATCCTAGTAATATTTTATGACTGGCAAGTAAAAACAGAGACAATTTTTTTTTAAATAGCAATATTACATTGTAAATAAATATGGCGTAAGCCGTAAACCGTCGCGTTTGTGTCTGGATGTGTAATTTGTTCAAGTTCTTGTTTACGTGTTAGAATATTTGTTTGACGTGATAGTTATCGTGTATATGTGAAAGTGTAGTGTTAATTATTTCAAACCAAAATAAACTGAATCAATGATTCTTGTTTAGTTGTCAGTTTTGGAAGTCAGGATTCGGGATCTCATATTGGGACGTTACCCCTTATCTGTCTACCAACGTTAGAAAGTAAGATATTTGTAAATTGTTTTATCCTATGTAATTTCTAATAACAATTTTACGATTAGGAGCGTACGGTGAATACGAATTATGAATAGAGCTCAGTCTAGGGGTCATGTAGTGTCGTATGCGTAATTAAATTTGCAAAGGGTGTTTATTAGATTGTACTACAGCGCTTCGGGTTCGGACTTCGGAGAATGTTGTCTCTGTCAGGGCGGGCACACCTCCATTTGACCTATTTTCTGGTTATTGCTTCGGAACTACTATTTATGTGTCGGGGTGCGAAGTAGGCCGCTCCTGCAGCTCGCCTGCACAAGTGTAATTTAATAATCAATTTCGTCTGAACATAACACTGTCGTCTAAAAATTATCATCCTTAGTGTCTCAGTGCATGTAAACATTGATAAAATCTTTATGTAAGGTATGCTTTTTAAATTTCTTTTCAATGAAATTAAAAACATTTGGAAAAGAGCTTTGAACTCTTGAAAATAGTTCCTAATGAAGTATACAAACAAGTTTTAAAAATTCAGTTTAATGTCATTATTTTAATTCAATGTTTTCTAGTAGGCCTGTGACCTGGGAAATACTGAACTCTTAGAATTTTTTTAATTGCATAGATCTTATTATATTTATCTTATGTTATAAATTGTATTAAATTTGACTTCAATGAATTAAGTATTACATAAAATATAGCATGCATTACAATTGATTCAAAAATATGAATTGTGATGGCAAATCTGTGAAATTCTGTCCCTAATGGATCTTGGGGCTGATATTATCTGTTATGTTTTTCTTACAAGCAAACAAGATACAAACATGAAATTAAAGTGAAGTTAAATGTTAATTACATATTAATTAAAAATTAAAATATCTTATAAATGGATGATATTCATATTTTGTAGCAGATATCTATTTTGAATCATGTCAGCTTTCAATCAAGAAAAGATCCATTTGTTTAGGAACTACAATGTCACAGACACACAGACATGTCAATCTTATATCGCCCACTGTGTAAGGCAGAGATTAAAATATTAAGTCATGCTGTGATATTTTTTATAGCTCTTAAATACTATGTTTTCCTTAAATCAAGACTTCTGATATTTGTTACATAAGTTTTGTTATGTTTAACAATAGAAAATCATTTATAATAATAAAAATAAAGTGTCAGTCAGTATATCATACTGACAAATCTTAAATGGCTATAAAGTGTGTTAAGTTTTTTTAAATTTGTAAAATTTTAAACAATCAAGTATTTAATATTTTTAAAATATTTTTTTTCTTCAATTTTTAAACTGATTTCAATGGAAAATATCTAAAAATACTCTAATTAATTAAGATTTTAAACAAAAACTGCAATTCAAATTCAAAGGTATTGGTTTCAGAGACAAATAATAATTTTTCTAGAGGTTAACATGTTAATGTACTGTTAGGAATTGGTTGTATCGGCTGGTGTTGTGAGCACTCTTGTCGGGTTTGGAGTGGCTCGCCTGTGTAAATAGAGCCGAGGCGCGTGTTGGTCGAGGCTCGCCTGCACTTCGTTTTACTATAAGAAGGCCGTGACGCACAAAAATATAAAAATTTCTAAAAAGTTTTTAAAACGACTCACAGAACGATGACTGTTGACATTTTCCAAAGAGATGATGCAGAAAAGATAGAGACAAGATTCAGAGGGATTGGAGTCTTGAGTGAGAGAAGGTCCGTCAATAGAGATCCAATGTTCAATCACGTCTTACCGTCGGCCACTGAAGATACTAATTGTAGTCCGCAGGTCGGGTGCTACGGCTTTGTATATAAAAACCTATGCAGCAGTTATCCCTTTGAGATATCCTTGTAGAAATCCCTTCGTCATCCCACTTCTGACACCAGTTGTTAGGCGGCACTTTGTATCTCACTTTTTTTAAAAAAGCTACAAGTTATTTCACCAAACTTTATTTGATAAATGCACAACACAAACTTTTACCAGAACGCTTTTTCGCTACAGGAACCGAGGAATTATAACTCACATAGGACATTGCCGTGACGCGGCAAAAACGATTTAAGACTCTCTTAATTATAAAATGAATTTCCTTATATAGGATTATGAATTGTTGAGCGTTGCAAAATCTCCGTATTAAACCTGGACATAACAGTACGCGTCGAGACCTGCCTCGCGCTGCTCAATAGGCAAAGAAATGAAGGAATTTTGAACCGAATTGTTACGTGCGATGAAAAATGGATTCTGTTCGACAATCGAAAGCGCTCAGCAAGTTGGTTAGATCTTGGTTCAGCACCAAAGCAATGCCCTAAACCAAATATGATCCCTAAAAAGGTGATGGTCACTGTTTGGTGGTCTAGTGCGGGTGTGATTCACCACAGCTTTTTACAAAACGGCAAGAGCATTACTGTAGATGTGTACTGTGAAGAACTGGATACAATGATGGAGAAGTTTTCACATCAGCAACCAGCTTTGGTCAATCGGTCGTCCCCACCGCTCCTTCACGACAACGCGCGACTGTGTTCTGCAGTATGACCCCATACTGTCATACAGTCTCCAAGCTGTAAGAGCTGGGGTTGGCAGCTCTCCCTCATCTTCCATACTCACCAGACCTTGCACCTACCGACTATTACTTTTTCCAAAATTTAGACAACTTTTTAGTGGGTAATAAATTCAATTCCCGAGAGGCAGTACAAAATGCCTTTGAAGAGTTTGTTGCCTCCCGTCCAGCTGATTTTTACAAGGGCATCAATAAACTGGCAATGCGTTGGCAAAGATGCGTCGATTGAATGGGTGATTACTTTGAATAACAAAAATAAAAAAGATTAAAAAAATAAGTACTTTCACTTATTCCGTACAAAACGGCAATTTCAAAGGTAAAAACCTAATATTAATTATAGTAAGGAAGAATAGAGTTGTATAGATATCAAGTGTAAATTAGAGAATAGTAGAACAAACCATAAGATAAACTTAAACTTCGTTTTCTTGATAATTCCACAGCACCAAAAACATGTTAAAAAAAATTTCTCTTACATAATTTTGAACTATCAAAATTCATAAACCAAGGTGGATGGTCAGTTTTAACAGTTAGCACTATTATGATGTAACTTTGTTACTTTAAGAGACTGTATAATTTTCTTTATAGGAAATTAAATTACTTGTACCACTTACCACTTTTTCTTGTTTTCTTCCCAAGGACATGAGAAAATCTTTCATTATGGTAGGCTCAGAAGTTTGATTAAATGTGTCTATCGTGGTTTATACTTCTGTGGGGTTTGAATTTGTGGGTCTCCAAATTTGGTCTATTTTGATCTACCATTATCAGATTATGGAGTGCATAGTTAGAACAGTCCATTGTTAAATTGAATATTAATATTATCTTTAAATACAAAACTGTTTAATTACAGTTGTGTCAATATGTTTATACATACTTTGGCTTAATTGCTAAGGAAATACAGTAGGATTTTATGCTGTATGTCATCAAATTAAAGAGATTCATTCATTCAATATGTACTGAATTAGTAATTCTATTGCTATCATATCAAATTACTTATTCTTTAATTTAAAATTAAAATTTCTCTCGTCTGCAGTGACATGATTCACATGTGAGGAGTTTTTTTCCACTTATCTGCACACAACAATACAATAAATAAAATGTGATTGTACGCAATGGACGGTCAATTTATGACTATTAAACAATCACTTCCAGGCAGTTTAGGCTGTTTTTATACCCAGTTTAAGCTTGTTCAAAACATTGTAGAAAATGTACTTACTATAATGAAACCTTTGTTACAGGAAAGAGGTCGTCTATTGTGGATACAATGGTGAAGTTAGACTGTGAGTACACTTGTGTGACAACAATATGATGGAGACAGAGCTCCCGCCCGGCAGCTGTAATTCAACAGGACACCTCTCCACCATTGGATGGCAGATACCAGGTGAGGACTGCTTTGTTATTTAGAATTATGCAGTTATACTGTTTTAAAGTACCGTGTGCTTATGTTTTTTATTGCCAACAACGTGGATATTTAAAAAAATGCCTTTACTTTGGTAATCATAGTATTTAAATTTTTTTTTTTGCAAACGTCAATAATTCAACTATACCTCGCTATAAAAGTCACCAATTTAGTGTAAGCCTCTTCTAAACCTTTCCATAACCATTATTATATTCATGGCCATATACAATATATTCCTATGTTCGGAATCTATCATCCCATACGAGTACGAATGATAAACAAAGGTCCAGTAGTTTTTGAGTTTAATGGATAATTATTAGGCCTTTACTCTAGAATTAAGTCTGTAACCAATTTTCTTAACAGAGCACCTAAATGCGACGTATTTGTGCGTTGCGTCTTAGATAAAGAATTCAAGAGGTACAGATTTAAGTCCTTAGTTTTAGTTTTGTTATGTTGGGCGTGTTTTGGTTCAATAGATAAATCTATTGTACCTACCAATAAAGCTGATGTGTGATTGAACACGTTTATCTGAAGAACAACTGGTTCTTTTTACCGACTTCAAAAAAGGAGGAGGTTCGACTGTTTTTTTTTTTATATTTATTACCTTAGAACCCTCGACCGGGTGAACCGATCTTGATGATTCTTTTTTTTCTTTGAAAGCTGGTGCTTCCCGTGTGGTTCCATTTCATTCATCTGAATGTTTCAGTAGTTTTAGAGTTACAATTTGAGGTCGGTTTTTTTTTTATTAAAATTTTAACGTGCTTTTATTGTATTGGTCAGTCCATTTATCGAGGAAAGCTATAGGCTATATCAGCGGATTACAGATAGTAAATAAATCATATAACTTATTGTCGGTGATCAGTATTTCTACCACAAGTCTGAAAAGCATTTTTCATCTCTCTTGTTCGGAAAGTTCAATTTTCAGGATGAGTAGATAGCCGGGTGGAATACTGCTTTTTCGTCCCTGAGGTGGAAAGTTTTTTTTTTAATTTTTTACGATAAGCCACTGAGTCGATCGTGTTACGTCATATTATAAAAAATAGTATAAAACAAAGTCGCTTTTTCTTCCCCTATATCCCTTTGTATGCTTAAATCTTTAGAACTACGCAACCGATTTTGATGCGGTTTTTTTAATAGATAGAGTGATTGAAGAGGAAGGGTTTTATATCCGTGCAAAGCCGGGGCGGGTCGCTAGTTATAAAATAAAAGCTTTTCATATATCTTAAAACTCAACTATATAATATTAAATGATGTGTTTATTTTGTGAAATTTAAAAGTTGTATACTAATCTCATGGTTGGTTATCAGGTCGCATGCACCATTCGGCGAGCACCCCAGCGGGTGTGGACGGCGGCGGAACACGCACGCCGCCCACCACGCCCAAGAAGGGCGGGAAGATGCTCGCCGTCAGAGTTCAGATGCTGGACGACTCCATCTCCATGTTTCAGATACAGGTCAGTCGCTACACTTTTAAAAAGGTCTATTAATACTAGTGGTCGGCCATTGGTCGACGGCAATTCAAGAGTAAGTCAGGTGTGTCTGTTGTTGTGTAATGTTTATTTTAATTTAATGAATTTCTAATGCGTTTGATATAAAAAAAATAGCTCTATGCACTTTTCCATATAAATTAACTGTGGCAAATTTCATGATCATCCGTTTGCGCCATTTTCCTAAAAAGGGGTATAAAGTTTCTGCTTCACGTATTAATTAATATTATGATGAATTAATATGGCTATGTTGTATAAACAAACCCCAGGAGCCCTGGACTCTCTCTTAATTAGTAGCGTAAAGTTGTAAATTTCAAAGCAGGATAAATGGCCGATCGATAATAATAATAACAAACACATTCAAAGGAAGTCCAATGTGTGTGTAAATTCGAGTTCTTTATGAAGTGGTTTAAATACGTATGAAAAATATCTGGAAATTTATGATGTATTCAATAGTTTTAGATTTTTTTTTTTATTTAATTTTAATTAAGATCTTGATTTTTCATTTTTTCTTGTTTGTGTCGTACTTAAATTGTGTGATGTTCGAAGCTAAAACAAACTACCTTATTCCAAAAGGCGGTTTAAAGAGCCGGGTTTGTTACCAGAGAAAAATCATTTTTGTATGAACGTTAGACGTGTATCCTAGCAACCAATACTGAAACATCTTTAGTCCATGTTTTGTAATAAAGCGCAAGGTTATACACCTGTCATGTTGGAATAAATAAAAAAAAATACACGTCGAATTGATAACCTCCTTTTTGGTTTTTTGTCGGTTAACTAAGAATGTTTTTAAATATCCGAATGAGATATTGCAGTCTTGGTAAGAGAGATGTGTTAACAGTTTATAATAAACTTGGCTTTTACACTCGCATATTAATGTTGACATACTAAATATTTCTTGTTTACAATACGATTCAAAATATGATTTATATTATAAGAGTTTCCGCCCTCGTGTTAACCCTATTTTTACCGACTTCAAAAAGGAGCAGGTCCTTAACTCGACGCTGTTTTTTTATGTTTATTACCTCAAATGTTTCGAGTTGGTGAACCGATTTCGATGAATTGATTCTTTGTTTGAAAGCTGGTGCGTCCCGTGTAGTCCCATTTAAATTTCATCAAAATCTGTTTAGTAGTTTTAGAGTTACAATTTGAAGTCGGATTTTTTGTTAAAACTTTAACACTATCGTTCGTCGACAATGAACTTCATCATTTTTTCCAAAGGTAGCCAGCCTATGTCCTTTCCCAAGTTCTGGTCTCTGTGTCAGATTATAACAAAATTAGTTCAGCGTTCTAGGTGTGAAAGCGACGTCCAAGGGATTTAATAATAAGTCCGAAAAAACTCATTTTCCAAAAGGTCGCAGCGATGAAAAATTGTTGTATGAAAATGTGTAATTAATCACCTTGTTGTCGGTCTTTTCAGAATTTTCTTTGAATGAAAATTTTTTCAACGCTAAACTGTTCAGCGCTTTTTTGCATATTGTTTTTGATCGAATATTTAATAAATCAAAATTTCTTCACATTGTGTTCAAGAACCGGCGTTTTACAGATTTAACAAAAAATAAATCTATGTAAGAATGAATCACCGAAATTTATGTAAGCGCAACTTCCAAACGACTGCACCAAATTTGATAATTCTTTTTTTGTTGTGTTTGTTATTTCCTGGAGAAGGTTCCTATGAGAGAAATAATTAAGAGAGTTACGCGGAACATTAGAAAATTTAAGAAAACCTTTCTAATGTAATCTTATAGCGTTTGACATCTGTCAGTTTTTATTTATGCCAATTCGAATTGATTATAGTTAAGACAGGACAACGTATCTGGGAGCTTTCATCGAAGACGCTGCCTGATCCCTTTGAATCTGAGTCTCTTTTAATTAATTATAGATTAGTTAAAGTAGTAATCAATACTATAAAACAAAATCGTCCGGTACGTCCATCTTTCTGTTCGTGATAACTTAAATACTATGAACGGATTATAATGCGACTTTCACCAATAGATAGAGTGATTAATAAGGCAGGTTTTAATATATAATTTGTCAAGGTTTAGTGTAAATTGGTTGAAATGTGATGATAATTGTTAACCTAACTGGGAGCTTTTATCGAAAACGCTGCCTAATCCCTTTGAGATAACAAAACAATGCATTGTGGGATATTCCTCTTTAATAGATGTATAAAAAAGTCCTTGGTCAAATATATGTACCTTTCAAGGATAGCTTACTATACCCATTATATCTTTTATTGCTATCTTGCAGATGTTTTTGACTATCAATGTAATATAGTAATTAATTAATATATACAGATAAATAAAGTTGAAGTGTCTGTTTGTAATATTAAAATGACCGCTTTTTACTAAATGCATATGGATGTACACGGTACATATACCGAAATAATTTTTTTTTATAATTTTTGTCTGATTTTGACTTACACAGGCAGTTAGGCAGATAGCCGATGTAATAGGAGTAACTTAGGATACTTTTATTTTAGAAATTACTAGCTGACCCGGCAAACGTTGTTTTGCCATATTAATTTTTGGCGTGGGCTACCCTTATCACTTAGGAGCATGAAAAATAGATAGTAGCCGATTCACAGATGTATGTAAAATTTGGTAAAAATCAGTAAAGCCGTTTCGGAGGAGTAAAGTAACTAATATTGTGACACGAGAATTTTATATAAAAATAAAATAAAAATAAAAAGCCTTTTATTTCCAGTTTTACAAAATAAAAACAACTTATCTCTCTTTGTAACTCATAACTTAAAAGTAATATCTTTGCTGTTTATTAAATTAAATATTTACATTTTTTCACTGGAACCCCTCTCAGCTAAAGGCCTCCTCCAAAGTTTTCCATTTCTCACGGTTTTGGGCTATTTTTTGCCATTGTGGGCCGGCAATTTTTTTAATATCATCTTCCCATCTCGCAAAAGCTCTTCCTCTATAGCGCTTACCCGATGGTCCTTTCCATAAAGTAATTGTTTTTGTCCACCTACGATCTTCAAGGCGTGCTATATGTCCGGCCCATTTCCATTTCAGTTTTTGGCTATAGCTGAGAGCATCTATTGCTTTTGTTTTTCCAAAGAGAAATTTATACATAAGATTATAAATAAATAATAAAAAAATAACTATTCCGCGCGGACGAAGTACATAATAGATATCTATTTTTTTGCTATTCGCTATTTCACTATGTTAATAGGATATATAACATCACGTTACGACGAAATTAACGCGGGTGAAACCGAGGAACACTGTTAGTATATATATAAACTCATTGTTGGACTTTATCTAATTCAAACAATGATATTGTACGCACAAAAATCTTTTTGAATTATTATTATCACTATGTACACATGAACAATGTTTAACTGCGTGTTGCGCCCTAGATGAGTGTGCCAGGAAGATTGTGAGAGCTTTCATACAAAATGCGATAAAGTGTTTTTTCCCATAAACATAATCTAATTTTCAAAATTTTTGGAATGTTGTAGATAAAATGAAAAACTAGGTCCGTACGATTTTATTTTAAAGAAATATTGCGTATGATAGAAGTTATTAGCATTTTCGACTTAAAAATCTTCCTCGAGCGTTTTTAAAATTAAACTAAACTGAATTACTATAAAAGAAAAACGTACAGACCTAGATTAAGGTAAACTAAAGAGACCAAAATTATCTCATTTCGTAAATGTTTAGGGGGGTGAAAACGTTATCGCCCGAAACTATTTTAAAAAGGAAATGTAGGAATGCCTCTAAGACTTGCAACTCTATCGCATGCCCGGAGTGAGGCAAAGCGGTATGAAAGAGATAGCATTTTTTTAAATATCTAATCGCGTCGCGTATCGCCACTTCAGAATCCTCTTAAGGCTGGTTAGGCATAGAAGGCTCATCATCTACTTGTCCTTGGTGGCATATCTACCTTATAAGGATAGCTTACTATACCCATTTTTATTGGAGGTACAAAGTTCGGTCAGCTATACAATTTCCACTTCTTTATTTTCTCGATGACAGTTCTAATTTGATAGTTGTAGTGTTGTGACCAAATAATTAATGATATCGATCACATATATTTATTATATTTTTAACAAAAACAAATACAACAAAAACATTCAAATATTATTTCGTTTCATTGTCGAGTAGGTACCTATACCTATTTATTTTACAACTTATGGTATCCAGATCTGGGGCTGCACCAAAAAAACTAATATCCAAGTTATTCAGCGCTTTCAGAACAAAGTACTCAGGGAGATAGTTAACGCTCCCTGGTATGTCAGGAACGAAGATCTTCATAAGGACCTAAAAATAGACTTTGTTAACAAAGTTATTAATAAGTACGCTGAAGCTCACCAAAAAAGACTTCACCATCATGTGAACGTTGAGGCTATCCAGCTCCTTGACAACAGGGACATAGTGAGAAGACTAAAAAGGACCAAACCTTTTGAGTTAGTGAAGTGTTAAACTGATAGTGTAAATAAGAAAATATTATGTGTATATGAACAAAGTGCACTTCCCCTTAACAGACTCTAAGATTTTGTCAGTGGACAATTTTTTAGCTTACGTTCAATTTATTAGTTTAAGTCAAAGTAGTATTACTTATTAGCTTATCAGCTAGATTGTAATTAGTTAGTGTCCTTCTGTAAGGTGCTTTAAACAAAAAAAAAAAAAATTATTTTACAAGAGCTTCGAAAATTTTAAAGAAGTTGGCATTATCAATCAAGAATTAATACGTGTAACATCTTGTAATGAAATATAATATTAGTTAATAGATTTGTAAAAAGTATCCTCCAATTTAGTCTCTTATATTTTGTAAAAAAATATCGGATTATCGTGTTACGTTTATCGATAGTTCCATCCCTATCATTCTCCGACTCTGGTATAACCTTGTAGGGGCGTAAGCGTCATCTTAATATATATAAATCTCGTGTCACAATGTTTGTCCTCAATGGACTCCTAAACCACTTAACCGATTATAATAAAATTCGCACACCATGTGCAGTTCGATCCAACTTGAGAGATAGGATAGTTTAAATCTCAAATTATAGTCGCAATTTTAATTTATTGCTAATTAGTTTCCTCATACATTTTCTATGGAATGACGTTTTAGGTGACACGTTATTATTCGGCACTCTGAAGCGATACGAAGTTCGCCGAGTCAGCTAGTATTGTTAAATATGTATATATAATGTAAAAAAGACGCTCGTTCAAGTTTTCACAGGAGCTATCGTCGAGAAAATCAAGAAATGGAAATTGTTTAGTAAATAAAGAATACGTTTTTCAAAGTCAGTTGATGAATGATATAATTGTGTTACGTAGTAAGTAAACTGCCTCTATTTGGCGCTGCAGATGTTTCGAGTGGTGCAGATACAAACGAGACCTTGTTTTCTATGTATAAATTAATTTAAGTGTTCGTCTGTTTTATACGGCTTTCTATTATAAAGTGATATTGATGACAATCTAAACATTCTCCGTCAAAATTAATTACATTTGACAACATTTCAAATTTCTGACGTCATGAAAATAAAAATACCGTTTCTTTTCATTCTGATTCCAAAAATTTTTTTGCACTTATTTTTGGAGAAAATAAATAAAATCAAAAAACGGGGTTGTGACGTCATTTATACGGCTCTATAAGTTGTTATCCAGAAAATAAACAGAATAACTCCGTGAGCAAAATTAGCGAATATTTGTTTTCGTTATGATAAATAATGAAATGTCTAAAATGACGTCGTCTGAGTTGACATATATAATTTTTTTTAAACGTATCAAAGGCAACTAACCTATTCAGCCGTACCTTTAGTAGATCTACTAATTTTTCATATAAAATCCTACCAATTTCTACTATAACTATAAGTAAAAAAGTTAAAATTAACGGTCTTCCTTTTATTTCTGACACTGTTATTTAGCAAAAAATAATCCTTATGATGAATCCTTTCGTTTGGTATGATTCCCGGTGCAACCATGTAATTATTTAAATATCTATGAATGCAGTTTAAATTGTTTTTTTAAATTCAAATAATATCTTCTTTCAGTGAAATGTTCCATCTACAATATTTAAGGTACTTTCCCTCCATGTGGCATGTCCGTGGGACAAATATCCCTGGCTATTATATGTAGAAAAAAATCTCCGTAGAGTATAATGATAAAACGCGTGTATATTGCAATAGGTAATAAAAGACACGTTCGTAGTTGATTGATCGGTTATTTTTATCACATTCCCCTAAGCTCCTTCGAGCGAATCATTCGCTCGATTGTGCTGATGTCATGTCTCGTTTAATTTTCGTAAAGGATAAAACTCGGACGCGAAAAGTGGGGTGTTAGATAAATGATATTTTTATTTTTACTGGCTTCGAAAAAGGAGCAGGTACTCAATTCGACTGTTTTTACCTCAGAACTTTCCATTGAGTGAACCTATTTTCGATCATTTTTGTTTTGTTTGAAATTTGGTGCTTCCCGTCTTGCTTGGTCTCTTTCCCCCCCCCCCCCAAATCTGTTGAGTGGTTTTGGAGTTAAAATTTGAAGTCGGTTTTTTTTTTTGTTAAAATTTTAATACCTACGAGACTGGTTTGATTAACGGGGAGGCAAATGCTGTGATTTCTTACATTTGATTACAAAAATGTTGAATTGAGCGGGTGAACTGCCATTCGACCGGTAAAACGCGTGCGGACAATTGATTTTTTGTGCTTTTTGTTCAATTATTGTCTAAAATTTGAATTTAAGTGTCTATCAATTAAAAACTGCTTCCTTCGATCTACATTTGTATACATTTCTGGTTGGTTTTCTTTTATTTTTCATAAAGCTCCATATCAATAGATCATCGTCCTCTTCCTCTTCTAAAAGTTGAATCAATCTCAAAGAGCAACGGTTCTGTTCATTTTAATAAGACACAATTAATCACTTTCACGAATACACGCGTACTGAAGTTACATCCGCCCACAACCGCAAATGTTAGCGTGCGCGGACGCGGGCGGGCGGATCTCGCTCAGCCGCACGCCCGCCCGCCCGCGTCCATCCAAATCCTACCTGGAGGCCCTGCTACTCAGTGTTAGGAGCGAGTTGTGATTCTGCGAGTATAAAATAGCAGGCTTGGTTGCAAGCAGGATTCATTCGACAGTCGCTTTTAGAAGACTAAACTCTGTCCAAATGAGTAGTGGTCATTAGGCGAAGTATATTTATTTGTTTGTGTAATTGTGATTATGAGTAACAGTGATCAAAGAGTGTGACAGTGATTAGAGTGTGATTTTCTTAACAATTTCTATCAAGGAGAACTCAGTGTGTTGTGAGCTGGAGTTCACGGTGGGGCAGCGAGGCTGGAGTTCCCCACACCCATTTCAGGATTATATAAAATCCTACATAGCAATTTCTTATATAACGAATTGTCACACCTGATGGCGTGTATTTTATGTCCTAGTTTCCGTATCTTAACACAAATTAATATTTCGTTTGCCTGTAAAAAAAATGATAAGAAACAGAAACAGTACCTGATGTGTTTGCCCCATGTCCCACTTATTAGGGGATTAGGGGAATTCATTTAATACTCTTGACGTGTTTGTGTGTATGTATGTGGCATCATAACTTTTATTGAATGAATTAATTTTGATGCGGTTTTTTTGATTAAAACTCAACGTGCGCAATTGAGCTTTATAAGTTTTTTTTTAAACATGTCAGGGGTTTTCTCATTTGTTCACGTCCACGTGGGCATATAAAATATTATCCCACAGGAACACACTGCCCGTATATAAAGTAACCAGATTACGCTATATGTTAATTCAGAGCATATTCTTTATGCGTGTTAAAATTCATTCAAATTCGTTCAGACGTTTAAGCTTGATTCAGTCACAAACATCTAGAAATCCGTAAACTTTTGTATTTATAACACAACCGACAAGTTGTGATACAAAACAAAACATGGCATTGTACTGCCTTATCGGTGCTAAGCGATCTCATCCAGGCAAGCCAGTGAAATAGTGCAGTGAGAGGTAATGGTTATGTAGGAGTAAAATTCGTGGTTTTAATTTATTTTTTTCAATTCTAGTGCGTTTTTAAGATTATATTATGTATGTATAAATAAATCTATTTTTAGCTGACCCGGCTAACTTTGTACCGTCTATAAAAGATGTAAGCTATCCTTGAAAGGTAGATACATGCCATCAAGGACTTTTTTGTACATATATAAAAGAGGAATATCCCACAATGCATTGTTTTGTTATATCTCAAAGGGATTGGGCAGCGTCTTCGATGAAAGCTCCCAGATACGTTGTCCTGTCTTAAGGTGAAGCATTGAGAAAAAAAGCGCAGAAGATTCGATTTTCTTCAGAATTAAAGGACTTAGGAAAGTAGTTTTTGACTATATGGGTTTCATTTCATCGGTTGCCGTTACACAATTGGTTAAATTTTGTAACGATGAAAAAATTATCAAAGTTACCTCACATTAAACATAGATTCACATTTTACAGGTGTATGAAAAAATTCCTCAATAATTTTTAAGTAGATTAGCCTATATGTACACTTCAATTGTACAGTTCAATTTTTTTGTACTAGTAACAGTTTTTGATTTAAGATTGATGAACAATAACTCTTGAAATAGAGCGCTTGCGTCCCGCTCTCTGCACCCCCTGATTATTCTTACGCAGAGACGTTTGAGAGAGGGATTCATAGAGATCATAAAATCAAACTTATATCTAACAGTTATATACCTATCACAGAAAAATGTTTTTATGCGACACAGTAGAGTATTGCCCAATTAATGTAATTAGTTTCGACGGAGCGCGCCAGGCCGAAAGACAGGACAATATGGCATATAATGGCAATAGCCGTATCGGAATGAAGGGGGTATCGAATGTATGGGAAAACGGGCACCGGCGCGTCTAAATTAAAAGGTCAAATGCGACAATACAGTTTTTTACACATTTCGGTGATTCATTTTTATTTAATATAGATCATAATATTGTTTTTAAACATGTAAAATTGTGTTCAATTTCACTTTGTTTAAAATGTATAAATAATGTTTCGAATGTTGTTACAGTCGAAAGCACTTGGCCGCGTCTTATTTGACCAAGTCTGCCGGCAACTTCACCTTTTGGAGGCTGACTACTTTGGGCTCGAATATCAAGATGCTAATGGTACTAAGGTATGTCATTCTGCTTTTAAGCTATTGCATAGATTTTATCGCGGGCTTTGAGCGCGGCGACCGAATCAAGAAATTCCGTAACGAAAATAAAAACGTCTATTTCTCTCACTTACGCCTTCATAAATGCTTCGTGTAAGAAAGAGACAGTGTCATTTCTATACAGTTTGAATGTAAAAAGAAACTACAAAGAGGATTTGTCTATTCACTCCCAGATGGAGCGATTTTCAATTTGATGTATTCTTAAGGTGGTTCGATCAGGTTCCACAGAACTCAAAGCTCGCTAGATGGCGCTACTTTTTCTAGTTTTTATTTTATTTTTTTATTTTTATAAGTCTACTTACGCATAAAATTTGTGTATAAAGTGGTTTAAATATTAATAAATACTGCATAAATAAAATAAATAAATAATTATAATTGCATAAGTTGCTTTACCGCGGAAGTCCCCCAGGCCACACGTAATTTTTTTAGTAACTTCTATATAGCCTCTACTTCTAAGTCAATTTTTATCTCTAAGTAAGGCTTTAGGGGAGGGCAGCCGGGGCTAAAACCCTGGAGCCTCCACAAAAGAGGCATAATAGAGTGAAGTAAAGTCCCGTGTCCCCTAGTGGGGTATGGGGCAGATGCATTTCACATCTGTTTCACTGATCTATTTTTATTTAGGGGCAAATAGGTGATCAGCCTTCTATGCCCTGCCAGACCAAGGTTTTTTTTATCTCCACCGGGAATCGAACCCAGGACCTCTTCTCTCAAGGAGGCGGTCAAACGCATAATAGAGACCCGGGAAATAATATTTCTAACTCAGACTAGTAAACAATAGTAAACAACTTTTCCTTTGATATTTTTTCGCATTTTGTCTTTACCTACAGAATTTTGTACAGAAATGATTATATTAAATATTTAAGGTCTGTGCCTTCGGCTTGACCTTTAGGAGATTAACCATCTTACCTTAAGCTTACAAAATCTACAATCTTGCGTAACATGCTAGTGAGCGAGCGGTGTGACGCAGGGGTGGAACCCCGCGCGGCAAGGAGGGCGGCAGCGCGCGGGCGAGTGGCCCGATCCGCCCGCGCTGTTCTTCAGTACGCTATCTTTTACCGACAAGAGCGCGCACGATTTACTATCTTCGTACTAGCTAACGTTGTTGTAACGTTCGATGAGTGTTGTGCTTGCCCCGGAGGCAAAGTGATAAACTGGATCACTGTTCGCGGAAAGGGGTAAGTCTTAACTCTTTATTATTGTTAGTGAGCGTAGGTGCTATAGTACGTGTTAACACGGGAGCATATTACGTACTATATCTTCCGTGGCTGAGAAATAATTTCTCTGGGTTCGATTCCAGTCAGAGTTCTGATTTTAATACGTTAATAGGGATCACCTATGCACCAGCCTCTTTAAATTATGTGTGTATAGACATTCCATGGTCCATAGGCCGTAGTCATACCATAGTCGGGGCATGCAGGTATCTCTTACAGGTTAAGTTTAACATGGCAGAGTTCGGAGGAAAGTCAACCGCGAAGAGGTGCTTGATCGTTTATCGAATCTATCTAGTCGCAGCCAGTCGGCTCACTAGTGCCCTCTCACTTCCGATCGGCTCGCGAACCGCAGCCGATCGGCTCGTGAGCCGCAACCGGACGGCTCGTGAGCCGCAGCCGCAGCCGGACGGCTCGTGAGCCGCAGCCGCAGCCGCAGCCGATCGGCTCGTGAGCCGCAGCCGCAGCCGATCGGCTCGTGAGCCGCAGCCGGACGGCTCGTGAGCCGCAGCCGAACGGCTTGTGAGCCGCAGCCGACCGGCTCGAGAGCCGCCATACGACCCATGCTGTGGATGTGTTTTAACCAGTCTTCTGTTTGTCACTACAGATGGCGCAGGGATGGTCACATGGTCTTCTTTGCCAAAGGAAAAAGCTTGCGGAGGAGCTTAAAAATCTCGCACGGAAATTTCCAGACGCTTCGGATGACTTGAGGAAGTTACTGTCAGAGGGCTCAGCTTTCAAGGCTACCTCGGATGATTTGCTACAATTTGTATGCGCACACCGTGCAGAAGTTATTGAAATGAGGCGAAAAAATTTCAAGCCATGTAATGAAGCTCTCTCTTCCCTGCTGCAACAGATTCCTCCCTCTCCGTCACATCTCTTTGACGAAAAAGAGCTGTCTGAGTTTATTAAAGACCACGGTGGAAGTTCACGTGTCTTTCCATCCCGTTCCCGGCATGGCCCAGAAAGACAGAAGCCGGCATTTCATCAGCCCAGGCATGATCGATATGCAAACTCATCCCAACCAGCCAAGGCAAAGCAACCGGTGTGGCGTCCTAGACCAACCCTTGCATCGACACCAAAACGAAGCCAGCAGGACAACCAGTCTAAGAAAGGGACAAACAAGCGTGACCACCGTCAAAAACAGCAGCGTCGTAAATATTGACGGGAGCTTCAAGGGCGGTCAACTTCAGTATTTCTCGGAGCAATGGCGGAAGCTAGAGGCCCCTGCTCACGTCTTAAAGATTATTATGGGCTACGCCATCCCGTTCATACAGAAACCGCCTTCTATTCCACTAAACCGCGATATGCTGAGAAAGTTCGCGACAAAATCTTCAGCCACGATGTCAAGGGAAGTACATTCACTGCTACGGTCGGGCGTAATAGAAAAAGCAAAGCCCACAACAGGGTTCTTGTCGAGGATGTTTCTCATCCCAAAACGAAACGGAAAAGTTCGACAGATCTTCGACCTTCGACGGCTAAACCGGTATTTGAACCCTCTAAAGTTCAGGCTTGTAAACCAAAGTCAAATCCCCAAATTCCTCCAAGAAAACGGCCACATGTGCAAACTCGACATCTCACAAGCGTATTTTCACATCCCGGTGAGGGAAAGTCATCGGCGCTATCTGGCCTTCGCCTACGAAGACCAAATTTATCAAATGACCTCCTTGCCATTCGGATTATCAAGCGCGCCGCTAGCATTTTCCCGGGTAAGCAACTGGATGGCGAGCGTTCTAAGAGCTCGAGGTATTCGCACTCTGGTTTATCTCGACGACTTCCTCTTTGCTCACCAGAATCCCCATTTATTGGAGACACAGACAAAGGAAGCTGTCGCTTTGTTCCGCGACCTGGGTTGGTCCGTAAACTTGGAGAAGTCCATCATAAGAGCAACTCAAGATATCGAGTTCTTAGGAGTGATATGGAACACTCGTACAAACAGGAAGAGCCTGCCAAAAGAAAAGCACACCCGATTGGCAAGGGACCTACAGCATGTAGTAGACAGGCGGTCGTGGAACTGGAGCCAAGGCACGTCCCTAATAGGCAGCTTGGGATTTGCCTCGGGTGTAACCCCCCTGGGACGTTTGTTTACAAGACGCCTTCAAAGAGCGAGCCGCTCCCTTCCGGAAGAATATCCCACAAGGAACTTGACCGTTCCCCAAGGTGCTCTAGACGACTGCCGTTGGTGGATAGAGAATTTACACCAACCGGGAAGGATCTTTATCCCAGAACCGAGAGTATTCATCACCACCGATGCCTCCAACTTAGGATGGGGTGCTCAAATGGAAGATTTCTTCATATCAGGAAAATGGACAGAAGAACAAGCAGTCTGGCACATAAACCGGAAGGAACTGTATGCGGTTCAAATGGCGTTGAAAAGCTTTCCAACGGTACTAGAGGGTCAGTCTGTAATGGTTCAGTCGGACAACAGAACGGTAGTAGCTCATCTAAGGAATCAAGGTGGGACAAGGTCTCAAATCCTTCTCGAAGCAACGAGGGAGTTACTCCTCCTAGCTCTTCATATGGGGATAGATCTCCTATCATTCTACATACCGGGTCGATACAATACCGTGGCGGATTGCCTCTCCAGAGGGTTGGATCTGCCGGACTGGCACCTAAGCGAGGAGATAACGTTCGTGATATTTCAGAAGATGGGTACGCCTTCAATAGACCTACTTGCCTCGGATCGGTCCAAAGTTGTTCCCCAGTATGTCACAATAGACGCCAGGGACCACCGAGCATCATTTGTCAATGCTTTCAGCAGAGAATGGCACTTCGATCTGGCATGGGTGTTTCCGCCTCCCCCACTTATTCCGAAAGTGCTCCAACACCTAACGAAGGCATCGACGGGAAGGTTTCTGATGGTTGCTCCTCGCTAGGAGAACGTATTCTGGAGAGGAGACCTGAAGAGCAGAGCAGTAGCAGCACCCTTTCAGATTCGGGAGCTAGATCGGCACTTGATCGACTTATCCACGGGTCTGCCGCCTCCGAACGTGAAAGGTCTCGCTTTGGAGGTCTGGAAAATACAGGGTGGAGTCAGCTAGTGGCGGGTTGGCATTCTGAAGATGTCGAACTCCTCCAATCTGCATGGCGATCGTCTACTTGGAGGACATACTGCTCGGCATGGAAGCTATGGACTGCGTGGTGTAAACAGAATGGGGCGGAACCTTGCAGGCCTCGTCCACGGGAAATTGCTTCATACCTTAGCTTTCTTTTTAGGTCAAAAAAACTCGCATACACCACTATATTAGTGCATAAATCAGCAGTAGTAACCTTAGCCAACCCCGAACGGAGTAAGTTATTGTCGGCACACCCCTTAGTCACATCGATATTAAAAGCAATTAGCTTGAAGAAGGAATCTTCCAGACCGTCCAAGTCACAAATATGGAACGTGCAGGATCTTCTGTCTTGGTTAGAGAATCATCCTCCCGATAAATCCAGCATTTTTCAAGTCTCTCGACACGTGTCTATACTGCTGTTGCTAGCTTCCGGTCGTAGGATTCACGACTTAACCCTTCTGAGCATGAATGATGAGCATTGTACTTTTACGGAGTCATCGTTAACCCTTTGGCCTGTTTTCGGTTCGAAAACGGACGGCACCGGAGCTCGCCAATCTGGTTGGCTGCTGAGTAAGTCAGACAAACCTCTATTCGATCTAGTGGATTGGATCAAGTGCCTCATAGCAGTTTCATCAGAAAGAAGAAGAGCGGAGAAGAATTTGCATAATCTTTTTATCACTACGCGCGGGAAAGTCAAAGCAGCTTCAAGAACTATTATAGCTAACTGGCTAAAAACCCCTTTTAAGGATCTAGGGATTGTTTGTTCTCCAGGTTCCATTAGGTCAGCCGTGGCATCTTTTGATTATGAAAATAACGTCCCTTTGGATCATATCTTAAAGCGTGGTAATTGGAGAGGTTCAAACAACTTTTTCAAACATTATTGTAAATCGGTTGAAAAGCCTCGCAATATTTATAATGATTTGCGCATTCAGTCTTTTGAAGCTGTTTAGTTTAAGTATAGCCTTGTTGATTATCTTTTTAAGGTCTTACTTCAATATAATCTTAATTTGAAATTTGTGGTGTTTTTCTTCGATTTCTATAAAGTCTACACCTACCCTTCCACTTGGATGGCTAGTTATGAATAAGTCACAGTACGCTAGACATGCTGGTGGCGGCAGAATATAAACACCTCTCCTAAAGGTCAAGCCGAAGGCACAGACCTTAAATAGAACCGTTTTCTACCCCGAAGGGAGGAAAACGATTATTTCAGGTCTTGCCGAGGCTTGACCTGAGTAATTCCTTGCCGTCACTATTGGAGTAGGTACTGAAGAACAGCGCGGGCGGATCGGGCCACTCGCCCGCGCGCTGCCGCCCTCCTTGCCGCGCGGGGTTCCACCCCTGCGTCACACCGCTCGCTCACTAGCATGTTACGCAAGATTGTAGATTTTGTAAGCTTAAGGTAAGATGGTTAATCTCCTAAAGGTCAAGCCTCGGCAAGACCTGAAATAATCGTTTTCCTCCCTTCGGGGTAGAAAACGGTTCTATTAACAGAAATCATCTATCTTAGTTAGATATTTGTTAGTTTCGCAATGAATTGGAAAAATAGATTGAAAATTTTTCCATTTTATTTGGTAAATATTTTTTTAATAATAAAATAAAATTTCAATTTCACTTTGTACCAAAAAAAAAATACCCAGGATTTTGGTAGCCTAAAACCTCAGCACATCACCAATGGGGAAGGTTGGTTTAAAAAGTTGCAAAAAAACATTACATAACTGGATTAGCTTTTACGGCCGGTTGGCACAATAGTGCTCCTGCCTTCTGTGTCGAAAGGTCCTGGGTTCGAATCCCGGTAGCTGCATCTATTTGTGAGATGAGCACGAATGTTTTAGAGTCTTGGTTGTTTATCAATATATGTATTCATTATGGTACCTCGTTTTGTCTGCATACCATAACTTAAGTGCTTCAGTTACTCGTGCGGGATCAGAGCAAGGTATGTGAGTTGCCCCAATTATAAAAAAAAAAAACTTTTTTCGCAGTACTGGTTGGACGTGGAGAAGCCGATGTGTAGGCAGGTCGGTCTGTCCATGCTGGAGCCGACTTTACGCTTCTGCGTCAAGTTCTACACCCCTGACCCAGCTCGCCTGGAGGAGGAGTTCACCAGGTACCTGTTCTGTCTCCAAGTTAAGAGGGACCTCGCCCAGGGATGCATCCAGTGCAACGAGAACACGGCCGCGCTGATGGCCAGCTATATTGTGCAGGGTGAGTGGTTTCCAACTACATCTAAAGATAACTTTATGTCTTAAACTTTTAATACATAAGTATTAAAAGTTTAAGACACATAACATGATAGACAAATGTGAAATAGAATGAAAATTTATTCTTTACTAAAGTAACGGCAAGCTATGATGGCCGTTTTGAAATATTACAATAGTGATGTGTAATGTCAATTTATTAAAGTAAATATAGTAGTGAAAATTGAAATTGCTGTAATATAGTCATCTGTCATTGATTTCTGAAATGGAGTCTATAGTTCTAAACTAAAGAATAAATACTAAAATTATTATTTTAATTTTAAATTTCGACTGTATTTCAGAAATCAATGACAGATGACTATATTATAGCAATTTCAATTTTCATTACTATAATCACTACATAGTATAAAACAAAGTCGCTTTTTCTTCCCCTATATCCCTTTGTATGCTTAAATCTTTAAAACTACGCAACGGATTTTGATGCGGTTTTTTTTAATAGATAGAGTGATTGAAGAGGAAGTTTTTTACATATGTTTTATACCCGTGCAAAGCCGGGGCGGGTCGCTAGTATTTACTATAATAAATTGACATTTCACATCACTATTGTAATATGTCAAAACGGCCATCATAGCTTGCCGCTACCTGAGTGGTCGGCCATTGGTCGAAATTCGAGCACAATTCAAGAGTAAGTCAGGTATGTGTGTGTTGTGTGTCATCCAAGCATTAGTATACGTTTTATTTTAATTATTAATATATTTCTAATGCTTTTTATATAAAAAATAGCTTTATGCATTTCTTCTACATGTAAATTGTGGCAAATTTGACGATCACCCGTTTATATTTAATAAGGGTACAAAGTTTTTGCTTCACGCATTAATATTATGATTCTGTATAGCAAAGTTGAGACGAGGTTTGTGAAGAAAAGAATTTTTGGCGTCCAACAGTAGAAAGATGGAAGTCTTATAAACCCGAACTCTTGTTTGTTAATGACTCATTGGTTCGTAATTAGCATAGGATATTGATAAGATCTCTCATCTTCCGGTTGTGATGAGTCGGCAACATTGACAAAGGATTATGTTAGTAGGTACGCAAAACCGCTTGAAACTTTGCCACAGTAGAGTTTTTATGTATACAAATACACCAGTTTTGGTTTATTCAAAAAGGGCGAGTACTTTTCATTTTACATGCATTTAAAGTTCTTCAGCTCGTGTCAGCAGCGTGACGTCACAGGACAACACTCACTCTCTCTGTCTCTCTTCTCGAGCAACGACGCGACGGACTGCGCGAGCTGTTGTAAAATGACGTCACGTCCTACTTTTAAAATTCTGTATCTCGGGAACAAATTGACGTATCAAATATATTTTTTCACACGATTTTTCCATTTTCAATAGAGAATATTGGGTCAAAAATTAAAATGTGTGAACATTATCCATTTATTTCCTTCCAGATAGCAAGTGTGAATATTTCGCGTAAATAATCTGCGACAATGAACTTCCAACTTTTCATCATCTAGTTTCACTTCAAGTCTCGCTCGCATCGAATGTAGTCCATGTTCTTTCTGAAGCTCTAGGACTCTTGTATATCTCAGTGTAATGTCATCAACGCCATGAATTGGTTAAGTGGTTTAGACGTGAAGCCGTTACTATATTTAAAAATATTAGTAAGAACTAGAAGCGTTCTTTGATAAACGGACTACATATTTTTTTCAATACTAGCGACCCGCCCCGGCTTCGCACGGGTAAATCTCGTAGGGTTCAGCCTGCGTTTGCAATGTAAGCGGAAAAAAGCAAATACAACATCACATTAGAAACCTTAAAAATAACAGTATTTCTCCACTATTTAATGGATGATATAATACATATAAACCTTCCTCTTCAATCACTCTATCTATTAAAAAAAACCGCATCAAAATCCGTTGCGTAGTTTTAAAGATTTAAGCATACAAAGGGATATAGGGGAAGAAAAAGCGACTTTGTTTTATACTATGTAGTGATTCGTTTCCTCATACATTTTCTATGGAGTGACATTTTAGGTGACACGTTATTATTCGGCACTCTGAAGCGATACGAAGTTCGCGGGGTCCACTAGTAAATATATTTACAAAAATACAAAAGGTCACCAAAGCTGTTGGGGTGCGTACCCAAAATACAGGCCGCATTAAATAAATAATTCGAAATTACTTATTACTTCTTGGTATTTTGCCTCAAATCCCAAGTGGGGTAATTAGGTATATCTATGGCAGACATATTTCTGAATCTGTTGTTCCACTATTTCTTTGAAAGCTTTGATACGATATACTAAGTACTAGGCTGTTATGAAATATAAAGAGTTCTAAAATGTAAAATCTTCTTATATATAAAATTCTCGTGTCACAATGTTAGTTACCTTACTCCTCCGAAACGGCTTTACTGATTTTTACCAAATTTTATATGCATATTCAGTAGATCTGAGAATCGGCATCTATTTTTCATACCCCTAAGTGATAAGGGTAGCCCACCCCAAAAATAAATATGGCAAATCGTTTGCCGGGTCAGCTGGTATATAAATATTTATGTCACGAAAGTGTAATTTATTTAATTAATATTATCTGTGGCTTGTTTTGACGTATTGTTATTAATAATGCCACACCAAAAGTATCTAATCGTTCACGAAGAATTTTTTATGAAGAAAATTCGTTTTCCCATACATTTTCCATTCAGGTTTTCTAGACACGTTATTATAAAGTCTGAAGCGACACTGAAAACAGCTGTTCTTCACAATGAACGTATCTAGGTTAAATATTGAGATGTGAAAGCTTCGTGAAAATGCTACGGGCCTATGATTTATCTTGACATGGATTCCTTTTGAATCATCATACAATACATTCTTAGCCGATTTTCAAATAGGTAAGGTCTCAATGGGGACTCGTTTTTGGTCTCGATACGAAGTTCAGAGGTATAGCTGTTAAAGGCGACTTTATAAGATCGGTGCCGAAACAGTTTTGAATCTTGAATATCATTAATTAATTATAAATAATATTTCGTTTATTAATTATAAATAACCGTCATTTTGCGCCTTTTTTTCTTTATTTCGCTTTTAAAACGTTGATATTCATTGCCAAATAATCCATATTTGTGATTATATCGCGAAGGAGATCACTCTTCAATAGATAAAGAAATTATAATTTATGTCACGTAGCCCGCTAAAACTAGGGAAAATTGAATTATTTGGACCTCACGCGATACAAGCGCCTCTAGTGGCAAACTCACACGCCCCCGTTGGTTTGTACGTATTTGTTTCTTGCTGTTGCCACTCGCCGATAGATGGCTCTGTACAAAGTTTTATAATGTATTTAAATTTTTATTATTCATTTATATTAATTTTTTATAATAAAAGTAGCCTAAGTTACTCCTTATTACATCAGCTATCTGCCAGTGAAAGTCCCGTCATAAATTGTAAAAAATGTTATTTTGGTATATGTACCGTGTATACAATATACATCCATATGCATTTAGTAAAATGCGGTTATTTTAATATTACAAACAGACACTCCAATTTTATCTGTATAGATGTAAGCACAGCCATGTTCAGCGCAATTAAGAATTCACTCTTAAATTTAAGATGCGCTTATAATTTCATAGAACTTTAATGTTAATTAACTCACAAGGTCTCTTAATTAACTGGAGCGCTGGGCGTTTGTGATAACCTCTTGAACATTTACATATTACAATGTAGCCAAAATCACTCACAAAGAGACTAGCTGTCAATTAGTGGTAGAAGTTTCAAAATCGGTCCAGCAGTTTTGAACTTCAAAAAAAGGAGGAGATTATAAATTCCAGGTGTTTTTTTATTTTTTTTATTTTTGTTAACTGTCGACTGAGTGAACCTATTCCGATGATTATTTTTTCGTTTAAAGCTGGTGCCTCCCGTGTGGTCCCATTTAAATTCCATCAAAATCTATTCAATGGTTTTAGAGTTATAATTTGAAGTAAGGTTTTTTTCAAAGAGTAAGACAGTTTTATACCCTTGTTAAATTTTTAATTTTATTTATCAACACTATTTACGTCTTTTATTTATAGTAAGTTCATTTATAATACAAAATTTATTTTTTACTTTTCAGTGCGTTTTGTGGTCGGTTTTATTTTTTTGTTTAAATTTAATTTATGGTATGTTTGAATTTGCCGCGTAATAACTTTGATGTGTATCTGTGTGTCAAGCACTTTGTTTACATGTTAATTACTATTTAATGTAATTACAGCGGAAAGTGGTGACTTCATGGCGGAGGACTATCCTGACCACACGTACCTCAGTGGTTACAAGTTCTTTCCCGGACAGGATGCGGAGTCCGAGAGGCGAATCCGCGAGAATCACAAGAAACATATGTGAGTGTATATTAAACATCGATACTACATTATGGAGAATGTTAGTAGGTACGCAAAATCGTTTGAAACTTTCTCACAGTAGAGCTTTTCTGTATACAAATACACTAGTTTTTTTTTTCTTCAAAAAGAGTTTTGATTTTACATGCATTTAAAGTTCGTTAGCTCGTGACGTCACAGTACAACACTCCGCTCTCTCTCTCTCTGTCTTTCTTCTCGAGCAGCGATGCGACGGACTGCGCGAGCTGTTGTAAAATGACGTCACGTCGTCCTACTTTTACAATTCTGTATCTCGGGAACAAATTTACGTTTCAAAAAGTTTTTTCACACGATTTTTCCATTTTCAATAAAGAATACTGTTAAAAATCAAAATGTATTAACATGCTCTATTTGTTTGTGTGTTTGTGGCATCGGTGCTATTAATCGATTCGACCGATTTTGAAGGCCGGAAAGTTACTTGAAATGACGGTTAGGTTACTTAATGAACATAAAAAGTTATACATACAGATGGAGGTTACAGGTGTTTTATAGATATATTTTTGGTTGGTTCTCAATTCGACTGTTTTTTTTAATGTTTGTTACCTCAGAACTTTCGATTTGGTGAACTGATTTTGATGATTCTTAATACTTTTTTTTTTCCTTTGAAAACTGGTGCTTCCCGTGTGGTCCTATTTAAATTTCAACAAAATCTGTTCAGTAATTTTGGAGTTACAATTTGAAGGCGTTTTTTTTTTTGTTATTTGAAATCATCATGTCAGGTTGTTTTTTTAAATTTCCTTCAATTTCACTTGTTAAATTTAAACAGCTTGCGTGGCTAAGTAAGTTAAGCGCTGGAAGTTTTGGGTCCGAATCCCGGGGAGATAAAATAAAAATTCGGTTTTGTCAGCATAGAAGTCTGATCACCTACTTTGTAAGTAGTTTTCTTTTTTTTTTCACTATAAAAAGTATCCTGTGTCCTTTCTCAAGCTCCATTCTAACTCTGTATTAGTTTTGATCAAAATAGGTTTAGTCATGAACGCGTAAAAAACAGAAAGACTTAACATAATTGATTTCGCATGTTTATAGGAAAGTAGGGTTAATTTATAATCTTTTCTTACCCAGAAAGCTTACACTATCATAAAATACCATCTGAATCTGTTTATCTCAATGTTACAGTGGCCAGAGTCCCGCAGAAGCTGATCTAAATTTGCTAGAGACGGCGAGAAGATGCGAACTGTACGGTGAGTGATTTATTATTGTTGCGTTTTGAAATATGAGACAATGGAGAAGTTTACCTTTTTTTAATGAATAAATTATAAAAATAAAATAAAATAAACACGTGAAAGAATCAATAAAATATTTCAAGAAATGAAAAAGTTATGGGACTTTAAAGTTGCGTTTGCAAGAATTTATTACACGCGGACAGGTCAAATGACGTCACAGGCGAATCAGAAATACTTAAATCTATTTCTAAATCATTTATTGATGGATTTCAATTGTTTTTTCAATGATTGATTAGTTTTGATCTATATTTTAATACTATTATGTTGAATTTAATATTTAAAATTTAAACTTCCCCATTGTCAAAAAGACGTACTTCGATGTACGAGAGAAAGCCTTTTTTTAAATTTATTTATTTATTTAATTAGAAACAAACAGTCATTTAGTTCTTCATATATAATACAGAAACACTTAGCCAAATAGTAGACCCATAGTTTAGTACAATTCTTAAAAACTACATAAACTACAATAAAAAAAGATAAGAAGGCTCTTTTACGGTTTAAAGACGATACATTAAACCGAAAACAAAAAAGAAAATCTATGAAAACTTATAATTATGACAACAATTCAACGAATTTTCCACACTCCAAAGCTAATCTTTTAAAATGTCCAAATGATTCGCTGAATAAATCTAAGTTTATCTATCAATATAGAACCTGCAAGCATGTCTCATGAAAACATTAATTGCATAATTTGTGCGACTACTTTAAATTTTTTTTTTTTTTTTTTTTGTAAAATTTTTCACGCTTTTAATGATAGCTTTTGGAATGAAAGAAACTCTGGGTTCATGGGTCCTAAAATCCACTGAAAGGTAATAAATTAAATATTTGTAAGTGCGTGACACCACGGGCTCACAATACCAGCGTGACTCGATACCTACTTGTACTGTTTCGTTGGACCCATCACAATATCTTAAAAGACGGCAACGCAATAGAAACACGGTTTGCGATGCGGGTTGTCCATGGGTGGCGGTAAAATTTTACCATCAGGGGACTCGCCTGCTCCCTTGTCAGTATTTTTTCCAGGATACAGGTGTAACGTTCATACAAACAGCTTTTTTTGGTTCCTTGTTTAGTCAACTTTAATCGGTTTAGTTTTTAGTTCTCCGGGGCGTAGTGCGCACTTAGCCTCTTGATTGGACCATTGTGCGTGTTTTTTGGTTTGTTTCTTACTCCAACCGTGGCAGTTCCAAAAACCGAGCAGCCTCCCAAGGCTGCTGCAGGCTTCCGGAAGCGATGCTGTAGATTGGAGAAATTTAGCCCGTTTATTCATTCTACCACACGCTTCGGCCACGCTTTTGCATTCTATAAAGCTTAATTTATTCCATTCACATTAATTTAATACATTTCATTCTTATATACGATGTATTGTCACTTTAGTCGGTTTAAAAACTAATTTTTCAACACACTTGTACAGAATGTGATATTTTGATTACTATTACGCACCAGTGTGATAATGTAGTAAAAACTTTTTGGTAAACCTCTGTTCTCAAGAGTTTCGTTGCGATTAAAATCACATTGGATTATCGTGTTCGATTGTATGTATTAAGCGTCTTACTTGCTTATTTCATGCAATTTCTTGTATAAATAAACGACTTTAACTTGTACATGTTTAATACATCTTTCGTTTAAATAAAATTATGTTTGTTTGTTATTTTTTTTGTTTGTTCTTATTTTTATTGAAGTAGTGTTACTAGTCTGTGGTTGTATTTTTTAGATGCGGCGCGCATTAAGAGAAACTTAATTTTCCTTGATTTTTCTTCACAAGTGTGTTGAAAAACGTCCCATGATCCACATGAGAATTGATGATTACCGACCTCGGCTTTTTTAAGACCCTCTTAGGGTCTAAATACCGCCACGGCGGTAATCACCAACTTTACACACTAGTATGATATCGTGTTTGATGCAGGTATAAAGATGCACGCGGCGAAGGACCACGAGGGCACACCTCTGAACATCGCGGTCGCGCACATGGGCATCGTCGTGTTCCAGCACTTCACCAAGATAAACACTTTCAGCTGGGCCAAGATCAGGAAGATCTCCTTCAAGCGGAAGCGGTTCCTCATCAAGTTACATCCCGAAGGATATGTGAGTTACTAATCTATGCTATTACACTCGAGAGCAATGAATCCGGTTAAAGAAACGTATAAACCTCGGAAACTAAGAATGTTTTTTTTTGGGGGGGGGGGGATTTTATAACCTGGTATTTACAACCTTTAGATCAATAACTAAGAATGTTAGCTTAATGAAATAAATTGTGTTTAATATAAAATATTATACCTCTTAAATGAATAAAAATAAATAAATAATAATAGTATTTAAAGATAATATTCTAAAAATTTTAAGATTCTATGTAGGTGCAAGATACACGATTTTGGGTGGAGAAAGGGGGTTTAGTCTTAAACTTCACCACGTATCAACTTGGGGAGGTAGGGGTTAAAAATTCTCAAAAAACATCACGTGATTAATGAACAGCCCCTCACTGTCATTAACGCGTTCAAGAAAACAAGCTATGAAGGTTTTTAATGTATTTGTAATTCTTAAATTATATTTTATTTGTTAACACTTAGTTACCCAGGAAAAACTAAATACAGCTAATAAAGTAAAATGAAAGACAACGGCCTTATAGCTAACAAGCGGTCTCTTCCAGGCAACCATTTTTTAGGTAAAAAATTACACGTGTTATTTTTCAGAAAATATTGTAGCACCACAACAAAATAAATATGTTTTTGATTATTAGTTTAAATGATTTCAGGGACATTTTCGCGACGTGGTGGAGTTCTTCTTCGAGGGTCGCAACGAATGCAAGAATTTCTGGAAGAAGTGCGTGGAGAACCACGGCTTCTTCAGATGCTCCAGCGTCCCGAGGATACCGCGTCACAAGGCCAAGGTCCTATCCAGGGGGTCTTCTTTTAGGTGAGAATCAATACATATTATGAAACAGAGTCGTCTGTCGGTCTGTATGTTTGCGATTAACTTGAAACCTGCTGAGCGTATTAGTATTGAGTTTCATCAATAGATAGAGTGATTCATGAAGAAGGTTTAGATGTATCATTTGTCAAGGTTTTGTGTAAATTGGTTGAAATATGATGATAACAAAAGTCAACAGAAAAAATCTTTTTTTGTGTCTGTTTTTAATGACTATTGTCTGAATGTTTACATTGAAAAATAACCAAATAATCTATTTATAAAAAAAGTTTGCTTTTGTACTTTATACGATGATAAAAAATATGATTTTTGACAAATGCTAAGACGTTACCACTCTTAAAAGCAAACTTTATGAGATAAAATTTCTTTTATTGATTAGGTATAAGAAATCAAAATCGGGTACACAGAACTCAGAGACTAAATTCGTGTTGATTTATGTAATTGTTGGAAGTGTCGGGAAAAGTCAAGTCACCTGGGAGCTGTCATCGAAGACGCTGCCCAATCCCTTTGAGATATAACAAAACAATGCATAACGGGATATTCCTCCTGTTAACCAACTTCAAAAAGGGAGTTTCTCAATTCGACGCTGTTTTTTTTTATGTTTGTTACCTCAGGAACTTTCGACTGGGTGAACCGATTTCGATGATTCTTCTTATATTTGAAAGCTGGTGCTTCGCGTGTGGTCATCAAAATCTGTTCAGTAGTTTTAGAGTTACAATTTGAAGTCGGTTTTTTTAAATTTCAACACTATATTATATATGTAAACAGATATAGCGGCAAAACGCAGAAACAGATAGTGGAGTTCGTCCGGGATAATTACGTTAAAAGGCAAACATTTCAGAGGTCAGTTTTGAATCCATTTTTTTCATTCTTGTTTGAATAATGCATGTAATTAGTATATTTCGCTATTTTAGTGTAATTAAATGAGCATACATCCAAATTTTGTTCTCGTCTCAAAATATAATTAGATTGCTTTAACGTTAAAACACATAATTTTAATATGAATTTTATAAGAACACAAACTTATAATATTTGAATATTTTAAGCAATTAAAAAATATTATTATATTCCATTGTACCTTACTCAAAATGTCGCTCTCTAGACTATCTGTGTACTAAATTTCATTTAATTAGGTTCATTAGTTTTGGCGTCAAACGGCGACAGACAGAGTGACATACATAGTTACTTTCGCATTTATATTATATTTTATAGTGTGTTTGAGATTTGTATGAATAATATACATATTTTTTTTTGCTTTATAACTTGTTTAATATTATTAATTCGACAAAATTGTTATTTCTCATATCTGAAGTACTATTCGAAATTATCGCCTCCTTGGTTAGTGGTAAGCGCGTAAGCGTTACAACCGAGAGGTCCTGGGTTCGATTCCCTATGGAGATTCCTCGGTCTGGCAGGACATAGAAGGCTGATCACCTACTTGCCAGGCCACCTACACACCTATAGAACCCAGGACCTCTCGGTTGTAATGCTTACGCGCTTACCACTAACCAAGGAGGCGGTCACATGTTTGTTTTATTTCATCTTAATTTTTATAATTTATTAAAAAAAGCTTATCCATTAAAACTTTAACTTCCTTTGTAACATTTAATGCAACAATTCATAGACTATAATCGGTTCTTGAGTAATAAAAGACTTTGTTTTATATATATATATATATATATAAGTAATGTTGCCAGATATAAATTTTAGTGCACTCATATTCCATATTTAGTATAGATATATAGTATTTAATTTATAGATATAATGGTGCGTGGTCAAGTAGTAAATAGTTTTTGGTTGTTGCGAAAGGTTTGCATGAGGCGTTGCGAGGCTACCTGGCTATAATTTACTGTAGATGCTCTGTCTGTGTGTGTCGTTGAAATATAACACAAGATTTTTCTTCGAATAATATTTATATATATTGTATTAATATATATATATATATATATATATATATATATTCAAAGATGTTTTTTGAGAAAATTTTCTAAGTCAATCGGAGGAACCTTATTACCGCTGTTTTTGAAGCCTTTTTTATTTGCCATATCAGCTTTCATTTCCCAAGGTTTGGTCTGTTTAGTGGTTTAGACGTGAGACGGACACAGACAGACAGAGTTACATTCTCATTTATATTATTAGTAGGGATATATTTAAGTTTGAACTTGCCTGTTATTTCCATTCGTGTCCACTGAGGATGACACAGTGTCTCATATGTATAAGTGAATTGTGTGTTTCTTAATGGAGAATGTTCACAAATTTTTATTTTCTATTAAAAATTGAGAAATCGTGTATCAAAAATAATTGATATGTCAATTTGTTCCCGAAATACAGAATTTTAAAAGTAGGACGACGTGACGTCATTTTACAACAGCTCTTGCAGTCCGTCGCGTCGCTGCTCGAGAAGAGAGACAGAGAGAGAGAGAGAGCGAGTATTGTACTGTGACGTCACGCTACTGAGAGTTTTATTTAGTGTATTTGTATACATAAAAGCTCTACTTCCTTTTGCGTATCTAGTAACATTCTCCATTACTTGTCCAATAATAAATTAATTCCCTTTTATTTATAAACAATGCTCAAAACGTGTCTCATTTCGCAATAATTGCAGGTCAGCGAGAAAGCAGGCATTTGAGACGTCAAGTTAAGCATTGTTTATAAGTGAGGTGGTTGTCAGGTAGCCGTTTGAATGGTGATGAGTATTTACGAGCATGCGCTGTATACGTTGAGACGCTTTTTCGCGAACACGCGATACAATCGGTCAGAGGATGGTTTTGATAGGGAATTATAGGTGTTCCGAATTATTCATACAAGTCTTGAAACGCTATTCGTCACTTAATTATGAGTTTGACATTAAATGTTGACAAAATGGCGGGCGATTTACAATGCGTATGACGTAAAGAGAGTTTAAAAATGTCGATTTGACACTTGTAGTTCTGAATCGGTACATTTTCAAATTACACGTTGAGTGGAATTGTGTTTGACAAGTTTGTAGTTTTGTCAAACTCAATTCGTTTGACATTAATTGAGTTTGACAAAATGGCATGTTGTTTTCAACGCGTATGACGTAAACTGAGTTTAACCTCAGTTTAGTCGGTGGTTTAGCTTAAGTGTATAAAAGTATAACTATTTAAGAACTAAAGTAACCTTTACCACTTTGGGTAACTTTAGTTGATTTGTATGAATAAAACGGACTGTCTCTTGATACAGCGCCACGCTCGTAAGGTCGTGACGCGACCCGCACCTAACTGTCGTTAACCCTTCCTTGGCATCAATGTTTGCACTTGCACCCTTTTTAACCTAATGCCAGGTTGTTTCAAACCCTATTTTAAATTTTTTAAATACAGATTCAAGGTAGGAAAAATTTAAAAAGAAGTTAACGTTTATAATAGATGTTTAACGTCCACAATCTTCAACTTTTAACGTATTTAAACATTACTTGAAGCGATTGTTAACGTTGCAGTGATTACATGGTATGCGTTTGATTTCTGTAAAACAAATTATATCTTTTAACAATAATTAACTTAAGACGAGTGAATTTGAAAAGAACAAGTTTGTTAACGCTTTTGTTCATTATTTGAGGGGTTTTATTTTGATACTAGGTTTATTTAAGATTTTTATTATTGGATTCATGCTGGGTGTATTTATACAGGGAAAAGGCAATGTATTAAATGTCGAAAATGCCCTAATCGAGTAACCATGAGCTAAATTTGAAATGTTTGAGAGTATTTTTAAGGTTGAGATTTGTTTTTGAAGGTTATTTTGAGAGTTTTATGTACTTTTCAAGGGTTCATATTTGTTTAAGGAGATTTTCAAGCGTTCTAGAATTAGAGAACTGGAATGGATTTTTTTTTACACTGTAATTTCACTCGCTTTTAAAGACTACCGGGGCCTAAACATTTTAATCTGTAGGTTTACTTCACTCTTTGACTTCGCGCGTACGTTGGCACGCACTTAAATTGTCTTATTCCGATTCTGAGTTAACGTCATGAGTTTTAATTTATACTTGAGGGCTTTATCTACACATTTGATGTGCGTTTTTTTAATGATTTGTGGTATTTTAGAGTAGGTTAAACCCCTAGGTTAACGTACAGTTGTTTCATATACGTTGTTTATGATTTGTCGTGATAATTTAAGATAGGGGTTAACGTACAGTTGATGCATGTACGTTGTCTATGATTTTTCGTGGTACTTTAAGATAGGGGTTAACGTACAGTTGATGCATGTACGTTGTCTATGATTTTTCGTGGTACTTTAAGATAGGGGTTAACGTAAAGTTGATGCAAATACGTTGTTTATGATTAGTCGTGATAATTTAAGATAGGGGTTAACGTACAGTTGATGCATATATGTTGTCCATGATTTTTCGTGGTACTTTAAGATAGGGGTTAACGTAAAGTAGATGCAAATACGTTGTTTATGATTTGTCGTGATAATTTAAGATAGGGGTTAACGTAGAGTTGTTGCATATACGTTGTTTATGATTTGTCGTGATAATTTAAGATAGGGGTTAACGTACAGTTGATGCATATACGTTGTTTATGATTTGTCGTGATAATTTAAGATAGGGGTTAACGTACAGTTGATGCAAATACGTTGTTTATGATTAGTCGTGATAATTTAAGATAGGGGTTAACGTACAGTTGATGCATATACGTTGTTTATGATTTTTCGTGATACTTTAAGATAGGGGTTAACGTACAGTTGATGCATATATGTTGTCTATGATTTGTCGTGGTATTTTAGGGTAGGGGTTAACGTTAATGAGTTTTAAAGCCATCCTCTCGCCGACTGTCGCAGGTCGGGCTCGTTCCGCGCGTCTCGCTCCGCTGGCGGCTCTAGGGCGAATGTCTCGCATACGATGCCGCTCAACGCGAGCGTCTCGGCGCACCCGCTATTGCCACTGCCGCCTGGCTCTGATGGTACGTACATATACAATATACGCCTAACAATATTTATTTATCGACTGACTTCAAATTTGAGGAGCTTCTCATTTAGAGTGCATGCATGTATGTATGTTACGCGAAAGTGAGGCCACTTGAAAACCGATTTTTCTTTTGTTCAGAAATGGTTTTTTTTTTTCAAAAAACAAAAAAATAACAAAATAGCTTCCGATGTAAACATGGATTCTGCAAATGTTGAGTAGTTGTGTGAATGACAAATTTTAAGTTTTATTACATTAAGTTTGATACATTTGAAATTTTCTATATTTAGATGATATTTATTTATTTATTACATACCAAACTAATTAAACATATAAAACTAACATTACAGGAGACCCAATTTGTTAGCAAGCATCAATACCATACAAAAGCAAATTATACTCCGTAACAAATAATAAAAAGCGCTACCCTGGTGAACTCAGCCATGTCGCAACAGAGCAGGTCCAACTCAGATGCTATCCGGTTTAGAAGCCGTAGGGATCGCGTAACTGGGGCTTCACTTCGAAGATTGATACGCGCTCGCGGCACAGCTAATATCTGCGACTGCCTTCTCCGACTTACACACCTATCCGGCACCCTTAGCCCCATCCTTTCCAATACATCCGGGTTATGCAAACGGACTTAGGACTTAGGACTTTAAAAAGATACAAGGAACTCTCTCGAGACCAAAGTTTAAGTTGATTTATTGTTGTTTTTACTTTTTTAATTTACTAGTGGACGCCGTGGGCTTCTGAAAAATCACTCACTAGGATATTTTTCGATGTTTTTATGATTCATTTTTTTTCAGTTTCATAGTTCAATTATTAAAATTGATTCAAAAGATGTGAGGAGTGTAGTATTAAAATTTTTGGCCGAAATTTCCAGCGATTTCCCTGGAGTGGGACAAGCAACCTCATTACCTGGAAGCCTCGCTGATGATGCGAGGTTACTCGGCGGAAGCGGCGCGGGAGGCGGCTCGTCCCCAATCCTGCACGGGCACGGACACGGACACGGGCATGGACACGGACACGGGCACGGCTACAGACACGGGCATGGGCACTCGCACGCCGCTCGCTCGCCCGCCGCCTCCAGCTACCGCCTTTGCTTCCACGAGAGACAGGGTGAGTTCACCACACATTATGTAATATTTTACACGTTTCTATAAATATTTAACTTGAGTAGTCGAACAGCAAAAAATTGTTTAAAAAAACTATGCCATGAAGGGCCTACCAAGACTCGCTCTTATATTATGCTTTTACTTAGATTTGAGATGAATTTAAATTTAACTTATAGCTTGGGATTGAGTTTAAATTTGAATTGAATTATAAATCTGGATTTGGTACCCATGGCCTGATTCTGCACTTTTTATTACAGTTGTTCTCAGATTTAAGCTCTGCTTAGATATAATGAGTGTATGGATAAGTGGGCATGATATAATATATCAAATCAGTATTTGCCTGTCTGTATTAATTTCGTATTTATTAGCTTTAGAATAGTTTTTTCATAGTAGTGCATATTTTCATTTCAGCTGACAAAGCTGTACTGCAAGCGAATCGTAAGAATCTACTTACGTTAACCTTAACAAATCATTTCATTGATAATCAATATTCATCGACTCATATGCTGTTAAAATAAAAAAAAAAACTTTGAACCTCTTCATCGTATATTATTACACAACATCTCCTGGCAAATTTATCGCCACGGATGTTGTGTAATAATATAAATTACATTATTTTTTTACATTTATACAGTTTTACATATTTTTTTTACATTTATACGGTTTTACATTTTTTTACATTTATACAGTTTTATATTTTTTTCTTGATATCAATTTTTTTCAAAAGTAAAATATTATAAAATCAATCGAAAATTTGATTGATCGCTCAAATCTAAGGCTGAAATTCATAGTCTAGACTTTACGAAAGATAAATAAACATGTAAAAACATTTGTAAAATAATCAATCATGTGATGGTTTTAAAACTTCCTGGTGATATGTGGTGAGGGTTAATAATACCTCCCCCACCTCTCCCACTCTTCCTATCCAAAATCACATGTATTTTTTGGTACAAAGTAAATTTTTTGAATATTATCTTTAATTTTTTTCTTACTGGACGTGATCAATGGACGATTCCTATTGTATATTTGTAAAGTCGATTTTAAATCAAAGTAAAGTAGAAGCAGGATGAATTATCTTGCACGGCCTGTATACTGGGATTTTTGGTGACGTTCACAAACACACACACATGTATTTGATTTTCTATATGAATAATTTTTGTTATTTTGTTAAAAAATTTTCCGATTATCATTACTAAAACTATTTGTCATTCGTTATTAAGGAATGGTTCATATTTTTTTTTATTGTAATTAATGCCTTGTTACTTCACTTCTCATCGTGTATGCACTTTTAACAAAGATGTGTGTTTGTATATCTCCAGTTTCTAATGCGCAGGAAATTTTTCTGTGAGCGTTTTTCTCATCCACATGAAATGCGTTTTCCAGGGATCCGAAGTGGTGACCCATGCCGAGGTCAATCATCTTCCTACGGAGGGTTCACCTCTGCCTCATCGGACGACGACGCAATTGGTAAGATTTCATGTTATTAAGATAATTATTGTTTACAAGCTTCCGTCCATTCGCGCCTATTTCAACCACTTCAAGTCCTTTTACGCAATAATCTGTGCTGAATTTCATGCAAATCAGTTTAGTGGCTTAGACTTAAAAGCGTAATGGAAAGTTACATTGAAGTGAAGTAACGTAACCCGTAGTGGGGCATGAGGCAGACACATTTCTGTATCTGTTTCACTGATTATTTTATTTATAGGCAAGTAGGTGATAAGCCTTCTGTGCCTAACTAACCGAAACTTTCATTAGTCCCCCCGGGATTCGAACCCAGTACCTCCGGCCCAACACGCAGACGCGTATACCATTTAGCCATGGAGGCGGCAGTTACATTATATTTTTTTATATTTATTTATTATTTACTATTGGTCAGTCATTGATCAAAATTCAAAAGTAAGTCAGGTGTGTGTTTGCTGTGTGTCATATGCAGTAGTGTGCGTAACGTTTATTTTATTGATTTAATGTTTTTTTATGCATATTTTAAAAAAGTATATATTAGCTTCTAGTGGGAAATTTTTGTCAACTTGATACTTGTTTGAAATATTTTATTTGTAGTACAAAAACAACTATTATATATTTTTAAAAATACGACATAGTATATATTATATTATAGTAATAAAGTTACAATGGTGCCAATTCATACAACAAGAGTTCTCTAATTTTAGGTAAGTAATTTTAAAAATGCAAAGAATAGTTTCAGAATCCAGTATGACAGGACATGAGTTGATTCTTACACGACCTAATTAATTCTAGTTTTGTTTAGTTTGTGTACATCAGAATTGGCGTTAATCTTATTATAATAATTATTATCTCGGTCACAAAAAACTCAATGATTTCTTATAAACTAATTTAATTAATAACAATGCGTCTATTCTAGCTCGATGCTAGGTAGATTCTCTTGCTAGTTAACAATTCATAAGAACTTAACCTAAGATTGTCCCACACATATTCTCCCAGTCAGCGAGAATCGGTTCTAGATCATGTGGGTCTATCGCCCACTGAGCAGGGTTGTCACGAAGGTAACAAGATCATATCCTCCTGATTCGGTTTGTCAATTAAAGTATGAAACTGTGAATTTCAGGATTGGCAGGAGACGTCGTGGACGGGTCGCGATGTCGCGCGAGATCCCAGTCCGCCGCATCGTGTCCGTCACGCAGGTCAGACAGACATCTCCTTTAGCCCCGACCCTGATCCGCTATTCCGATCCCGATACCAAACTGATCCCCATAAGACCGATCCGAACTATCCCCATCCGCTCTACCCGGCTTTCATCACAGCGAAGCACCGCTCCAGCTTCAGTCAGTCAGAAGAACGCCTCGAACTCGAGCTCTCACACACGAATATCTACTCTGCATGTCCGTCTATCCGCTCTTCGGGCGGATCCTTGATCGAGGAGCCGCCGAAGATAACCTGGCGGAGTGTATCTTGTAAGAATCTTAGAGATTTCACGTTCGATGACAATAAACGGGATACTAAAAGTATGGTCGCCGTCGATCAGTTCTTAATCGATTCGCCGGTAACTAGATATCACGTTTTGCCGTTTCAAAATTCAATCGATCGCGTATCGCTCACTCGCGCGTTCTCGTCCAGCTTCCCGGGTGCTATATCTGATCCGAGGTTGGATCTGCCGGTGTTTAGAGCGGGTTCCCAAGAGGACCTATCGCACGACAGTTACGAAGTTATTGACCGATCCGATGACGAGGGATCCGGGAGATATGCCCGTATACGACGCTTCGAAGGTGGGACTAGATCTTGCTCACTCGATTCAGGAAACGAACTCCTTTCTGATGATGATAATTCGCTGTCTATGGTCGAGGAACCAAATTTGACAGCGGCCGCTCTTAAATACAAAAGCGATAATGATCTGCCCATAGATCCCTTCCTTGCCGACGATCCCAGAGTTTTGCCTAGGGAAAAACTGTCGGTACGTTCTGACGGTAACTTTTATAAGGAAATTAAACGTGTCCTATCTAGAACCTCCAGTCAGGAGTCTAGAAGCGACATATATGAATCGAAGAGTAGCGCGGATAGTAAGAAATCTCGTGATAGCGTCTATCACACGGATAGCAAAAAGTCCCGCGACACTATTAAAAGTAAGAGCTCAGATAGATCAGGGTCGCGGACGAGTCAAGATTCTAAATCTGATTATTATGACTGCAAAAAGAGTTATGAAACGGACGATGTTATACGTATCGCGGATATGCAGGCTGCTTATGACCAATTCGAACCTATTTCTCCGTCCTCCAGTCCAGATTCGGGTAAAGAGTTTTACGACGCCACGTTTGTGGCTATGGAGAAACCTGAATACACCGAACGGATGCTAGTGGACAAATCTCATGAAAATTTAATTGCCAAAATTGCTAATTTACCTAATTGTTATCACATCCCAACCCCGTACTCCACTTATCCGAGTAATAACAAACATAAAGATCACTCACCAATGCATTCTGCTAGTCTACAACATGTAGAGTTTGACGGGTATTCAGATTTGAGTCCGCCGAAAAAAATCGACGACTTTTCCACGGAGGAAGAGGATAATAAAACTACACACATATGGCCAGATAAAATCATCGGATTGAATACAGAAATCGATACTAGAACTGTGAAAATTCAAAATTACCAAAGACGGCGGTCGTCGGAAACTATATTCAGTTTCGACAAAGATAAAATAGAGTCTTTGACGCGTTCGACTAGCAAGGAAAATACACCGAGCCATTTAGTGAAGGAATCTTCCAACGAATCAGACGTGAATGTCCGTATATTACCCGCCATGGACAGTATTGAATATACTAAAAATCGAGCTAAAAAAGCAGAAACAGCTCCAATACTACAGTCAGAGTTCGATAAAATGCGTGGCAAAGTTTCGATGAGGAAGGATAATCTAAAAGAGGAACTTATGGCGAAAACCCACTTCGACGAATATAATCCAAAATTGATTTTGGATACAAGTTCCAGCAGTCGACTGGATAACGCACCGTACATACATCCAACAGTCGAGAGAACGAAAAGCGATCCGAACAGCTTAGCCAATAGACCTCGATTTAGTAGCGTCAATTCAAGGAGACACGTTTTAATGCATCAGAAATCGATCGATTTAACACCAGCGGAATCGAGTGACGAAGATTATATCTTCAGACAGATTCCCAGCGCCCCGCCGATTGCAACTAAACGGTCGCATTTCGAACTACCCTCTAGATATCCTGAACGACCGTGTTTCGATCTCCCGAAAAACTATTTTAAGGAATTCGACGCTTTTAAAGCCGGTTTCAACGATACAAAGAAGGATGATAGTTACGACATCCCGTACGTGCTCCATAAAAGGCACATTACAAACGGTACGGCCTCTAACGAGATGAAACCGCCAGATATAATTACGCTCCCCCCGCAAAATGGTAGACATGTTATAAACGCGATCCCACGTTGTAGATATCACGACCATCCCAAATCACCACGTTCACCGAAGTCTCCCAAATCCCCCAAATCTCCAAAGTCGCCGAAGTCACCGAAATCTCCAAAGTCGCCAAAATCTCCAAAGTCCCCCAGAAATAGCATACAAGTTGACCACAGTAAATTCTTAGAGGTCGAGAACAGAGATTTCTTGTTCACCCAAAATATTGACCTATCGAAGGTAGATCCGATCACCTTAGAGGTAGATAAAAGTGGCAAAATGCAACACTTATCGAGTGCAAAGAGAGATATCACTAAATGCGTGGATTCTGCGTTATTAGAGACGCTAAACTCGAAACTGAGTCAAATCGAAAGTGATTCAGCAACTAGTTCGAAAACGGATAGTATGAGACAGGAACAATTTTCCCATGATATCAAATTTGCCATAAACGGAAGGAATCTCACCCAACCACCAATTTGTAAAGACCCGAAACCCTTATCTGCCTCCGAGAAACTACGTGCCGATATTAAATCTAAAACCGAAAAATTACCACCCAAAAGAGCTATCAAACCACGAGGTACGGGCAAAAAGGGAGTTGGTGGGAAGATTAAAAATAAAAATAATAATAAAATCAGAATTACATCGTTTTCTTCAGACGATGAGAGCGTTGATTCTGATGATGTGTTTGGAACTACCGAAGCAGCCCCTAAACTTGAATTCTCTCCACCTCAATCGCGGAAGGATTTAGAACCAATTTTGCAATTAGAATATGATAAGATTACATCAGGGGCGTGGCATAGAGGTCAAACCATGAGTTCAACAGAAATAGAAGGCTCGCCACCTCAATGTAGGAAGTTAGCTGAATTGGAAGCGAAATACAACCCTAAAGTATTAGAAAATACGGGAAACGCAACAGAACTAAGACGCATTTCAGAAAGATCGATATCCATTCCTAGTTCTGAGGATGATATAGTCATGAAAGCGGCTGAAATGAAACAGTTGAGTAAGGAGAGTTCGTCTACGTGGGAGTATAACGAAAATATTCCATCCCCGATCTTGGAAAGTACAGAATTTTTAAAATCTGACGATGAGCACTTAGCCGATATGGAAATACAAAAGGTTACCGGAATGCCGACACCAACACCGTCTGAAGATAAAGAAACAATTCAACCGCTTAAAAAAGATTTTAGTAAGTTGGATATCAAAAAGAGCCTTCGAGATGAATTAATATCCCCTATGTTACGAAAAGGAGGTGGAACCCCTATACTTTTCGCTCATGCTCGGTTAAACCTCTCGGAGGGTTCTGTATTTGCATTGCAACGCCAAAAAGCAACACAAGATTCGCCCACCGCTAGTAGAAGGGCCAAAAGCTTAGATACTCCTGTTATTCAATTACATAGACTTCCTCCGATGAATGCTTTTTCATCTAAAGATGATACGGTAGAAGATGAAAACGAAGAAGGCGATATATTGGAAGAAAAGCCGCTAGTCGAAGAAAAGTCAAAAATAATTAAAGAATCTATAGAGAAAATTGAGGAGGAAGACGAAAATGTGACTGAGACAAAAAACGATTTGAAGTCAGTGGGCATAGACAATGAGGAAATGAAATTGTTAGAGGGCTTAGTGGAACAGCGACGTCCGAGATCATTTAAGCGACAACAAGACTTGAACAAAATGAAAAGTCAAGCGAAGTCGCCTACCCGGTCGCCTGTTAACCCGTCACCGATTTCGCGGTCACCTTTATCGAAGTCACCTTCAAGATCACCGACATCCTCCTTGAACTCACCAAGGGGAAGTATCCGCAAGCTGTCAGATTTAAGTGAAGATCAAATAGTGCCAGACATAGAAAGAATTAAACGTAAAGATAGGAAAAAGTTTACATTAAAAGCTAAACCCGAAGATAAACAAAGAATAAGCAAACTTAATAAAGCTGGATCATTAGACACGAACGCTACCAAAGTGAAGGCTTTGCAAACACAAAAATCGTTGCCATCCTCACTCAAAGAACGACCCGATTTCTTAACAGTACCTCCGTTGGACATGGTACGGGCTAAAAGTCAAGAAATCGAACAGACAATCAAAAAATCTACAAAAGAAAAGTCGAAATCCCTTGAGAAAATGGAAGTTAAGCGAGGAGGTAGCAAAGAGCGGACTAAGTCTCAAGAAGACAGTGATACGGAAATTGCCAAGCGAAAGGAAAAACAGCAAATGCTATTCGAAGCGGCGTTAAAACAAACTAAAACTCTGATCAGTCCGGTGAAAGACACTCTACCTTCGTTCCCACCGCCTGAAGATAAAATAGTGGTAAAAACTGAAGGAGACAAAATAATAATAGAGACAAAGATTACTAGCAAAGCTGAGGATCATGTCTTCATAGCTAAATCGCCTAAAAAGTTAGATAACAAACTAGGTGGCAAAATCAGTCGAAGCTTCGAAGATCAGAAACCTACAAGTTCTAACAACAAAATCAATAAAAGCATGGATGATAAAAATAACCCGTCTGTGGAAGAAAAGTTCGATGAAATTGCAGCGTTGACTAAATCGCCAAAAACGCTATCAAAAAAACAAGAAATAAAACAACAGATTGAAGGGAAGGTCGTCTATCAAAAAGTCTATCCCAGTGTCAAGTCTAAAAGCTTGGACAGAAAAGTTGAGACGCAATTGGAGTCTAAGATAAAATCCAAAAGCTTGGATAGAAATTATATTACTCCCGCCACAGTGCTTCAATCAGATGCAATTAATAAACATTACAAACAGGAAGTGGTGACAGTCGACGTTCACCCAGTTGTGAATGAAGAAACCAAGGTTAAGGAGCCCAAAGATGTATCTCCTTCGCACAGTTATAAGGAAAAAACAGAAGACGACTCATCAATTGAGTGGATGACAAATTCACAGCACACGGTTATTGAAAACGATACACAAACTGTTATAATGGAGCGAAGAAAAATTGAAATATACAATAAGCAACGCCAACATGAACTTCGCGAGAGCAAAAGCGATAAAGATATACGTACGATGGTGGACAAAGTGGATAAACCAGAGGTCACACGCTTAACTAGCGAGGAAGAGTCGTTAACTGAAGTTAGCGAACTTAAAATCTCCGATGAAAGTAATATGCTAGGTCTATCACTGCCTTTCATCGATGCAGATAGTTCCTCAGACCAAGATCAAACAATAAAGGATAAAAAGGCTAAACTATATCGCGGCAGGAGTGATGATACGGGCTCTTGGATGACGGTTGATTATGATGACTATACAACTGAAACAGATCTTCCACTATCGGATACGAGCAAGAAATTAGAACCCCAGAGCACATTTGAGGAATCTTCAGCAAGTCTCATCGAGTTCTTAAAACATGAAACCATGGCCCAAATTCCAGACAACGACACAGAACGCGCTCTAAGAGCAAAACATAGGGACCGAGAAGATCTATCTCTTAAATTCAAGAACAAAAATAAGATAATTGTTACACCACCGCAAGAAGACAGTCCTACTGTCGAAAACATACCAATTATCGACTCGATTAAATCTATACAGAAATCTGAATCCGGTGAACAAACGGGCAGTTCTGGTAGCACAAATGACGTATCGCCCACAGAGCAAAAAAATGAGCAAAAAGCATTGTTAACAGCTAAATCGAAACGGAGCGAATTGTTAAAGTTAAGTGCGGAACGGTCCAGGAGTTCAGAATCTACGTCTTGGACTAGTATCGAAAAAGATGTAAGCCCATCTAGTGCAAATATCAAAGGTAGTTCTATTGATGACGAATCGAGTGTCAGTTGTTCGATCGCTAGGCCTTTAGGTATATCTCAAGATATCGAAAAATTAAATAAGAAAGATCGCGAGTGCCTGGAGGAACTCAAACAAGCTATGGAGTATGGCGAAGAGCACTTGTTATCTCAGCATACATTCTCCAGCGAACACTCAAAGTCAAATTCAAAGTCTCCGTCTCCGATACCGGAATTAGGGCGTATTGAAAGTCCACGCAGTCCATCAAAGTTTGGCACTAGAAAGTCTCCAACGCCTACTTTGGAGAAACAGGGTCCAGTAGATTCCCAAAAAGGACCTTCCGACTCAGAATCGAGCTCAGAAAGTATCGATAAGACAGTGGAACAGACGCGACCTAGTGTTAGAAAGAGTGCGTTGGACAAAATCGGGAAATGCGTTATTGAAGAATCTGAATCTAGTCAATCTGCATCCAAAGACTCTGAAATAAAGAAGGAATTGGAAAAAACGTTTAAGAAAACGAAAATAGCTATAACTATTTCCCAGGAAGATCAAAACACAACGATCGATTTCGATGATGATGGCAATGTAATTACATCGTCCTTTGAACGAGAATTGATGAAGAAAAGAGCATTAAAGGATACAGATCAAAAGAGTTCTTCCAAATCAAGTATAGACACTACCACAACGACGCCGTCTAAAGGAAGTCTAAGCGTAGATGACTCTTCATCTCGTCGTAAATGCCGCCTCGATGAGCAAAAGAGCTCTTCGAAATCCAGTATGGATTCAAGAGGCTCTCTTAGTGTCGAATCTAGAGGGTCGTTTGAAACTACGGAATCGACTTCTGGCTCTCTCGGCGAAGCGTATCGACGAGGTGAAGAATTAAAGCCAACTTGGCGGCCATTTTTTGGTGCGTCTGGAAGCGAAAATAGCACTAGTATTGAGGAAGCGTGGATTCCGCAAGATCATGAAGGATACGAAAGCCTTAATATCAATAAGGACGTATTTGACTATGGCAATCAGAGGATGCTCGATGATTTCCAGTCGTTTTCAAAGAATCCACCGCTTTCAGCGAACACGTCAAAAGATTCTACAGATGTAGACTTTACTGAGGATCTTAATGATTTTCCCGTCAATTTTCTTTATCCGGCGACGTCATCTACCACTTCTGACGTAGTCATAGGCTACGGTCAGAACTTCGGTCGGACGCTATCACGTATATCGGAACGTAGCACGGCGTCAGAAAAAACTAGCGCTGATGAAGATTCCACTAAAGCGTGTTCGCGATCTGAGAGTATTAACGAGGAATCGCTAAACTCTAGTGATCATCAAGCCAGTCTTAGCTCCGATCCACCTAGTAACGCAAATGTTGCTTACATATCTGATACCGATAGGAGGACGTCGGCCGAGATGCCAGATATACCAATCGACCAAGCAAAAATAAGCGAGATGTATTCAGAATCGAAGAAAGACGCGGAAAAAAGGACTAAGAAAACTGAAGATACACTAGAATCGAGTGATAATGCAAAAAAGTTACACTTACCTTCTAAACAGTCATCGGCAAGTGAAAGCCAAGAGTCTGAAGATTGGCCGTTGCCAGAATTACCACCGATTTCAAAGAGGAACGAATCTGAAATGTCTCGTCAAAAATCTAGCGATATGGATGAAGTCCCGTCGCTTCCCTCCAGTGAGGGTATTTTAAAAACTCCAATAGTGGAGAAAGTGCAAGTTTATTACATGAGTAATGAACCAGAACAAGCTACCAAAGTGACGATACAATCTGAGAGTTCGAAAGCTCATTTAGGATCGGATGATGACAGTGACACATTAAATAATGATGATGAATTGGAACGAGATGTCCAGTCAAAGTCGGAGAAAACTCCAGAGCTATCAGACGCTCAGAAAAAACCAGTGATTCCTTACGATAAGTCGGGTTATATGGTAGAGCCTCTCGACAAACAAGAAGAAGTTAAAGCTGTTCCCAGTTACGAAAAATCTTGTTTAACATCAACCATAACTAAGTCATGTTTTATGGGCGACGTGGGATCATGTTGTACAAGTGTGGATAAATCGTTCAATAAAAGCAATATTGAAGATAAAGTTATCATTAACCAACCGCAAAAGTCCCCAAACCATAGCCCGGTATACGATGATGATCATGGTGATGATGTGTTTGGATTTGATAACAAAAGTTTATCACCGGATTTCGATAAGGGATTTTCACAATTTAGTGGACATAAGATCTCTTGTGGATCGAATAACTCTGATACCTCTATAGATGATCTATTATCCCAAACTACTGCTGATGAAACTGTCCGTGCGGTCACTAAACTCAGTATTAGTGGATCTTGTAAACGTTGTAGCCATAGCAGTCATTCTGAAGAAGAGACGAGTTCGTTCGGTACTGATTTAGATGGGACCGTTAAAATAGGTCTTCCTCAAAAGAAATGCACGCACAGTTCTCACTCTGAGGATACGTCAATATGCCTAAGCATTTCTGAATGGTCGACTGGGACCAACACTGTTCGCCAGTATGCAAATCTATCTGCATCTGAAAGTATATCAGCTGTTTCTATACCGAAAAGTGAAAAGTCAGATACGCCTAAATCCTTCCCATCCTCCCAACATAAAAAAATTGACCAACAACTAAGAGTAGGCTCGCAGACGGAAATTAGCTCAAAAAGCAGCAGTCTGGAAAAGAGTTCTGATATCAAATACGACAAGCTATGCAGCTCTGAAACGACGATTTCTAAAAAGGGCTTGGATAGTGGCTCAGGCACTAAAAGTGATAGCACTCTAACACTTGCACAGTCTATATCAGAATGGTCGGCAAGCACTAGCCATACACTAGTTGCTACGACTCGCGAAGATCAGCTTAGCCAAGAGAATGAATGTACCAAACAGGAAACTGTTATTATCAAAGAGCCCAGTATTGAAGAAGAGGATTTGGAATTCGAAGACGATGACAAACAGATTAAAGATTTTGAGGAAAATGTAAAAACTAATAGATTATCGGCTTTGAAACCCGAAAAATCGTCATCTATTAGTTACAGCGATAAATCGGACAAATCCAGCTCAAGCTCTCTTAGTAGTCTTCAAAGGCACACAAATGGGGTTTTTCAATTTGACCAAAGGCTAAAAGGTTACCCATCATCTTATGATCTATCCCAAACGAGGTTCCTTAAAGCACCACCTAAAAGTTTAAGCTATGAGGAACAAACTCAAAGATTTATAAAACCAACACTAAGATGTCAAAGTGAGGATTGTGATTTTAAGCCATATTACGGCCAACAATCTGAAATTGATATAGAAATGCCGTCACAGTTATACAGCCAAGAAGAAAAGCACACCGAACGATATCAAAGTCAGGAGTTTTCGAGCATAATTCAAGAAGGAACGAGTCAATTCGTCAGGTCGGATTATAAACCACTCGCTAAGCACGCCAGCTATGACGACAAAACGCTATCGAAAAACCAAATTAAAGAGTACAAAAGCTCTCAGCAATATCGCAGTAAACCTAAGAGTTGGTCCTTCCACGAACACTACTTGGCTACAGCAGACTTGCCCGTAATAACAGTTCCCGACTTACCGCCTATTAACAGGGATTTTCAAGAGAAGAAATCTGCAGAACGTTCTGGAAAAACTCCTTTATCGAGATGTTCGCCTTATTATTCCAGTAGTCTGAGTTCAGAATCTCCACCGATACAACCAATCAAAGCACCAGTGAAAAAATCTCTTCTCGTTAGGAACATTTCCTTGAAAAGTCCACCGAGTGGCAACGATACGGACAGCTCCTTAGACGTCATTCGCGATCCACGTGAACGCATGAAAACGTTCAGACGAAAGAAGCAAGTCGCCGGACCACGGAGACGACAAGAAAAAATACAAGACGTTTTAGAAGAGGATTCCACCAAAAGCCAGTGTTCCTCCGAAAGCGATAAAAAAGACACATTTCTAGTCGTCCAAGATACGCTACGTAGGATGGAGAGTTCCGAGTGCTCTGATAGCTATATCCCAGAAGTCGAATCTGGCTCCTCTGAGATTTCGAAAGCTGACTCCAAAGACGTTCAAGAAGTCAGTTATTCTGAGGATGAGCGCGATTATGTTTGCAAAAACGCGTACGAACAAAGCTTTCCTCTCACGATAGCACCCGTGCAGTTCCAAGGTTTTGGCTCATCGAATGACGAAGACGAGATGGGCTTCCCACGATTCGATAGACTGGGTCGCTTACGTCACCCGTATCTCGATTCTCAAGAACCGCCCTTCGTATCTGAAGACAGCCCACCCAGAACGTCTTATTCGAATAAAAGCAGCCGACAGTCGTCCTTAAAACGTGTCAAATATCGCCAATCTGAGGATAAAGATGCACAATATTATGAACAAAGCGACAGAGATGACTCTGATGATTACGCATATCCAATAGATACAATCAAACGAGCGCCAAAAGTGACAAAATCTTCGAGTTACATGTTCGAACGCACAGAATCTGTAGCCTATTCGGACACAGAACCCGACAACGAATACAGAGGCAGTCCTTACCCGGAGAGATTTGAAGAAGACATGTTCCGAACCCAAGAATGTTATCCACAGTTTGATGAAAATGGTGAAAGCCGTTTTCCCAGGGACTTAGATCAGAGATTTAGCTTAAATAACGTGGAACGATTCTATTCAAGTCACTATGTCGATTCGCAAGCCTCTAGTGACAGTCCTGAACAGAAGTTTGACGTTTCGACGATTCCTCCGCCGCTATGTTCTGACGACGAGCGCGAATAAATCATACGCTTTTGCACATTCGTAGCTTCTTTCCTTAACTGCTTCTTTATCTAAAACACGTCATAAATGTAAAAAAACACTTTCCTTTTTCCAAGAAACTTTTTCCAAGTTTCCATTAAAATGGATTCCTATATTGGCTAATATGTAGGGTAACCTGAAATGAAAATTCCTGATTAATGAAATATATGAAACAGACAGAAATGTCTGACCCATGCCCCGCTAGGGAATTATGAGACTTACCCTTTTTCGGTACTTGGGCCTTTTTAGTAATTCACGCATTAAATATTTTTAATATTTAATAATTAGCGATAATTACGAATCGATTGACTTATCTTAGCTTTATAAGTTTACATTATCTCAAGTAGGGTAAATAATTTATATTGGTAGATAAATTGAATGATGCGTTAAAATTCATGGATAATTCTGCTTCGTTAAGAACGTTCTAAGCAATCTATAAACTGACAACTCTCTACAACTTTTTAGGTAAAAATAAAAAAACCGGCCAAGTGCGAGTCGGACTCGTGTGCGAAGGGTTCCGTACCATTATCTATAAAAACGGCAAAAAAAATCATGTCTGTTTTATGAGAGCCCCCTTAAATATTTGTTTTATTTTAATTTAATTATTTATTTTTAAAGTGAATATATAACTAAATATTCTGTGAATATTTCAAGGCGTTATCAATATCGAGCAAAAACGAGCATAAAAACGTTTGTTATATGGGAGCTCCCTTAAATATTTATTTTATTCTGTTTTTTAGTATTATGACAGAGATCCATCATCTGTAAAAATTTCTGTATAACGCACGGTTCATGAGATGCAACCTGGTGACAGATGGACAGCGGAGTCTTAGTAATAGCGTCCTATATTATCCTTTGGGTACGGAATCCTAATAAACGATACCGCTTCAAATCTATTGTCTTCCTCACAACGCGTAGAACAATCTAGACAAGCAATCCACGGACAAGTCTATACAAATGTTTGAGGAAGTTTAGTTAATACCGTATATGGGCATATCTCCGCAATGTTCAATCCCGAATCAATGGATTTATCGTTAAGACGTTACACGTATAAATTTCGTTTGTACGCGAATCGATTGACCTTTATGTATAGATAAAATTGGTCATGTTTTTTCAAATGTTTATTACGTTCTATGAAGTTTTCTGTAAAACCAATTACCGTTTCTTGTGCGGACGACGCTCCGTAGATAATAGAACTCGGCGTTTATTTGGTGCCAAATTATTTTTACTTTCTAGTCATATCTATATAATTTAGTTTTTATTGTATACGTATTATAAAAATGCTAATATATGACAGAATACGACAGTGAAATGCAATAATGTGAGTGTGTGTGTGTGTGTGTGTGTGTAATGTGTATGACAGAAAATTGCAACATGACATAACAATGTATGACAGAAATTAATTGTACACATTCGACTGACAAATTGGTATCTCCAGTTGACAGTTGAAAAATCTATGGTTTGGAGATCCAACTGTCAGGTTTGGATCTTCAAACCATAAACAATTTGTCAATTTTGGCCGTTAGGAGACTCCTAAGTCAAGATTAGAGCAAATTGTCATTACTTGTCTAAACTTATTATTATTTCGTTATTTAAGGATTAGTTCAAGGCTGTGAATTTTTTTAAAGACGCAATCGCATTTCGTAAAGTGCTCAATACATTTTGATTAACTATATAGCACATGAAACAGCAATACGTTTTTAATAAATATGCCAAATAAATGTGCCAAAGTCTGCTCAAATATTATAAGCCACGGGGCTTATAGCGATAAATTTTGGCATGGTGTGAGTTGATATCGTATGATGATTGCATTCTCCATTCATCTTATCTAATGTGTGTGTTTTTCTTAATTCTAGAGTTTCCATATCTTTGCTTTGTCATTGTAAATGACATTGTTTCTTAAGTCTTTAATCTTTATATCTCTATCACAGGCATTTTTGTATCCTGTATCTAAAATAAATAAATAGTTAACTAGAGGTTTTGGTGGTTCGGAATTTTCTAATAACCCAAGTTAAATAATTTTAAACGTTGAACAACATTTCGATACGCTAGTTTGATTCGATATCAACTCTTACTAGGGCCATTCGTAAAATTCATTCATTCCCGGGTTCCAAAAAACGAGTGATAAGTTATCTACACGGCTAGGTCTCTATAATATACCATCCGTATCTTAAATTACAGCTCGTTGTTTATAGGACCCGGGCGTTAATACAGGATTTAATTGTATAGATAAAAATTTATAATATTTTTTTTATTGTTTAACAAAGTTAAGTGTAAGTATGAGATATTTAAAACAATAGACATTCTTCGGATTAGATTTGTACCCTTGACTAAAATTGTAAACATTGATTCGTACGCCACAGATTAGTTTTCACGACGATAAAAGACGGATGTTTCCCATTTGATTGACGCGTGCCTGTGTGTGGCATTATTTCTTCGAAAGGTATACAAAATTTAAAAAAAAAAATTGTTATTTTTTTGTTTTTGGAATGGCACTTTTACTTGAAAGTTGACTTTAATCAAAGTTAAATGTGTGGTCTATGAATCTCAGCCCCATAATGTGTTGTGTTGATCTAAAAGTGCCAAATTTTGACAGATGTCTCGTTGCCATGGAAACGCCAAAATATTACTGCTTACTATGAAATCGTACGGTTTATATAAGAATCTGTTATCTCTAGATACGCTAATCCATACTTAACACTGCGTGTTATTAATTCGCGGACAATTATCCACAACTCGTTGTTATGTGGTTAAACCAATTTTACGGATAATTCTCAAATGAAATCATGAAAGTCCTAATTGAATTATTGGAGAAATTTACCTTTTTTTAATGGATAAAATTTAAAAATTTGAGTAAAATGAAATAATAAAAAAGTTATGGGACTTTAAAGTTGCGCTTGCAAGAATTGTTAGACGCGGATAGGTCAAATGACGTCACAGGCGAATCGGAAATACTCAATAATCCATTTCTAAGTCATTTATTGATGGATTATATTTTTTTTTTCAATGATTGATTAGTTTTGATCTATATTTTATTACGTTGAATATAATATTAACATCATTAATCTTCTCCATTTACGGTCGATTCTCCACAATTCGTTAGTAAAAAGCTCAAACTCGCAATACCGTTATAAATTGTGGAGAATTTTCCATAAAACTTTGTGCCAAAATGTCGTACATAGAAGTTAATAAAACATAACGAATGTAATGAAAACATAACGAATGTAATGAAAACGTAACGAATGTAATGAAAACCTAGTTTAAGAATTTGATTAGAAAAATTTCTCGCTGCCCCATTCATCTCCCATTTAATAATAATTTATAGTTGAAATGGAAAAATGTTATGAATTGTATCGAATAGTGAAGTTAATTTGTTAAGATAATGTGTTAGTTCCTCGGAGGTTAAAACATACAATATCAGTAACTTTATAATTATTTTTAACAATTTTAAGTATATTTAAATTTTTTAACAATTTTAGTATTTTTAAAATCTTTAATTTTTTTAACAATTTTAATATCAAATATTAAGTGTGTACATTTTATAATATGCAAATATTGTGTGAATTATTTAATTTTTTAAGTGAAATATTTATATTTAACGTCAGTATTTTTTGTTAACATTTATTTTATTTTAATAATATTTTCTTGCTTGTGTAACTATTTTATTTATTTGCAATTTTGATTTAAATATAGTTTTTATATACACAAACAAAAATGACACATTATCTTGACAAGTGGCGGCAGTGTTAGTATGAACTCACAATAATTATCCTATAATAACATATGGAACTGATGTCAGACGCTTTATAATTAATGAGGGCGAAATTATTGTTTTTTGAATCGGGTAAGATTTTTACAATATTATTTAGAAAAAAATAAATGCCATCGCATTTTGTGGCAGTATGTACCATTTTTATCGACTTCAAAAAAGGAGGAGGTACTCGATTCGACGCTGTTTTTTTGTTGTTTTTTATGTTTGTTACTTCAGAACTTTGAGTGAAACGATTTCGATGATTTTTTGTTTGAAAGCTGGCGCTTCCCGCGTTCTCCCTTTTAAATTTCATAAAAATCTGTTCAGTAGTTTAAGAGTTACAATTTGAAATCAGTTTTTTTTTTTGTTAAAATTTTACTACATTATTTTGAAATATTATTTATTTACTTCGAAACAGGAGGTACTTTATACTTCTGAGATGGTCCCATGTAAATTTTATTCAGATCGATCGGGTCGTTTTGGAAAAATTCAACAAAATAATAATCATTCCACAAGCAAGTTTGTTTCCACATTATTATTATTTTTTCTACTTTTTATTGCAGTTTGAAGTCGGTATATATATATATATATATTTTAATTTTAAAATTCCTATATGATTAATACTGCTACAAAATGTCACGGTATTGCTATGCCAGTAATGTAACCCTATAAATATCCTCACGCTAAAATGTACCTTATAGACTTGATAATGTAGTTAATTGAGGCCAAATTTGTTTGGCAACGTGTATATTTGGATATAGGATGAATGTTTAAAAAAAAATTTTTTATTTTTTTTGAGGTAACTTTTAGGCCGTTTAAACGACTTAATGAAAAAACAAGAGGTGTTGTAAGTTGGACATATGCGTGTCTGTGTAACGTATCGACCGATTTCGATGCGGTTTTGTTGTTTGATATCTGACTTCGATCTCGGCTACTTTTAGAAGTCGGTTCATTTGTTTATTATTCTTTTTTCAATCGTAATGTTCTCTGGTAATTTAATTCACTTTTTTTTTTGAAGTTGATTTTTTTAAAATAACCCACGCAAAGTCTGTCATCTGCCCAAGAGTTACCTCGGTTATAGATTAGATGAGAAATGTTATGTGATTATCAAATAGATAAAAACTTTATCACTTTTGTGATCTCTAAACGCGCGGTCTATTGCGGGTTTTTTTTAAATTAAATATTTTAAACTGGCTGTGTCGTTCTCGCGATTAAAATTTGGGTGGGGGTTGGGGGGTGTATTAGTAATACCTTCCAAATATAAATAAAAATTTGCATAAAGATTGAAAAGAAACACGCGAAATTTTTAACCGATTTCATAAAAGGCGTTGGTTCTCAATGCGACTGAATTTTTTTTGGGATTTTGTTGATTCTATTTTTGTTTGAAAGCTGGTGCTTGTCGTGTGGTCCCGTTTGAATATCATCAAAATCTGTTCAGTAGTTTTAGAGTTACTATTGGAAGTCGGTTTTTTTTTTGTTACAAATGTTTACAAAAAAATCCAATAAAAGAATCAAACAGCTTTAAAATCCGTATTGTGGATAACAGTGGCTCGTAGATTATTAACCCAGGAATCAAACTTCGACCCGCAGATTGACCGCGTATAACGAGTATTTATCATTCTTTAAGTGTGTCTGAATGTAAATCTTTACTTATAATCGTTATTCAACACAAATGTTGTCTCTTCGTTGAAATAATTTCACATTAGAACGTTTGAGATGTTGATCAAAGTTGAACAATGCTTATGAGTGAAGCGGTTTCTTGTCTCGTCTCTGATTCCACGAGTTTTAACCGACTTGATGAAGGAGGTTTTTAATCTGGCTGTAGGTGCTTTGTTTGTCAGAATCTCGGAATTATTAAGTACATATGAACTAATTTGGATTTTTTTCACGTTTCGAAAGATGTACTTTTTTTTAGAGTTTGTTTAAAATCTATTGATTTACCTATAGAAAGAAAACTACCAAATTCTAAATAAAATATATGAGACCGGTGAAGTGTTTAGATGAAAACAAACAAAGGAACATTGAATATTAAAATCTGTTAATTGCATATAAATAGATTGAAATCAAACATACAGTCTTATTAAGAACCTTCTGAATTGCATTCAGAATCAAAGCGGTGACAGTTGCGTATCTGATTACCGTTATCACCAACCTAATCTTAGGAGACGTCTACCTATCTCTTACTGTTGTGAAGGGAACAAAGGAGACATATAATCTTAGCTTAGGAGACGGCTACCTATCTCTTACTGTTGTGAAGGGAACGAAGGAGACATATAATCTTAGCTTAGGAGACGGCTACCTATCTCTTACTGTTGTGAAGGGAACGAAGAAGACACAACATCACTTAGGAATCTCCTGAGCTAAGATTAGGTTGGTGAAAACTGTCATAACGCTCGTATTCTAGAACTAGAATCAAGAGTTGTCAAACTGTTTCGCTAAGGAGTTTGACATTTCTGACAGTTCTCGAGTTGTTATAACTTAAACGTTCTGGGAAACGGGCAAAGTTGAATGAATATATTATAGTGTTAGTTAGTGCAATAATTTTCATCAATAAATCGAATAGTTTTTAAGTATTTCGACTTTTCGATGGAGATTGTACAATCCGTTTAGTATATAATGTTAATTCGTTAGAATATCGTTTTTCGAGGGATTGGTATGTTTAGAATATTTACTGGTTTTTTTTTTTCGTATTTATTATCTATCGCGCGGCCGTAGATCACGTTTGACACTGACAACTTTCAGCCTTACGAAATTTGTCACTGTCAAAAGACATATATGTCATGTTACTCTTCATTTCGATGTTGGGATATGTCATCTCTTGATGAACAGTCGTCGTGACTGACAGATATGTCATTTGTCAGTCGTAAGTCTAACATGTGACAACTAAGTGATAACATTCTATTTCAAATAGGCATGTTAATATACGTCAAAACTGAGTATGTTTCAATCACACTGCACTTTTTAGTGAAGTGTCAAATGTGATTTATTGGAACGAAATTAAGTGTAAAATACCCATGCAATACTACCCAGCTAGGGTTAGTTAAACAATAAATAAACAATTAACGAACACTTCTTTTGTATTGAAATTACGCCCTACAGAGTGGATAAGCCGTTGGATTACTATTACCATATAATTTTTTAGCTTTTTTCGTCTGTATGGCACATTAGCTGCCTTTTCTAGCTAATAGAGAGAGGAATATTATATTCATTTTACAAGTAATAAAATAAAGACAAGTAATAAATATATAATACGATTTATATGTGTGATATATAAATACTAAAGATGTTTTTGATATGTATATAAATGAATAAATTATAAATTTTGAGTAAAATGAAACAAACACAAAAATCAATAAAATATCTCTTGAAATGAAAAAGTTATGCGACTTTGAAATTGCGTTTGCAAGAATTGTTACACGCGGATAGGTCTAATGACGTCACAAGCGAATCAGAAATACTTAAATCTATTTCTAAGTCATTTATTTATGGATTTTAAATATTTTTTCAATGATTGATTAGTTTTGATATATATTTTAATACCATTACGTTGAATATAATATTAACATCAAAAGTTCTCCATTAAAGGCGTGACGATATTATTATATATTTGCGTTTATTTCTTGTATATAGGACATTTTATTGGTGATTTTAAAAGATCTCGCTTTATAGGAAGGGAGTAGGTTTTATATACATATTACATAGCTCTTTACCCGACTTTGAAAGAAGGTGACGTGGTGACGTTTTGTTCATTCGATCATTTGTTTATTAAATATCAAATTTATGATTTTTTTTTTGTTTGATAAATTTCTCAATACGACAACGTGCATTATCCACTCTGTGAAAATTCATCAAAACGTTCAACTTTTTTACCTTGAAAGTGTGACAAACAAACATTAGCTGCCGGGAAATTATGTAAGTTGTTATATCAAATTTTGTAGTCGTTTTTTCCACGTTTTATTTTTGTTATTGTACCATTTCGGGTTTATTAATTTTGTTGTTGGTATATTTTTTGCGTTTATCATTGTACTGTTTCGTGTTTAAATGTTTTTTTTTTATTTTACATCCAATTGTATTTTTCAATTTTTTTACAGGTGTATGCATGATTTTTCTGTTTTAGATGTATTTTTAGATGTATCAATTATTTATTATTAGCCAATTCCTTTGTTATGAACTTTATTTGAATTTTGTGTACTTAAAACATAATTTGCATGCATGTTCATGACACTTAGATAAAGTCGAAAATTAATAAATAAAAATAATTGAATTATAAATTGTATCTCAAACTTGAAAACTCATTTTCTTATAATATCTTAAATTGTCTTTTTCTCGTTAATATCACCGACGAGACGAAACATTTTGAGTTAGTGCTCCTGTCTTCTGCATGTCCCGGGTTCGAATCCCGGTTTGTTTCCGAGTCTTTGTTGTTTATATATGTATTTATTGTAGTACCCTCGTTTCTGATTGCCATAACACAAGTGCTTCAGCTACTTTTGTATCAGAGCAATGTATTCGATGTATGTCCCAACTATTATTATTAAGAACCTTAAAGAATATATAATAATTTATATATAGATGATTAAATATGTATGTTTTTATACAGAAATATCTCCAGAAGACCAAACGGTATCTTCGGCGAGCCTCTGTATGTCTCCAAGCGGTGTGCCCTCCGTTCCTCTACACACGTCCACTCCATTCGAGAGCCAGGCACTGAATGGATACGATAGAGCGAGACGGAATGATAATGACAGAAACAGCGATATTGGGAACAGAGATGTAGTAGATGCGGTTAATGGGAATATTAATGGTGTGTTTTATTTATCTATTAATTATACTTCACTACATATTATAAGTCACGTCAAATTATCTCCTTTTAAGAGATAGAATGGGTATAGTAAGCTATCCTTGAAAGGTACATATATGCCATGAAGGACTTTTTTGAACATCTATAAAAGAGGAATATCCCACAATGCATTGTTTTGTTATATCTCAAAGGGATTGGGCAGCGTCTTCGATGAAAGTTCCCAGATGTCTTGACTTTTTCCGACATTTCCAATTATCATCATATTTCAACAAATTTACACAAATTATATACTTAAATCTTAAATAGACCGCCTCCTTGGTCTAGTGGTTACAACTGGAAGGTCCTGGGTTCGATTCCCGTTGGAGACAAGAAACTCGGCAGGGCATAGAAGGCTGATCACCTATTTGCCCCTAATTAAAATATCGATCATTAAAACAGATATAAAATTCATCTACCCCATACCCCACTAGGAGACAAGGGACACACTCACACATAAACGTCACTTTATTTATTGGTGTATGATAATTCGTTCAGTAGTTTTTACGTTCGCGAACAGACAGACGCTGCGGACGACGATTTTGTATTATATATAATATGTTCAAGTTAGCTTGATCTTTTTGAAAGACGGGCTAGTGATGGGAAACAGGAAATATCTAGTAGTTCCAAAAATAAAGTTTTAAAATATTGTAACTGTGACGATATGGCGTGGGTGTATTTTGTGAAATTATTTATTGCACTAGACATTTGAAACATTGGGTAGATAAGCGACGGTGGGTCAATATTCATAATAAGTACCTATTTAATATAACAGGGTTACTTTTGAACCTCCCGCCAAATTTAAATAGGTGGTTCAGACCATGAAATAAACAACTCCCAAAGAAACACGGGTCGAAAACAATGATCTTTAATAATGTTTTTTTTTGAGTTAGCCTGTTATTCGTGCCCCATCCGTCCGACCGATGTAACATTGTACAAGCGTCTATTATTTTCAGTTCCTATTTAAATTTCACTTTGAAGCAAAAAAAGTCTTAAAATTTTCGGATAACGCTTGAATCTTTAGAGACTTTTGTGTTATATATATTTATTTAATATTTTTAAAATCAATAAATTAAGAAAATAATATGTCCGTCATTGCAAAGTTATATCGATCAGAAAAATTTACATCTGTCAAAAAGATCGAGCTAACTTGTACAGGGTATAGTGATTTGTTTCAGTGAACGTGGTATCGGAGTCGACCAGTATGGACGTGCTGAGTGGCGGCGAGAGCGACGCGGGGGACACCTTAACCAGAAGAAATAATAACAACAGGTTGGTACGCAGCAGTTGCAGGTCGAAGTCATCGCTTTCATACAGGGTTCGAAAAAATCCGATTTTTATGATAAAAATCAAAAATCCGATTTTTATGATATATATCCGATATAAATCGGATATAATTCGCACCTTTAGTAATATAAAGACTCAAGTCAAAATTTGTATAAAGTGTTATTTTAAATTAACTACTTACAGTGTAGTTATCAAAGAATTAAAAAAAATTCACATTTATAACTTAATAATAAGCATTTTATTGAAAAAGTAAGGTGTAATGTAGAAATCCAGAATCTTTAAACGCGATTTTCCAAAAAACTACTTTTTTGTATTATGCCCTTATATTACTAAGGGTGCGATATATCCAGGCCAAGAAAAAGAAGCTAATTTCATTCTGTAATTGGATTACACTTAAAAATGTCAGAGGAATTTTTATAAAAATATAAGTCTTTAAGTAGTAAGTAGTCAAATTACCACTTGTTTAGTTAAAAATAATAATTTCAATAAAAAGCCATCCGTGCTGGTTTAGTAAAATGGAATTTCTCCAACTCTAAATGGGGTTGCCATTTTAGGAAACAAACTAAATTATGCTGAATTGTAGTTTTTCGATACGTGTTTCCTTATGAAACCAATATTTAGATTTACAATTTTTGAAATTATGAAAAAAAAGAGAAGAGAAAGAAGAAGAGAGGTGCCTCCATGAGCATAGATAAATTGTTTATCCCAACACAATTTTTTCAATTCGTAATAGTTCTTTCTAAAATTTGTGCTAATAGATAGATAACTTTTTTCAGTTTATCGTCTCGTATGACGTTGGGTGACATGACTTGTAAGCGAAAGTCTGGTGACGTCACTTACTACATCGCCAAAGAGTTGCTCATGACAGAGAGGACGTACAAGAGGGATCTCGAACTTCTCACTGTTGTAAGTAGCTCTCAAACACATTTAAGGCCTGCCTTCTGTGCCAAAAGGTCCCCGGGTTTGAATCCCGGTAGGTACATTTATTTGTGTGATGAGCACGAATGTTTCCGAGTCTTGGTTGTTTATCAATATGTATTTATTGTGGTACCCTCGTTTCTGATTAAAATAACACAAGTGCTTTAACTACTTTGGGATCAGAGCAATCTATGCGAATTGTGCTGATTATTATTATTCAGACACAAATATGTAACACACATATGTGTGTTTGTTTCTGGATGTTATTTTTATTTATAGTTCGCTCAATTAAATATATGGAAAGCAAAAATTCATTTGAAATTTCAGCTATTAAGAAACAAAAATACCCGCAAATACACCATATAGTTTATACATTAGAACAACTAGATGGCGCCACGTGAAGTACATTTAAACACGGGCACAGGAATGTATATTTCATTCACAGAGTTGCTCTAAGTATATAAAAATAAAATTTGAATTATAATATATAGTACAGTCCAAAAATAGTAGTTACCTGGAAAGTTTTGAAAATTGGTAAATTTATAGATTTTGGTGTGCTTTTTCCGAATTTTGACTTTGACACCTCGTATTTTTATCGCTCGCGCCGCCATATTGGAAAAAATGGCGCCTAAAAGCAGTTTTTGACAATATTTCATTTCCGACTCATTTAAACTAGAGACAATTTTATCTATAATTTATGTATCTAAGTATCTTTTTTTTTCATAAAGTCAAAACTTACAAATGATTAATAGTAATAACGGTCTTATTTTCAGACGTGGTCGAAGCGCGTTGGCTCCATTGGCCGCACAGCGTCTTCTGGAGCTGAGGCAGCCGCTCTGGCGAAGGCGTGCCTCGCCTTGGAGCCCCTGGCCCTGCCCGCCGGAGCCCTACTCGCCAGACTGGATAGAGCCCTGGCCTCATCTAGCAAACAGCACGGTTAGATATATCTATGTAGGATATTATCACAAATTTGCTACAAACACTTTTAGCACTAAATCTTTATTTTTTTATCAATACAAAACCACACATCGCAACAAATACTTTATAAAAAGCCGCTTGACTCTTGACATTAAACTGGGGTTGCCAACAAAAAAGTAAAATATACAATTATTTATTTATGAAATTATAACACATCTATCTTTATAAATGGGGAAAAAAGTGTTTTTGTTTCTATAAATTTAAAAAAGATTTCAATTTCAATGATGATTTTTTAAATGTTTTTATTTTTTCAAATTAATGTTTTGTATTGTGATGAAAATTGCAAAACCTTGAATTTCAATTTCAAAATAACAAATCATAAACCGACTTTTATTCACGTGTTATTTAAGAGAATTTCGTTTGATCTGTTTGGGAGATATAATGCTACAGACATGCATGCGTGGACCAGCCGGCCGAGTTAGTGAAATTATTAATTTTAATTAATTTGAACAAGTAAAAAATAAATAAATATTATAAATATTTAATACTTTTTTTTTCAGACGAAGAACCGGAGTATAGAAAAATTGCTGATTTACTGTTTGACTATTTGTCAAATACATATGATGTGAGTATGGATTTTACAAATTTTGACATTTTTAGGCTTTGTGACGTGTTTTGGTAAAGTGGCATAACTTATCTGTCTGTTACGATTTAATGCCTAAACCTATGAATCTTGATTTGTGAATTCCCGTATCCCCTAGTGGGGCATGGGGCAGACACATCCGTTTCGCTGATCATTTTCTTCCTTTTTTTAGCCTTATGTGACTACCCAACCGGAATATTCATTTGTTTCCTAGGGATTCTAACTCAGGACCTTCGGTGACTTAGCCATGGAGGCAGTATAGATAGATAGACGAGAACAGTTTTTCGTAAAAGATGTAAAATCAAGTATTGTATTGGGTAAGGGTTCTGGTTTCTGTTGTTCAGGCGTACGCAGAGTACACGGAGCAGGCCGGTGCGCTGGTGGCGTTGGTGGAGAGTGCTCGGAGGCGCGGCGGCGCTGCCTCAAGGGAGGCCTCCGCCTTCGACGCCTCCTCGCCGCTGCCGCTCGCCTCTCTGCTGCTGCGCCCGCTGCATCGCTTGCTGCATTACTGCACGCTGACGCACGGTGAGCATTTTTCATTAAAGAACAAAAACTGACTCCGCGAACTTTGTATCGCTTCAGAGTCACATGACACCTAAAACGTCATATAAAATATAATTTTAATAAAAAAAACCGACTTCAAATTGTAACTCTAAAACTACTGAACAGATTTTGATGAAATTTAAATGGGACCTTTTGATGGTTTATGTGTTTTTTAACGTTAAAGCAATCTAATTATATTTTGAGACGAGAACAAAATCTGAATGTATGCTCATTTAATTACACTAAAATAGCGAAATATACTAATTACATGCATTATTCAAACAAGAAAAAAAAAAATGGATTAAAAACTGACCTCTGAAATGTTTGCCTTTTAACGTAATTATCCCGGACGAACTCCACAATCTGTTTCTGCGTTTTGCCGCTATATCTGTTTACATATATAATATAGTGTTGAAATTTAAAAAACCGACTTCAAATTGTAACTCTAAAACTACTGAACAAATTTTGATGACCACACGCGAAGCACCAGCTGTCAAATATAAGAAGAATCATCAAAATCGATTCACCCAGTCGAAAGTTGAAATTTGAAATGATAATATCCTGCTTCGTCTAGCTGGTGCCTGGTTAGATCACCATCGACTCTTTATTTACTAGTAAATGTTTAATTTCCAGAGTTGTGGTCAGCCACATGTGGCCAGCAAGCGCTGTCCGCCCACGAGCTGGCCAGCAAAGCGGGAAACCTCGCCCTCACGCAGCTCCGGCATGTCGAGAATCACGCAGCACTCTGCCAACTCCAGAGGGATATTGTCGGTGAGATCTTATACAATTCACGGGTAACTTCCAGGTGAATTAACAGTCTTTTAGAAGACTTACGTGGGGATCCAACACGTGGTGGTATATTTGAGAAGTTTATTGTGGGAGAGACACCAGCCGTATGACGAGACTATCCACCAGATGAGACTATCCAAAAAGGAATTAATAAGATTGGCTGGTACTAGATGGGGCTAGAATTTGGGACTATTAGGGACTATGCGATTTTAGTTTTTTAGTTAGGGCATCCATTAATTACGTCACATGAATTTCATGGTTTTTTGACACCTCCCCTGTCCTTGTCACAGCTGGTCACATTTGTGAGTCACCCCCTCCCTAGTGTGACGTCACATATTTTGCAATTTCGCTTAATATTTTTGAGTATTTCGTTAATAGTGCAAAAGTTCGTGTTTACATAGATTTGGTAATGTGACTTCACGAAATTAAACCCCCTGCCACCCTATTGTCACACTTTGTCGACCCCCTCCCACCACCTTAACGTGTGACTTAATTTATGGATGTTCCCTTATGTATAGTTTTTGCTTTCATTTTGAAAACTGTCTTAAAAAGCGCATTAAATATAAAAACTGATAGTAAATTTTTTTAAATTTTACTAGGTACACAAAATCGCTTGGAACTTTGTCACAGTAGAGCTTTTATGTATACAAATACACTTGTTTTTGTTTTATTCAAAAAGAGCAAGTAGTTTTGATGTTACGTGCATTTAAATTTCATCAGCTCGTCAGCAGCGTGACGTCACAGTACAACACTCGCTCCCTCTCTCTGTGTCTCCTAGAGCAGCAACGCGACGGACTGCGCGAGCTGTTGTAAAATGACGTCACGTCGTCCTATTTTTAAAATTCTATATCTCGGGAACAAATTTACGTCTCAAATAGTTTTCACACGATTTTTCCATTTCCAATAGAGAAATACTGTGGGCTAAAAATCATAATGCGTGAACATTCTCCATTTTCAGGATACGACAAGTTATTAGTGGCTGAACGTGAGTTTGTGCGTCTTGGGTGCGTTTACAAACATTCCTCGAAGGGGCTGCAACAACGGATGCTATTCCTGGTAAAGTGCTTTAGAAAAATAAAGTGAAGTCCCGTGTCCCCTAGTGGGGAATGGAGCAGATGCATTTCACATCTGTTTCACTGATCGATTTTTTCTTTAGGTGATCAGCCTTCTATGTCCTGCCAGACCGAATTTTTTTTTATCTCCACCGGGAATCGAACCCAGGACCTCTCAGTTGTAACGCTTACGCGCTTACCACTAGACCAAGGAGGCGGTCTGCTTCGCTTTAGAGAAATAGTAGTTTTTAATTTTGATAATTCAAAAAAACTAGTGTGCTGACCACACGACTGAAGTAAAACTTAAGAGGATTGCAAAGCTGTACATTTTCATACAAAACGATAACGTTTTTCCCTCCATAAAGTCTAAATTTTCAAAATTTTTGGAAATGTAGATAAAATGAAAAACTAGGTTCGTACGTTTTTGATTTAAAGAAATATTGCCTATAATATGTAATATTTAAATATTTATCAGCATCTAAATATCTATATTTTTTACTTAAAATCTTCTTCGAGCGTTTAATTTTTTTTAAATGAAATTAAACTGAACTATTAAAAAAGAAACGGACAGACCGAGATTACCTCACGTTCTTGATAATGGTGTTAATAATGCGACTTTTTATACATAGATTTGATTATTTTTTTCAGTTTAGCGACCTGCTGCTGATAGCGTCGAAGTCTTCGAGCGGTCAATTCCGTGCGCACAGCGTCCTTCCCCTGTTTCGCCTGAGAATCGAACCCAGCGAATTGCCGCACTCGATCAACGTTATGGGTAAGATTATTTTGTTACATATAAAAAATGCTTTTTAAAATTCAGTATCTCGGGAGCAAATTGACGTATTAAATAGTTTTTCTCACACGCTTTTCCATTTTCAATAGAAAATACGATGGGCTAAAAATCAAAATGGCCCTACATTGAGGCCTCATGGCTAAGCGGTCTTATAAACGTACCGCGAAGCCTGAGGTACCGGGTTCGATCCCCGGTCCCGAATACAATTTATAATTTAATTTGTATTTGTATTCGGTCTCTGTTAAGGCTGCCATTGCAGGACGGGGTGTCATAAGTGTTACGAAAGAGTGGTTGAATTTCTACAGGCTCGCCTGATTCAACCAAACCAACAAAAATTGTGAGTTGCCTGGAAGAGATCGCTTATTAGCGATAAGACAAGCAACAAAGTGTGTAAAAAAAAAATTGTGTACGTTTTCCGCTGTCGTCAATTTCCAATGTTTTCTTTTACATTTCAGATGAAGAAATAACAGTATTAATAAGTTTGAGCAATGAAGTGGAATTCTCCGGATGGTGGGATTCGCTCTCGGAGAGCATTGAGCACGCGACCGAAACTAATCTCGACACGCAACTGACGCACTTCGATAACGATTTAGGTGAGTATACCTCTTTTTAACCGACTTCAAATAAAATTTATTGAATATTTACAATAATGTACTTAAATATATTTACAAAAATACAAAAGGCTCATCAAAGCCGTTAGGGTGCGTACCCAAAATACTGGCTACATTACCGCGTTGATTTACATTACTGATGGTATGACACTGGTGGCTTGGAGTCGTGGTAAGGCGCTTGTGTGGGACGCTACTTGCGTCGACACACTGGCGTCTTCGCATCTCCATGCTACTTCCGTGGCTGCTGGTGGCGCGGCATCGATTGCAAAAAGCAACAAAAGGCGAAAATATGAAAGTCTCATGGATTCTTATATTTTCGTTCCTTTTGGAGTGGAGACTTTGGGTCCATGGGGGCCAGAAGCGCGTCGATTGTTTAAAGAGATATCGACGCGCTTAGTTGAGAGCACAGGAAACCCGAAAGCTGGCTCATATTTTGGCCAACGCGTTAGTATAGCAATACAACACTTCAAATAATAGTGTTAAAATTTTAACAAAAAAACCGACTGAATTGTAACTGAAACAACTGAACAGATTTTGCAATTTAAATGGGATCACATTGGAAGGACCAGCTTTTAAAAAAAACAGCGTCGAATTGAGTATCTACTTTTTTGAAGTTTTTAAAAATAAGGAGGTTCTCGTAAGTTATTTGTATGTTTGTTACCTCAGAACCGGGTGTTTGTTATCTGACTGGGTGAACCGATTTTGATCTTTTTTTTTTGTTTGAGTTACAATTTGAAGTCGATAATAAAAACTACTGAATGGATAATCATGCCATTTTCACAAGTAGGGTGATTCATGAGGAAGGTTTTGTTGTATAACTTTTCAAGCTTTTGTGTGAATTGGTTGAAATATCACAGTTGGAAAATTCAAGCTCCATGGGAGCTTCATAGAAAACGCTGCCTGATCGATTTGAGATAAAACAATGCATGGTGGGATATTCCTCTCTTATAGATGTACAAAAAAGTCCTTAATGGCTTATATGTACCTTTCAAGGATAGCTTACTATATCCATTATATCTTTTATTGGCGGTACGAAGTTTTCCGGCTCATCTAATATAAGTTTAATTTACAAAGACCACATTTAAAGTAAACTGTACGTGGAATGAAAAAAAATGTAATAAATCAAACTTATTTTAAGTTTTGACAAAGTTTTACGTACGCCTCAATGTATTTTTGACCGCCTCCTTGGGCTATTGGTAAGCGCGTAAGCGTTACAACCGAGATGTTGATGGAGCGCGAATTAATGTTTTGAGTTATTTATACATTTATTCAAACCAACTCGTAGATTACGCAGGCTGTAAATTTTTATCTAAAGATATTTATTATATATACACATTCACAAAGATGGTCAATAAGAATAGGAAAAAAAAAACAATAGACAGGGAAAAATTAATGACATATAGAAAAAAAAACTAACAGAGGTTCTGAGTTTGATTCCCGGTAGAGATAAGTAGGCTGATCACCTACTTGCCCCTAAAGAAAAAAAAATCGATCAGTAAAATGTGAAATGCATTTGCCCCATACCCCACTAGGGGACACGGGACTTCACTTTCAATGTATTTTACGTATATGTTACAGATAATACGGATATTAACACAAACTTGTCGACGTCGAACGCATTGAGTTACGTGTGTTGGCATCGAGCGACTTCGCTTACGAGAGATCACCTGCATCTCGCGATGAGGGTGAGTTCACATTCAAATTTCAAAAAAAATTGAAAAAAGTAGCTTTAATTTGATGGAATTTCTCAAAAATCAACACGAATTTAGTGCCTGAGTTCTGTGTACCCGATTTTGATTTCTTATACCTAATTAATAAAAGAAATTTTATCTCATAAAGTCTGCTTTTAAGAGTAACGTCTAAGCATTTGTCGAAAATCATATTTTTTATCATCGTGTAAAGTACAAAAGCACTTTTTTATAAATTGAGTTTTTGGTTATTTTTCAATGTAAACATTCAAACAATAGTCATTAAAAAACAGACACAAAAAAGATATTTTTTGTTGACTTGTGTAATGTGTGAAAATTCGCCAAAATCTGATTGACAGTTTTTGTGTGGTGCCCGAACACAGAAACAATACAAGCAGACAAAATCTTATATCATCAGATTTGCAGTTCAATTTGTAATTGAAACCGCCTCCTTGGCTAAGTGGTTTACGCGTCTGCGTGTTGCGCTGGAGGTCCTGGGTTCGAATCCCGGGGGACAAGTTAATGTTCCGGTTGGGTGGGTACAAGAAGGCTGATGACCTTCTTGCCTATAAAGAAAATGATCAGTGAAACATACAGCAGTGTGTCTGCCCCATGCCCCATTAGGGGTTACGGGAATTCAATATATTATTCATGATTGTATAGATATCAAAGGAAGCTATAAAATTGATGGTTTTTTTATTTATTGACATGATATTAATATTGTATAATACAATAATAATATTATTTATACACATAACAGTATAGTTTATTTTATTGTATTAATTAAGTTAATGTTAAGTTTTTTAAGAGATATGCTAGTTTTTAAATATATAGTGTTGCTGAAAACAGTGTTTTATAATATTTTTTCAATACGCGGTCCCCATGGTTCATAGACACAAATAATATTAAAATTTTAACCAAAAAAAAAATCGACTTCAAACTGTAACTCTAAAACTACTGAACATATTTTGATGAAATCTAACCACACGGGAAGCACTAGCATACAAAGAAAAAAATCATCGAAATCGGTTTACCCAATCGAAAGTTCTGAGGTGACAAACAAAAAAAAACACGCGTCGAATTGAGTGCCTACTTTTTTGAAGTCGGTAAAAATAATATAATTTCCTTCCCTCCCCAGACCCAGCTGTCCGGCTACCTCCTGCGCAAGTTCAAGAACTCGCACGGCTGGCAGAAGTTGTGGGTGGTCTTCGCGCTCTTCACACTCTTCTTCTACAAGAGTTGGCAGGACGAGAGCCCGCTCGCCTCTCTGCCGCTTCTCGGGTGAATACATTCATAATAACAAATAAAATACGTGTGGCACTCGGGGACTGCCGTGGTAAAGCTTGCAATAGCATCTTTTATCCACTTATGCAATTATAGATATTTATTTATGCAGTATTTATTCATATTTAAAACACTATATACAAATTTTACTCGTAAGTAGACATAAAAATACAAAGGTAAAATAAAAACTAGAAAAAGTAGCGCCATCTAGCGAGCTTTGAGTTTTGTGGGACCTGATAGAACCATCTTAAGAATAGATCAAATTGAAAATCGCTCCATCTAGGAGTGAATAGACAAATCATCTTTTAAAAATCTTTTTACATTCAAACTGTATAGAAAAGACTGTCTCTTTCATTCACGAAGAATTTATGAAGGCTTTAGGAAGCATTTAAATGTGAGAGAAATAGAATTAGATTTTAATTTCGATACGAAATTTCTTGATTCGGTCGCCGCGCTCAAAGCCCGCGATAAAATCTATGCAATAGCTTAAAACTTTGCGTTCGGTGGTTGGATCAAGACCTGATGCAGAAGGTGGTACTCCTAAACACACACGCATTGTGAGGTGGTTCCTGTCTGTGACCGCTACCACTGCTGTCATGGGCTGTGTCCCTGGCATCAGATGGGGAGGGCTGTTTTCAAAATATTATTTTCTACTTAAAAAACAAAACATATCTTAGATAAACAATATAAAATATGAGGCCTCATGGCTAAAGCCTGAGGTATCGGGTTCGATCCCCGGTCCCGAATACAATTTATAATTTAATTTGTATTTGTATTCGGTCTCTGGTAGGGCTGCCACTTGCTGGACGGGGCGTCATAAGTGGCACGGAGGTGTGGTTGAATTTCTTCAGGCTTGTCTGAAAAAGTTCAACCAAGCCAACAAAAATTGGGTTGCCTAGAAGAGATCGCTGTAAAGCAATAAGGTGTTGCACTCCATTGCAACAAAGTTTTATAAAAATATATTTAAAAAAAAGTTTAGAAAAAACTAAGGTTTAACTAAATAATATCTGGGGTGACTTTAACAGAAGTAAGTCCCTTTTACTACCTGTATGTGTGTCTATGTTAAGATTTGGAATTTACTGAACGTGACTTAATTCGGTTTTGACTGAAGTCAGTTGAAATATGGCGAAAATTAATATGCTTGTTAAGGAATATTATAAGTAAAACGGATGCAGAAATATGTCTATCTTATGCCCTCTACAGGGTCGAGAGATTCCATTCATACGATTTCTTTTTGTGTATTTCATGTATTTTTAAAATTATTTTCAGATATACCGTAAGCGCGCCTTCGCCAAGCGACGGAATCGAGAAAGATTTCGTCTTCAAACTTCAGTACAAGAGCCACGTGTATTTCTTCAGAGCGGACAGCCATTTCACATATAACAGGTAGCGGACTTACGAACATACCAATTTTATACAACACTTGCTGTGCCCCTTGGTTTTACCCGCGTTAATTGTATGTTATATAGCCTATAAACAGAGTAATAAATAGATATGTATTATGTACACGTAGAAAATATGTCATTCAACACTTGTATTTAACACGAATGTCAGACACGTGACCAACATAGGCTTTTAATTATATATCTTTTCAAGACTTGTAACACTAATATCAGACACATGAAAAACTTACCCTTTTAATTATATACCTTTTCAACACTTGTAACACGAATTTCAGACACATGACCAACATAGCCTTTTAATTATATACCTTTTCAACACTTGTAACATGAATGTCAGACACGTGACCAACATAGCCTTTTAATTATATACCGTTTCAACACTTGCATTATACACGAATGTCAGACACGTGACCAACTTAACCTTTTAAAGAGATGCTTTTACTTTTACCTCATTTAAATTTGTTTCGTTCATACTTTATATTAATTTCTAAAATAAAAGTAGCCTAAGACTCCTTATTAAATCAGCTATCTGCCAGTGAGTCCCGTCAAAATCTGTCAAAAATTGTAAAAAATGTTATTTTGGTTATATGTACCGTATATACATCCATGCATTTCGTAAAAAGCGGTTATTTTAATATTACAAACAGACACTCCAATTTTTTTTTTCGTGATTGGAAAAACTAAGTGAATAAATAAATAAACCATTGCATGGGTTACATTTTTGCATCTATGATGGGACTGCAGCCAAAAAAGTGTTTAGTTTTGAATTTAAAAAAAACCATGTCTATCCAAACGAAACATTTGTTTCTTTGGTGATTCGAACCCAAGATCTCCGGCGCGACATGCTCATGCCTTAACCACTTAGCCGTGGAAGAATGGCTTTGTTTTAATGAAAATTTGATACAAAAAAAATATTTTGATATTTCATTTTTTCAGATGGACAGAAGTACTCCAGACGCCAATGATGCAGTCTCGACACAATTAAATATGAATTATTAATTAATATTAAGTTTATTTTCATTAAAAATGTTACAAGCCAAAATTTAATTTATTTATTACATAGAAAAAATGTTAAAAATAAATAGCTTCGGATAATCTTTAAGCGGTCTCAAATATAATTTTGAAGTAAATGGTGCCATATTAACACAAATATGAAAATAACATGTATTGGCAATCATCCGGATAAATTTAAATGAAATTTTATTTTTTGTATAGTTACTTTAAATTATTAATATTTAATAATTAATTACGCTCAGATGATGAAACAATCGAAAAATGTTTTATAGACATTGAAGTTATGTACCTAGATATAAAAATTATTTTCAAAAAAAATATTAACCGTCTTCAGACATCATTGTTTAATGTAATTATGATTTAATTATTTATTACAATATACATTATTAATTAATGGTAACATTATACTATTCACATTAATTCGATTAATTAATTTAATATTTATCCGATTAATTGTATACATGACGTATAATTACATTAATTTATAATTAAATAAATAATGTATAATAGTACAAAAAAGGACATTCCTAAAAATAAGAGCTTCACGTTATTATTAATGAAGATTAAGCTTGTTGACCAAAATGTGCCTAATGAATTTTATACAGAAAGATGTGATCTTGTAAATAGGATTAATGAATTCACTAAAATGTGTCTTTTAATAGTCTTAATTGCTTTTGATGAATTTTAATGTGAAACCTTGTGAATGAAATTGATGTTAACTGACTAAAAGGGATCAATTAAATGTGATCTTTATAGAGTAATACTAGTTCTTGCGCCAGAACGACTAAACCGATTTCGATGAGTTAGGCGGTGTCTTACGTGAGCGAACTGGACGCAAATGCGAAGCGACGCGGCGCGGCGCGAAAACAATAAACAGTACAGACCTATTGAAGTGGCCTACGTGAAAAACGCACGTAGGTTGCGGAGCAACGCGGCGCGAAGCGAAACGAACGCGATCAGTTGGCTTGATTTGTTCGCGCGCGCGTAGGACAAAGTTGCCGCATCGCTCCGCACCGCACTAATTCGCATCAAATCCGCACCTCGTCGCATCGCTTCCAGTTCGCTCACATAAGATTAAGTTATAACATAGACGAAATCATGTAAATGAATTTTAGTTATAATTGTTTGAAAATTTTTATAATAATATACGATCCTTCTTTTTGTTAATATGTTCACATTGACGTCTTACTATAAGTATTATTTGACCTCGGTCTCTGTGCATGCTTATCGCATAAAAGGCTGAACTGGTTTTAATGAAATACAGCTTAAAACTCGATGAGGTCTATTTCACTCAAATATATAGTTTCCTATAAGAATATTTATATTCTGTCGAGTAGTTTTCGAGGTTGTTGCTTGCAGACTAAATCTCTACATTAGTTTAGAATAATATGGTTGTATTTGATCATCACAAATAATTTTGTATAGTAATAAATTTTACACTTACTGATGTTGTTTTAATAAATGTATATCGCATTGTTGGGTGTGTGGGATACTGGTTGGACACATTTGAAATCAGCCGGTTTATTTGCTAGAGGGACAGTTGGTTGATGATGAGGCTGGACAGAGGTCCAAGAGCTTCGAGCGAGGGCAGATGTATTATGAGGTGGATAGACTTCACCGGGACTTGGAAAAATTCCTTTGCATCTAAATGCTATTTCAATGTGATAATGATAATACATAAAGTTATAATTGACTTCAAAAAAGGTGGCGGTTTTGGATTCGACTATTTTTTGTCTGTTACCTCGGATCTTTTAAGGGTGAACCGATTTTAATGATTCTGGTTTTGTTTGCTGGTGCTTCCTGTATCATATCAAAATCTGTACAGTAGTTTAAATTTCCATTGCATTCAATTCGTGAGGCACTCCGTCACATTTGCATTTTGCATTCTGAGCGCTTGTTCTATGTCTTTTATAGTGTTGTAGTCAAGGAGGTGTCTTATCACCACTAGGGGATTTTTATTTGCAATATCTCTTACTACTAGGTCCTCTTCTTTTTCTAACTTTTCTTTCAGTTTCCTCCTTTCATCTCCATCCCTACATCCTACCACCACTTTTCCGTCTTTGATTTTACTTATATTTTCAATTTTACAGCCTCCTTCCTTTGCTTTTATTACTCTTCTCATCCTTTCAATTGTTTGGTCGCTTGTTTCTGTTTCCATCTTTGAAGCGACAACGATAGAGTGCAAGGTGGGCTCCTTCTCGTTGGCTTCTTGGGAATACTTTATGTTGTTTCTATGTAGGAAATTAAGGTTAGTGGGTTCGCACTGTTCCATTCTCTTTCCTGTTGCTACTATACTCGCATAGGTCATTTCTATTTTTTCCTCCATATTTTTCTCTCTTTCGTTCGCTCTCTCAATTTGCTTTAGTACCACCTCCTTCAATTTTTTTTACTTCCTCACACTGATATCTTTTAATATTTTCCTCCAGTTTTTGATTTGCATTTTTGAGTCTCTCGATCTGGTCTTCTAGCCTATCTACACCCAACCGTGGTGAGGATCCCAGATTGAAGGTCTCCCCCAGCCTCACTTCTCTCCCCCGTGAGGCACCCTCAGCCTCCAGGACCAACACGCATAATCTCTTTACAGTCGCTATGACCGATGTCTTTATCTCTCCTTTTAGGTTCCTTACAGAGTCTAAATGTAAAATGGCACTTTGTCGTAATGCCGCCGCTTCGGAGGCCCTATCCTTATAATTTTTTTCTTTTTTCCCTTCACTCGCCACCACCTCCCATCGGTCTATACTCTTCCTAACACCGGCGTGAGGCGACGCCCGCTGTCCTTCAAAGGCATCGGCACTACTACGCTCCCCGGGGCTAGCTCTTGCTGTTGGTTTAGTAGGCGTTCTCATTCCAAACATGATTTTTTGGCCACTATCGTCAATTTTTTAAAATTGTATAATTATGTGTACATAGGCCTCTCCAATAGGGTAGAGGCACGTCAGTAGATTAAACTTATCCTATGGTAAGCATCCAACAGGGTGTTTACCGTGACTATTATGACAGCCCTACTCTAGCAGTCTTTAGTATTTCTAATTAATTTCTCTCAGTAGTACTCTCCCAATTTCGCTTTACTTTTTCAAATATAAGCCACCCAACAAAACTTATTTTAGGTTACCACCATTTATTTCTCCTTAATAATTTTTTCCTCTGAGAAAATCTTAAATAAATATACCTCATAGCTTACATTTAGGATGGCTTGAAGTACCAGGGCAACAGTATTCCAGCGGAGATCGTATTAATATAAGTTTCGTAGCACACGGCAGACGCTCGTAGCGCATGTAGACAACTTCGTAACTAAGTAGGCGGGGTCTTACACGCTGTAGCCACGAAGCGCAGCGTAGCGAGGTAAACTAATCCTAACCTAACCTAACCTAACAAAAAGCATAGAATATACTATAGTTGTAATAGTTTTTAACTAAAAATCCCATAGTAAACAAGAAATAAAGAAAATAAAGAATAAATAGCTTAGATAAGACTAGATATGGATTTCCTCCCATATCTCTAGAACGGAATGCATGATGATGAATGTCAGAAAGACAAAGTATGCAGCATGAAAGTGCGAGAAGCACAAATGCGGGAAATGTATGTAATATGAATAACAGAAAACCATAGGCTCCGATTATGTTGGAGGTAGGAGAGAAAATAAAAAACCTAACCCTTTTTTTTAACGTGAGGAAAAGCATTTACGCATCCCCCCCGCGGCGCATGGAGAAATGTGGGACTCGGTACTCTAATAGTGCCCCTACCTGAACTAATAAAACCTTACGACGTCAGCCGGCAGGGAGAGAACCAGCGACCCAACGCCTACACTCCCCTCTGCTATATCAGAGGGATAGCAAGGCAATCAGGCCACCGAATCACCCCCACCGACCCCAATGTCCGTTATTTGGGGCATTCGGGGGTCGTACTTGGCATTTCAAACCCTAACCTAACCCCAACATAACCCTAACCTAACCGAGTCGCGTTTGAGCCACGGTCGACAAAGCAGCAAAAACGTGTCGCTAGGTAGTTAGGAAATCGCGAAAATAGTTTTTATTACATTTTAATAAAAATTTATAGTATAAAATACTATAGTAGAAAATAAATTATGTTATTATATGTGCTTGCGTGAGAGGCATTTCCCTGTGGTCTGAAAGGAGGGGCGTATGTGCCTAATTCATAAGCAGTTTTCATCAAACAGTTGTTAGAGTAAGCTAAAAATCTGTCAAAAACAGTCAAAATAAAAAACATATAATTTAAAAAGTATATTTTCCATTTAGCTGGATTATTTGATCGACAATATTTGGTGGTGATTCACATAAATTCATTATCTAACATCAATACAAAAATCTAAAATATTAAATGTACATAATATAAGAAATCAACAAATAATTTATTTATTAACTCTGCTATATTTTATACTAATATGTTTCTCATCATACAATAGTTTTATGTTCATAAGTGAATTCCTCTAACCCCTAGTGGGACATGGGGCGGACACAATTCTGTATCTGTGTCTTATCATTTTCTTTACAGGCAACCGAAACATTCACTTATCCTTTCAAGATTCACAGACGCCAAAACTATTGAGCCACGAAAGCAGTTTTATAAAACTATCGTATATATGCGATAAATAAATAAAGAGATCATTTCATTTGGTTAAATTAATCGTTAGTTAAATTTATTCTAACTTATTAAACTACACATAAATCTTCGACAATTCCAACTCTCATGGATAAATAATTATTTAACACAGATAACCATAATACATAATAAAAACAATATTAAAAATAACACAGTCAATGTTAATATAAAATATAATATATTCGATACAGAAACATTCATTTTTGAAAATATGTGTATGTTTTTGATATACTTTTAACAGATGGTGGAAAAATGAAAAAACATGGCGAATATGATTTGACATAACACCTTTACTCAAAAACCTTAATTACGTCCTAAATGCTCCGTCTCTTTCTCGCTGATGTGTAATTGCTGTTGCGAGAACGAGACACAACACTTAAAAGAACTTTGCAACTTTTATTTTAAAAAGATGTTTGTATTGTTCGGTCGATTTTTATTAAACTTTATATGTGCATTTGGTATCAAATATATATGAAACACACATACATTCAAACACACCTAAGAATAAACATGTCTCTTCCTTTGGAAGTATATTAGCGTATTTTGACATCCCCTTAGAAAATTTAACCTCACCTCAATATAATTAATTTAGTTTTTTTTTAAACGTACTAGTAAGATAAAATACAAAAAAAAACTATAACGCGATAAAAATATATATTTTCGAGTTATTCGTCAAAAGCTTTTATAAATGGTGCTTCAGATTTTCGACGAAATAACACGAAAAGTTTACCATCAATTAAGTTACAGAATACTTTTCTAAATCTACATTTTTAATTTTTTACTAACACTACAATAATAAAATTTGGCATTTGTTTGTCATGGATTTTAAATATTAATTGAATTTATTTAAATCAGAACACATTTAACCTACAATCTAATAAATCGTATGAAATTCATTCACTTGAAATCAGCGCCATCTGTTGACATCATTGCTAATTCTTACTCTTATTTTTTCTACTATAAACATCTCTAATATATAGTACACTATAACATAATAGCTTCACTTGTATTTACATTTCATCTGAGTCTCTTAATTAATTATAGATTAGTTAAAGTAGTAATCAATATTATAAAACAAAATCGTCCGGTACGTCCATCTTTCTGTTCGTGATAACTTAAATACTACTGAACGGATTATAATGCGACTTTCACCAATAGAGTGATTTATAAGGCAGGTTTTAATATATAATTTGTCAAGGTTTAGTGTAAATTGGTTGAAATGTGATGATAATTGTTAACCTAACTGGGAGCTTTCATCTAAGACGCTGCCTGATCCCTTTGAGATATAACAAAACAATTCATAACGGGATATTCCTCTTTTATAAATGTAAAAGAAGTCCTTGGAGGCATATATGTTCCTTTCAAGGATAGCTTACTATACCCATTCAATATTTTATTGGCAGTACAAAGTTTGTCGGGTCAACTAAGATTAAAAATAAATACTATACATTAAACTATGCCAATTCAATTATTCAAACTACATATTTTAGTTAATTTCAAATATACATATAAAATACACTGATTTGCGCTTCGTTCTAGAGTCTAGACATCCATTTGTGCATTATTTATTTCCTAACCTAACTCAAAATAACTTTTCATCAAAAAATCGAAACAACTCTCAAGTCTAGTTTTGAATTTTATATCTTATATTTAAAATTCTCGTGTCACAATGTTAGTTACTTTACTCCTCCGAAACGGCTTTTTACCAAATTTCATATGCATATTCAGTAGATCTGAGAATCGGCATCTATTTTTCATACCCCTATGTGATAAGGGTACCCCACCCCAAAAATTAATGTCAAAACAACGTTTGCTGGGTCAGCTACTTTTTTTATATAAAGCAAAAAAACTTCATTGAAGATATTGATATAGTGTCAATATGGAAAAGTGTCTTTGGGTAGCATTTTTAATTATTTAGGCTTATTATTTTACAAATAAGACACGTACAAATACTTTAAATAAACCTTACGTATTGCAATACAAACTTTCATCCCCTATCTTGTTATTTTACACCCTTGAGGGTAAAACTTTTACAAACTTTAAATTTTCATATTTATATCGAATAAACAGCCTAAAAAATAAGTTTCAAGTTTTTAGCTCTAAAAATGATGATACTTCCATAGAACTTACAACTCTTTTTTCGCATTAAAAAGTAGCCTATGTCCTTCAGGCTCTAGACTATCTGTGTACCAAATTATATTTAAATCAGTTTAGTAGTTTTGGCGTAAAATCGTGACAGACAGAGTTACCTTCGCATTTATAATATTAGTAAGAATATGGGATTGATTAGTATTGACAATTGACATGCGCGGAATGGCGCCGCGTCGCGTTTTAAAAGTATGTTTCCCTCATTGATGTTTTAAATGTTAAATATAAATCCTTTTATAAACGTGTATGTCAGTATGTCTGACGTATTGCACTGATTTCTATGTATATTAGAAAGCTGAATCGATTAAGATGAATCTTAGTTTAATTTGTGAAAATCGTTACTTTATAAGATACTTTTTGGGAGTTTTTAAATTAATTCCACACGTTCGCTAAACGTGGAAACGAAATACTACTAAAAGTACTTTTTCGACTTTTTTCATGTCAAACGTAAGTATATTAACTAAATATTATAAACTATAAAACAGCCATTTATATCATTCCTAGTTAAATTTCTAGTTTTTTTATTTGGCATCAAATTACGTACAGATCTACATGCGATTGTTTTTACAAAATATGGCACAATATTAAAATGGCAATGGTAGATTTATTATCTACTAATCTACTGTTATAAAGAGAATTTGTTATTTATTTATAAATTGAAAAACTACTTTCACTGATGGGCGGATCTCTTTCTGAAGTCTTTCTTTTTTCCTATTTTTTCTCTTATTTCGAAGTCTTAACTAAATAAGTTAACCTTAGTAATTAATAAATATATAATATAATAAATCTATATAATATATAAAACGACGAAAGTCAAGAACTCTGCTTTGTTGGTGAAGGAAGGTCCCATGACGCATTTTCCACATTTAAAAATTCAGTTTGTTTGTAAAATCTAGAAAAAAATTACTTGAACCTTCCTATGGAGTCATAGTCTACATGCGAGTCGTAACCACCTTCTCATCACGGGCTTCTCGATCTTTATTCCTGCTCCTGAAGAAGGAGCCGGTGGTCACGGAACGGAAGCGAAACGACCCGTTGGACACAGGTGTATCTTCTAGAACTTTCGGAGAACGGAGACTCGGTCTGGATTTATAGGAGAAGCTGGCGGCTTTCAATCGCGCGCCGAGACCAAGTTTTGTGGGGATGCTTGGGGAGTCGTGCAGCACAATGGGGGTGTGTGGGGCAGACATGCTCACCACTGGTGGGGCCATGTAGGGCCTCCGGGTTGTCATGCTACTGGAATGTGGCCGAATGCCAAGTTCCACGTCCAGACCATTTCTGGAAAAAAAACATGGGTTAAATATAAAGATAACTTTCATCTTTCCGGTTTTAAAACAGCAGGTTTTTAGGGTTAATTATTTATATATTATGTACTGGAATAATTATTAATATCAAGATATTCATAGAAGAAGTTAGATTATATATTTCTATAATTTATTTATATTAACATTGCAGGATTCCATTTTAGCTGCATTTTATTTAAAAGATTTAATTTTAGAATAAAAAATTAAGTTTAATTTATTTTATTATTATTTCTGAAAGCTTTTGACAACACTGATTTATAAAATAATTATAATTCTAGTCCAAAACGGCCTCTTTTTTTTGCAAAATATTAAAATTTATTTAGATATATTCGAAATTCAGCAGGACAACTGTTTTGAGATCGTGGATTGATTAATGGAATAAGTAAACAAAATTAAATATATGTTATAACTTTCATTATATAGTGCTAAAGTTCACCAAAATTTTGAAATGTGAAACCAGGAGTGGGGGGAGGGGTAGGTAATATAGTTATAATGTTTAATTCTCTATGACTTATAAATACAATAAATATCGAATGACGTACGTATTGCTTTGTTCGTGACGTGTATGCGCGCGTCGCAAATTCGTCGGGCGGTTCGTGCGGCCCGTGCGCCTGCGCACCACACTGTCGCTCGTCGCTGAAAAAACATTTTTGATTTATATTTGCGTAAACACCCGCTAAACAAAACTGTCTATATAAATAAAAATGAATCACCGAAATGTATGTAAGCGCATAACTTCCTAACGACTGCACCAAATTGGATAATTCTTTTGTTGTGTTTGTTATTATCTGGAGAAGGTTCTTATGAAATAAATAATTAAGAAAGTTGCTTGGAGCATTAGAAATTTAAGAAAACCTTTCTAATGTAATCTTATAGCGTTTGACATCTGTTTAATTACGCCAATTCGAATTGAATATTCACAGTTAAGACCGGACAACATATCTGGGAGCTTTCATCGAAGACGCTGCCTTGTCCCTTTGAGATATAACAAAACAATGCATGGTGGGATATTCCTCTCTTATAGATGTACAAAAAAGTCCTTGGTGGCATATATGTACCTTTCAAGGATAGCTTACTAAACCCATTCTATCTTTTATTGGCGGTACAAAGTTCGCCGGGTCAGTTAGTATCTAATAGAATCAGCATAACAGTGCATTAATATATTATATTACTGAAGATTCACATAAATGTATGAACGTATGTGTATTCCCCTAATGCGGCATAAGACAGGCATTAATCTACATCTATCTCACTATTTCCGTGAAAAATTTAAGAGATAAATATAATGACAGTCACAATATATTTATGAAAATCTGATATATGTACACAAAAATATTAAATTGTTTAAGAAAAACAGTGATAGTAATGAATTTAATATAAGGAATAAAGATAAATTCGCTGTTGCCACTAGTAGGCTCCATAAAGTTAGTAATTCTTTTAAAGGGCAATGTATATGCTTTTACAATGAACTCCCAAGTGATATGCTTAAACTGTCAATAAATAAATTTATAAAACACAAAAGAAAACTTTATAAAAAAGCATACTATAAAATAACGGATTACTTAGATGATAAAAAAGTTTGGGAATGAACCTGCTCTAACTCTGTCTCAATAAAACCAAATTTTATAATTTTTTGAATAATTATTTTTGTAAACTACATAATATTAAAAATATTGACGATTCAAAATGATCAAATATGATTTCAATGAATAAAGATATTTTGACTTTGACTTTGATCATTACAATCATGTAAGTGATTAGCCTAGGATTCGAACTCACCACCTCCGGCGTAACGCAAAACCACTTAACTATGGAGACGGTATCTATATATAGATGGAACACAAATCAATGAGAGAAGCGTACCGTGGACGAGTTGCAATGATCCAAAGGTCCACTTTATTATGGAACTAGCGACCCGCCCCGGTTTTGCACGGGTATAAAACATACATAAAAACCTTCCTATTCAATCACTCTATCTATTAAAAAAAACCGCATCAAAATCCGTTGCGTAGTTTTAAAGATTTAAGCATACAAAGGGATATAGGGGAAGAAAAAGCGACTTTGTTTTATACTATGAGATACGTACCGGCAACATCCAATGGATGCGTATAAATACGTTTCCTGGCCTGCAGCATGGAGTAGACGAGAGCTGCAAGCGATCTCGCAGCTGCTGCGTGTGGTGGGGCACCGGGACCACTCCGTCTGCAGCGCGTCACCCACCACGTCTCCATCCGCCCTTTGCCCTTCACGGCCACCTCACCCCGGAGCTCTACACCATAACCGTGACGCTCCAGCATCTTCAACAAGGTCCCCAATTTGAATTGGCTTAATACCTTCCATCGTAAGAAAAATTCTCATCGATATAGAATACCCAAGATGCACATCCTTATTTGTTTGCGTGTGTGCGAATACAAAATATACCCAATGTCACTTTTTAAAATTTTGAAATACAATCTTACCACGCAATCTTAAAGTTTAATTTCCAATGCGAGAGTGAGGCGGTTATGACATTACGTCATGCGATCGTCACGCGTAACCTGATTTCTTATCGCCACATAAAGATTTTGATATTATAATATATTATTATTATTATTATTATTTTATATTTTTATTATTTTTTTTAGTTTTTTTATATTCAATATCGATGGAAGTTATAAATTAAAATTTTTAAAAAAACTTAATAACCGTCAGCAGTCTGCATTATATTGAAATGAATAATTTCTTTTGAATCCGTACCTGTTTAGTATATTTAGTGACCTGGATGCGGTCCATTGCGCCAGTGGACTCCATACGCGAGGCCTCGTTCACCGTGTTGCCCCAAATGTCGTACACGGGCTTCCGGGCCCCGATAACACCACCCACTAGAGGCCCGCAACTTATACCTTGAACAATTTTCATATAAAAATAAAATATTCGCTTAAAAATTTAATAGTTTTTAACCCCTGACGAAAAAAGAGATAAGTTTGACGTGCTGTGTGACTGTGTTTGTGTCAGTCTGGCTTTCACGCCTAAACCGTCAAATTGATTTTGATGAAATATGGTATAGAGGTTGACTAGAATTTGGGGTAAGATATAGGTTACCTTTCATTGCGAAAAAGGGGGTAAAATGGGGTTAAATCGCGGACGGAATCGCCGGCTATAGCTAGTGATTTTATAATTTAAAATCTCTTAAAGAATACTTTCGTATTTATAAATGAACTATCAAACAAAACATTTTCAATTCAAGCCATTAGTTCCTGAGATTAGCGCATTCAAACCAACAACACACCTAATATTATACAATTTTCATTTCTTTATTTTCTCTATGACAGTTCTAATTTGATAGTTGTAGTGTTGTGACCAAATAATTAATTATATCGATCGCATATATTTATTATATTTTTAACAAAGACAAATACAACAAAAACATTCAAATATTATTTCGTTTCATTGTCGAGTAGGTACCTATACCTATTTATAAACACTATGAGTATCAGTGACTAACTTAGTTTGTATTTAATATTTATTAACCTATTTTTTTTTGTATCTCATTTTAAGTGAAATGTAAATTTCTTATGAGAATAAATGTCTTTAAATCGATTTATTTTACAAGAGCTTCGAAAATTTCAAAGAAGTTGGCATTATCAATCAAGAATTAATACGTGTAACATCTTGTAATGAAATATAATATTAGTTAATAGATTTGTAAAAAGTATCCTCCAGTGTAGTCTCTTACATTTTGTAAAAAAATATCGGATTATCGTGTTACGTTTATCGATAGTTCCATCCCTATCATTCTCCGACTCTGGTATAACCTTGTACGGGCGTAAGCGTCATATTGTTATAAAATGCATACATAATGTAAAAAAAAAAAAAAAAATACACGTCGAATTGATAACCTCCTTTTTGGTTTTTTTGAAGGTCGGTTAAAAAGACGCTCGTTTAAGTATTCACAGGAGCTGTCATTGAGAAAATAAACAAATGGAAATAGTATATCTTACCAATTCTTAATCGAAATTTATTAAAACTGTGTTTGTTTATCTCCTCCAAGGCATCTCGCAGCGCAAACGCATAGTCCACCAACGCGCACAAATGTTCACAGTCATCGTCGCCTTTCTGAAATTATTTCATTTATTTCTAAACTTTAAAATATATATGATTTACAGTTTAAAACAAGGCCAAAAATTGCTTGAAATACAGAAAAATATTTAAGAAGAGTATCGATATCTCTTCGGGTTACTTTCGCTTGGAGTGTGGTGTGTGTGGTTAGGGTTGCCAACTATACTGTTTTAAACAGTATTATACAGTTTTTCACTAAATTATACTTTTTACTGTTGAAAAAAAAATAAAGTATACAAAATACTGTTTTCAGCATCAAAATGCAAACAAATTATTATGTGTTATACTTAGATACTCACACAAATTCGTTTTTATTTAGTCAGAGGACGCTCACTGAAATAGAGCATCTATTAATTTAAAAAAATAAAAATGAGCTTCCTCATTTATTTAAATTTCAGTTATAATTGTGATGAGGCGTATGAAATTTTTAAAAAGATTGTAAATTAGTAAAATGTGCGAAAAGCTCTAAAAAATATGTATTAAAAACAATAAATAAATAAAATACTGTTCATTTTTATAAAATACTGTTTAATATTTTTCATAGACCTGAATATACTTTATTTCTTTTAAAAAAAGTTGACAACCCTATGTGTGGTGTAAGAGATGTTTATTGAACTGGCTTAGACATTCCGGCCACCAAAACAGACTGTTTTACATATAATTTTGGGTTTATGTATAGCACATAACTTTAATTAAAACAATTAAAAAAATAAATGAATGTTAAGCTTCTTTTCTACAATTTTTTTTTTGTTATTTGGAAAACTATTCATCTTTAACCCTTTTTTAAGTTTAGATACAGTGTGTGTGTTCATTCAACTCAATCTTTTACTTGAATACATCGGAGACAGATAATTGATGTGTAATATACATGGGTGTAAGGAACACGTGTAATAATGATGTGGGTGTGAGGAAGACGTGTAATAATGATGTGGGTGTGAGGATGACATGTAATAATGATGTGGGTGTGAGGAAGACGTGTAATAATGATGTGGGTGTGATGATGACGTGTAATAATGATATGGGTGTGAGGATGACATGTAATAATGATGTGGGTGTGAGGATAATGTGTAAGAAAGATGTGAAATTGTTGTCGCAGTCAGGTAATACCTTGTGGTCCGGGTTCAATCCCGAAGCGGCCATATACGTTGCCCTTATAGTCTTTATCTTTTCAATACTTTTAAATCTTGGTTGCATCAACAGTTTATCGAAATCAACTGAAACATAAAATAGTTAATTTTTAACTGCATTTTGAACGACGAAAATTTTATTTATTTTCTAGCTATGTTAACCCTGACCGCCTCCTTGAACTAGTGGTAAGCGCGTAAGCGTTACAATCGAGAGGTGCTGGGTTCGATTCCCGGTGGAGATAAAAAAAACTCGGTCTGGCAAGTATAGAAGGCTGATCACCTACTTGCCCCTAAAGAAAAAATCGATCAGTGAAACAGATGCGAAATGCATCTGCCCCATACCCCACTAGGGGACGCGGGAGTTCACTTTTATGCTAATCCTGGTTATGCTATGCTATTTTACATCCGTGGTTAAATGGTTTAAGCAATTGTTAGCTGAAAGTTAGCGGCAGGAACGGCATATGTTTATAACTTAATATCTTCGTAAGTAATGGTCCGATTTTGATAATTCAAAAAGATATATCATTCTTATGACATAAAGAATAATGTGGATCTTTCGAACAATTTCACTCTGTATAAGCAGATGGGTACATTACATATGATCTCGTTGAGTAGCCTCATGCAGTCCACGGCCTTCTGCTCCGAGTAGAACTCGTGGAAGTTCGCTATCCCCGCAAACATTACGCCAACCTCGTCCCGCCACTGGGAATATAGCTCCTGTAAACATAAATACCTGATATTATAAATGCGACAGATTTTGATGGAATTTGACACAGAGATAAAGCTTGGAGAAGGACACAGGCTACCTTTTATTGAGAGATGTAAATATAAATACCTGATATTATAAATTCGACAGTAAATATGAACCGATTTTGATGGAATTTGACACAGAGATAGAGATAAAGCTAGGGGATGGACATAGAAAATTTAAAGTGGTTGATTAGGAATAGTTTGTATAGAAGTTCGTGATTGTCGATGATGTTGTGGACGGAGTCGCGGACAAATGCTAGTCTAGTTAAATAATTGTAAAATTGTAATGAATATAGGCCTTTGTTTCCAGTTAAGCTGTTATATGCCAAAAAATACTTTTTCTATTTGACCCAGTATTTCCTGAGATTACTGCGTGCAAACAAACAATCTCTTCAGGTTTATAATATAGATTAGGGATGCCTTTTTGCCGATACCGATACCGATACAAAATCTTAGTGAATTAAAATTAAATTAAGGCAAAACACTATATGAAACACAAGTTTGGTTAAAGTTTTTAATTTCTATTTGTTTGGGCTATTTAGTGGCAGTAGGTATGAAGGTCTTGTTGGCGTTGGATTCTAAATCCCTTCCTTAATTCCTATGTGTCATCTCCTTGTTTTTATCTACGCCCTTCCATAACCCCCACCCGCTGCACCGGATCTTCGGCCGACAGCGAGTTAGTTACCGACCAGTTACGGAGGACTCGACGTGCCATTTTGCACAAAATAGTGATTGTTTAAGGAAAATTGGGTGAGTCCTTTGATCCTCATCTCGTCCCTTTTAACCTCAACAAGATTCTTCAGCCAGCTGCGCTGATAGCTCAACTTGGGGGTTTATTTTTTTTATATATTTATTTATTCCATATATTTTGTGGTTGTCCATTTATTAATTTTATTTAACTACAAATCAATAGAACCAGCGTTTCCACTATTAAAAAATGAAAACAGTTACATAATTTGAATGACATTCAAGGTTTAGCTATTGAAATTAAGAATTAAGTGTAATAATTAAAATAAAATCAATAACTGTTAATAATTAAAATAATTAACAGATCATTCTCAATTTTTGCGGAGAAAGCAGAATTCGGAAGCCTGTCTGTATAAGACCTGCGGTGGAAAATAATCTCTCAGATGTATCGTTGTATCGGCAATAAAAATATCGCCGATGCCGATATTTCGGTAAACCCAAAGTATCACCGATATCGGTATCAGATGCATTCTTAATATAGATTAGTTTCCTATTTTTGATTTACAAATATATCAAAAAACATATACAACATATTTCAAATATTTGCATTTTTAATTGGAATTTTTTATTCGAGTCGGGTAATTCAGCGTTTATCTCGTTTGGATGTAGGTTAAACTTTAATCCTAAATTAAGTTTGCTTTACCTTCACATACAATTAAACATACGAGAAAATAAATGGAATCTTAGGAAAAAATACCAAAAAGTAATAAAGCCAAGGACAAATTATGAAAAGAAGACGATTATGTATGAGGGGGCAATGTTGTTCAATAAATTACCAAATAATATTAAAAACAGTGAGAGTGAGTAGTTTTAAGAAAAAATTAAAGTTATATATTGACACTATGAGTATCAGTGAGTAAACTTAGTTTGTACTTAATATTTATTAACCTATTTTTTTGTTTGTATCTCATTTTAAGTTAAATGTAAATTTCTTATGAGAATAAATGTCTTTAAACCGAATCGAATTGCCCTGGTACGTTAGGTTAGGTTATATAACATATGCATGTATGTGTAGATGTAGAAAAGTTACGTCAAGACGTGTTTAATATAAAATTAAATAATAGTTTTTTTTTAGATTGGCAACACTGCTTTGGATGTTGTTGGCAACACTCGCGGCTCTCTCGGCCCTTTTTGCCTTGTCAGGATGGCGTCTGTACATATCTTTGTAAGGCTTACATAAAATTGATATTAAAGTTGTTCATCTAACCCAGTCTTTCCCAAAGGGGGTAAGGGGCCCAAAAAAAGCTTTAAATTGGTTTTTGAGTCAATTGGAACCTGATATCAACAAACTTAAAATCATCATATTCACCTCACATTAGATTAGTTTTGAAATTATTTTTGGTTAATTTTGATTAAAAGAAACTCTTAATATTGTAAAGTTGTATTATTATTTTTCTCTTTGGTAAGAAGTTATTGATGTTTTTAAGATGAAAAAATGGGGGGGGGGGGACGCTATAAAATAACTGATTTTCAATTAGACGAAATAAGTTTGGGAACCTCTGATCTAACCAGACTAGTCCAATTCATTTAATTCGACAAACTCAAACATAAAGTGGAAAACTCAAACAACGTGTTAGGTGTATAAAACTTACATCAGGACACCTATCCTTGCTTAGGAAGTGATTGACGACATGGTCCGGCAGAATATGCTTCAAAAGATGTCTATTCATTCTCTGAGTCTCCTTCATTTCTTTCAAATCGTGCTCCGCCTGCAGCTTCCAAAGGAAATCGAGCCGTGAGGTGACTTCAACCAACCGCGCATGATACACGACGATCACCAGAAACATCACCATCAAAATCATCATCTGCACGTAGAATGGGAGTTGCCTGGTGATGAACATAATCACTATTTAGATACACATTACATAACAAAGTATTATTTATATATTTTACTTTAATGTTTGTATGATATGACATTTCGTATTGTTTACTTTTCCAAAAATTATATTTAATTAATCTTTACTCAGACATTAAACGAAATAAACACTGAATTACTCGACCGATTTTAATAAAAATTCCAATTAAAAATGTGTAATAAACCATACTAATATTTGAAAATACAATGGGTGTTTTTCGATAAATAATTAATTTTAAAATAAACTAGCTGAGCCGGCGAAGTTTGTACCGCCAATAAAAAAATGGGTTTAGTAATCTATCCTTGAAAGGGAGATAAATGCCACCAAGGACTTTTTTGTATATCTATAAAAGAGGAATATCCTGGCAATGTTTTGTTATATTTCAAAGGGATTTGACAAAGCTCCCAGATACGTTGTCCTGTCTTAACTATAATCAATTCGAATTGGCATAATTAAAAACTGACAGATGTCAAACGCTATAAGATTAGAGAAGTTTTTAAATTTTCTAATGTTCCGCGCAATTTTCTTAATTATTTATTGCATAAAAACCTTCTCCAGATAATAACAAATACAATAAAAAAAGAATTATCCAATTTGCTGCAGTCGTTCGCAAGTTATGCGCTTACATACATCTTAAAAAATCAAGAGCTAATCTATATTAAACTATTGGACCCCGCGAACTTCGTATAGCGTCAAAGTTCCGAATAATAAAGTGTCACTTAAAACGTCATTCCATAGAAAATGTATGAGGAAAATGTTTTTATTTTATTTTATTTTTTCGAAAATTTTCCAAATTTTTCTCTCCGTAAGAAACATCCTTGTACTTCAAGGAATATAAAAAAAGAATTGGCCAAATTGGTCCAGGCGTTGTTGAGTTATACGCTTACCAACACATTTTGCGATTTTTATATTATAGATAAACTTAAAGAGATTGTTTGTTTGAACGCACTAATCTCAGAAACGATTGGTTCGAATAGACAAATTCTATTTGGCTATATAACATCCTGCTACGACAAAATTAATGCGTGTAAATCCGCGGAGCACAGCTAATAACAGCAGTTAGAAGTCTTTAAAAAATCTACTCACGTATTAACATTCAACGTGTCGAAATAGTAAACATTATAGTATATATATAGTAGAATCGAGAAAATGGCAACATTGATGATCGCGAGGCAGGTCTTTATCAGGTAATACAGTTTCAGAATAGAGGTCAACGCCACCAGGCAGAGGATCCAGGTGAAAACGACGTATTCTGGACGGAAACATTCACCATCCAGCACCTCGTCTGTTAATATCGTCGAGTTCTGGGCCGGGAATGATGCTGGGCAGATGTATAGCTTCATTGTGCTGGAATTAAGAAGGGTATTTCAAATCTCCTATCATCTCTCCAGTTCCTCTCATTTCTCATTTCACTGTTTTTGTGTGTCTGTTGTAAAATAAATAATAAAATGCATTTTATTTGAGTAAATCTTTACTAAACAGTTTCCGGGGATTCCCAGAAAGTAATATAAATATTATAAAGGGGAAAGATTTGTATGTGTGTATGTTTGTAATGAATAAACTCAAAAACTACTGTGCCGATTTCAAAAATTCTTTCACCATTGGAAAGCTACGTTCACCCTGAGTAACATAACCTATATTTTATTGTGATTAATATTATTTACGACCAAATTAACCAAATTAATCCGCGGGGCACAGCTAGTTAAAAAAAAACTTGTGTTGGGAATACCTCGCTCTTATGAAACCATTATTTAGATTTACAATTCTTGAAATTTTTACAATGTGTTTTTTGATTTAATTTAATTTTTACATCGAGATAAAAGAGAAAAGGGGGGTGTTTGTATGAGTATGTGTGCGTGCGCGTGCGTGCACTCGCGTGTGTGTGTGTATGATACAAAAATCGTATAATAATCTTTTTTTTTGAGACTCACTGGCAGATAGCTTTTTGAAGTCTTTTAAAAACTGTATGAAAATCTGTTCAGTAAATTAGTATGAGCGAACAGACTGACGGATTGCGGCTAAGATCGATTACATCAGCAAATAACTACATCAAAATCGATCCATCAGTTTAGATCCTACGATGCCATAGACAGACACAGGGACACGTTTACAACATCACTTACCTAGAAACAGACATGATACTGACGAAACAACATATATGTATGTTTCTTCTCACACGGCTCCCGCTGAGCCACGCTGACATCTTTGTAAGACACGGGAGGTAGCTGGGGAACTCCTCAGCCATCACCAGCATGAAAGACATCACCAGAGGTATCGTCATCGCCAGGAGGACTATCACCAGTAATATACAGCTGGAATATTACTATTTTTATAATTCAAATAATTAATAATATTAATATTATTAATAATTAATTTATATATAAATAATAAAATAACCGCTTTTTACTAAATGCATATGGATGTATACACGGTAAATATACCAAAATAACATTTTTATCAATTTCTGATTATGACTCACTGTCAGATAGCTGATGTAATAAGGAGTAACTTAGCATACTTTTATTTTAGAAATTACTATAAAGTAAATTTAAATCAGGTAAAAGTAAAAGCATCGTTTTAAAAGGCTAAGTTGGTCACGTGTTTGACATTCGTGTTAAATACAAGTGTTGAAACGGTATATAATTAAAAGGCTAGATTGGTCACGTGTCTGACATTCGTGTTACAAGTGTTGAAAAGGTATATAATTAAAAAGGCTATGTTGGTCACGTGTCTGACATTAGTGTAATACAAGTGTTGAAACAGTATATAATTAAAAGGATATGTTGGTCATGTGTCTGACATTCGTGTTACAAGTTTTGAAACGGTATATAATTAAAAGGCTAAGTTTTTCACATGTCTGACATTAGTGTTACAAGTGTTGAAAATGTATATAACTAAAAAGGCTATGTTGGTCACGTGTCTGACATTCGTGTTACAAGTGTTGAAAATGTATATAACTAAAAAGGCTATGTTGGTCACATGTCTGACATTCGTGTTACAAGTGTTGAAAATGTATATAACTAAAAAGGCTATGTTGGTCACATGTCTGACATTCGTGTTACAAGTGTTGAAAAGGTATATAATTAAAAAGGCTATGTTGGTCACGTGTCTGACATTAGTGTAATACAAGTGTTGAAACAGTATATAATTAAAAGGATATGTTGGTCATGTGTCTGACATTCGTGTTACAAGTTTTGAAACGGTATATAATTAAAAGGCTAAGTTTTTCACATGTCTGACATTAGTGTTACAAGTGTTGAAAATGTATATAACTAAAAAGGCTATGTTGGTCACGTGTCTGACATTCGTGTTACAAGTGTTGAAAATGTATATAACTAAAAAGGCTATGTTGGTCACGTGTCTGACATTCGTGTTAAATACAAGTGTTGAATGACATATTTTCTACATGTACCTACATAATACATATCTATTAATTTGCCGTTCGCTATTTTACTCTGTTTATAGGCTATAAACATCACGTTTCGACGAAATTAACGCGGGTGAAATCAAGGGGCACAGCTAGTTTATTTATCTATATCTATCTATCTATATATAAAAACTTACTTATAATGAATGATAAATTGGACGCAGAGTATAAAAATCCACAGAACTAGACAGCACATGACATTTGACTTGAAGGTTTTCTCGTCCAGCTGCCGGAACTGGTCATCAAGTGATCTCTCACGAAAGTGCAACGACCAGGGACTCATGTGTTCCACTCGCATCTTCCGATTGCTGCTCACTTCGATTGAGTGGTTTATTATATCTTCTTCCTGATTAACAAACAGACAAAATATTTTTTTAAGCTATTGCATAGATTTCATTGCGGGCTTTGAGCGCGGCGACCGACTCAAGAAATTCCGTAACGAAAATAAAAACCCGGCCCCAGCCGTGCATCGTTTATTTCTCTCACTTACACCTTCATAAATGCTTCGTGTAAGAAAGAGACAGTGTCATTTCTATACAGTTAGAATGTAAAAAGAAACTACAAAGAGGATTTGTCTATTCACTCCTAGATGGAGCGATTTTCAATTTGATGTATTCTTAAGGTGATTCGATCAGGTCCCACAAAACTCAAAGCTCGCTAGATGGCGCTACTTTTTCTAGTTTTTGTTTTTTTGTGAAATTATCTTTGTATTTTTATAAGTCTACTTACGCATAAAATTTGTGTATAAAGTGTTTTAAATATGAATAAATACTGCATAAATAAAATAAATAAATAATTATAATTGCATAAGTTGATAAACAATGCTATGCAATAGCTTTACCGCGCAAGTCCTCGAGTGCCATACGTATTTTTTATTTATTTTTTTGATAAAATATTCAAAATATAAATTCAAAAAGTTTTCTTTTGTAATTGGTTTATTTTTGTTTTGTTCATATTGTGTTTTTATTATTAATGTCTTTAATAAGAGATTACCTGTAAATTTATCTTTGTTTTCGTGTTTTTCCCCCTTAGGAGGTGTTTAATGTTGACATTATAAAATCTATTAAAAAAATGAATCGCCGAAATGTATGTACGCGCATATATTCTGAACTACTGTACCAAATTGTATAATTTTTTAATTGTGTTTGTTATTATCTGGAGGAGGCTCTTAGGAAATAAATAATTAAGAAAATTGCACCACCACTCTGTGGAACCAGCTGCCTTCTGAGATATTTCCGAGCCATTTCGACTTGAGAATCTTCAAGAGAGCGTACAGTTTAAAAGGCCGACAACGCACCCGTGGCTCAACAGTCGTTGAAGGTGTGTCCTATCCGATAAAAATCCAATTTAATCTCATTTCTCTCACCTCAGACATAGATGTGATGTCAATCTCTTGCAATTCATTGTTTCTGTTTTGACAGCGACGCAACAATCCCGTGCTGTTGTTGAAATACTGAAAAAAATTTTTTGAAAAATTTAAATCGATTTCAAAAAAACCAAGAACTGTCAAAAACGACGTCAAATTTTGTTAGTCAATCCTTACTAATAAAGGCGAAAGTTTGTATGTATGGATATATGGGTGTTTGTCTCTCACGTAAAAACTAGTGAATGGATTTGAATGAAACTTTAAAATAATATAGCTTCAAAAGAAGTTTAAGAGCCTTATAATTAAATTTTTGAAAAAGAAATTCGCGATATTTCTCTGTCATGAACTAACAAATATTTAGATATAAACTTTCGAAAAACACGTATCCAATAAAGAGAAATAATTGTTAGTTAAATCGAGTTTTTTGTAATTTTTTGGTTATGATTGGGATTTTATTTCTAAAAATTTCATAAGTATTTCAAAATTTGGGGGCCGCTATGGACTTTAATTCAATGGACGTTATAACATATATTTCATTTTATTTACTTAAAATCATATTGCTGAATTTCGTACATATCTAAATAAATTATTATATACAGCAAAAAGCGAAGCCGCTACAATTATAAATATTTTATACATTCTATAAGTCAAATTTATCAAAAGCTTTCAGTTTCAAAGAAAAAGAGTGTCAAAATGGACCATTTTATGAAGAAAAAAAAGGTTAAACATAATAAGCTAGTACTTTCCGTGTGGTTAGATTTAAATTTCATCAAAATCAGTTCAGTAGTTTTAGAGTTACAATTTGAAGTCGATTTTTTTTTTTGGTTAAAATTTTAATATTATTTGTGTCTATGAACCATGGGGACCGCGTATTGAAAAAATATTATAAAACACTGTTTTCAGTTTTAAACTAACTTAAGTTTAATTAATTTAAAATGTAACAGTACATTGGCAGAATTCATGTTTAAGACATCTTTGTTAAGAGGGCGTATAAAGGTAAATTGTCGATCTTGGTTTTGATTTTTACGCTCGATAATAAGCCACAAATTGTTTGTTTTTTTAATATACATATAATATTATATGTAAAAAAGACACTGAACTGAGTGAAAACATAAAATTTTAATATTTTATCGATAGAAAAAGATCACAAAGTTACGTATAATTTTCAACTAAAATCAATTTATGTTCAAAACTATGCATATAACAGAGTCAATATTTTAATACATAATATAAAATTATATTACCTAATGACTGTGTTAGTGGTTTAAAAAAATATTGTATATTTTACGAGTTATTAAAATAAAACTATTTCGGCGCTTACTACGTTTTTATTCCGCGTAGAACACTCGTTCTGTTTCACCTGGCATCGATACGTTAGACGAGTGCGGGGCTATGTGAAGCGAGCGGGTGAAATCTCATTTTTTTCTAGCGTTGTGCGCCCTCTTAAGAAAAAGATACATACACTCTGAAATGGCATTTCCGGTGTCCAATCGGTCGTCAATTCTTCATCAACACTTCCGCTTGTCCGTCGGGGTGACTGACCGTTTGACATTTTGGGTGGATTTGGCCTAGGAACATATTTTTATCAACATATTTAACTCACATACATTTCTCTGATCCCAAAGTAGCTGAAGGACTTGTGTTATGGTTATCAGAAACAACGGGTACCACAATAAATAAGTTTATAAATAACTGAAACATTCGTGCTCATTACACAAATAAATGCATCTACCGGGATTCGAACCCAGGACCTTTTGACGCAGAATACAGGAGCACTATCTATTGCCCCAACCGACCATACATTATTAAAGGAGTATATTAAACACACAAAAAAAAACAAAGAATTTTCCTATTTACGACCAATCAGCCCTATTATTATTTACTTAGTAGATATATTAGTGGTAAGTGAAACTTTCAAAATTTTTAAAAACACTGTATAATGCATTCTATCTCATTCTCTCCCACGTTAAATCTAATGAATTTATCTGCCCGTCTCTTTCTACTGTCGCTTTTTCGTTTCATCGATTTTCAAGTCACGATTCAAGAAGTTTTCACTTCAAAAACACAAAATAACATGAACATAACAAAAAAATAATCAATGATTATACACAGGTAAACACGATTTTTGAGTCTGAGTTCTGTGTACCCGATTTTGATTTCTAACACCTAATTAATAGAATAAATTTTATCTCATAAACTTTGCTTTTAAGAGTAACCTTGTGATTTGTCAAAAATCATATTTTTTATCATCGTATAAAGTACAAAAGCACTTTTTTTATAAATTGAGTTTTTGGTTATTTTTCAATGTAAACATTCAGACAATAATCATTAAAAAACAGACACAAATAAAAGTTTTTTTTTGTTGATATAAACACTCACATTCCGCGTGATCGATTTCTCGTAGGTCGTGGTCTCTCAGTGGTTTTTATGAGAAATGTCTCAATATTAAGCTCCCTTAAGTACGGGTCCCGGGATTGTCCGTCGCCGTTCTCCACCTCAAACGTGTTATTCAGACACGCAAGTGTGTCCGCTGATATGTGCACCCGTCTGGAATTTATTTATTAACTCATCAGATCGGTAGCTCCCAATATTGTTTCGCTAAGGGATATAAATTGTGAAAGATCGTTTGTTTAGAATATAGGGCCGGATGGCTTTTTGGGCTTCAGCCCAGAGCCCCGTGGATTCAAGGGCTAAGTCAAGTCAAAGTCAAAAATAGAATGCGAAAGAAAATTTACCGTCTCAATTTTTTCTATACTTTGAGTAATTAGGTGGGCCCCTAAGTAGTATGCGACTTATGCAGGATTAGTACTTCGAGTAGCTTATTTTCTTCTCCAATGTAATCTATCTTTATAGCAAAATTCATCAAAATTGGCTCTGCGGTTTAGTTGTAAAAGCGTAACAGAACAGCCAACAACCGTCTCCAACATGTCTTGATTATTGTGTAAATATTATTATAATTAAGGTTTTATCTATTTATATAAAAATCAATTGCTGTTTGTCTCGTTAAAACTCGAAAACGGCTGGTCTGATGTAGCTGATTTTCATTTTGAAATGTTTGTCGTAGTCCAGGGAAGATTTAAACGGTAAGAAAATATGGAAAAATTGCGTGGAAGATGGTAAATAGAACAATTTAATTTTCCCATATAAACTGTTCCACCTACTTTCCTGTCAAACGTTTGACCTTCGATTCCCAATCTAGCTTTTATTTACCTTTTATTGGCCTTAAGTTCGCCGGCTCAGCTAGTTGTTAATATTATTAAGTTAATATTAACACAATATTGTAAGTGTAAATGTTACTTATTTCAGTTCTTCTGGCCCATTCGGGACTTACCCGGGCAATCCTCCGCTCTCCATATGATTGGCTAAAGTGACGTCATGTGACCATAAATCGAACTGCCACTTGAGTAAACCCAAAACACCACAAAGCACTGAGCCACTGTGGATTCCGATTCTCATGTCTAGGTCCACCTAAATACATTAAAATATGTAATTCACTTATTAACACTTGGCCCTCCTCCTTGGTGTAGTGGTAATCGCATAAACGTTACAACCGGAGGTCCTGAGTTCTATTCCTGGGGATGATAAAAAAACTCGGTCACCTACTTTAGGGGCACCAGAGTAAATTGATCAGCGAAACAGATGTGAAATGCCTCTGCCCCATACCCCACTAGGGGACATGGTACTTCATGCACACTTATAACCGCATAGTTGCACAAGAAAAAAACATAATTAATTATGTTATAATTAGTATAGCGATACAACGCGGTTATGCACCCAGTATTTTGGGTACGCACCCCAACAGCTTTGATGAGCTTCCTATTTTTATAAATAAACAATAATTGGGACAACTCACATACATTGCTCTGATCCCAAAGTAGCTGAACCAATTGTGTTATGGTAATCAGAAACAACGAGGGTACCACAATAAACACATATATAAACAACCAAGACTCGGTAACAAACATACTCAGAACACAAATAAATGCATCTACCGGGATTCGAACCCGTGACCTTTTGGCGTAGAAGGCAAGAGCACTAACAATTGCACCAACAATATAATATGTATAGTCTAGAATCTAGAATCTCACCTGTGCGTTATACCTTACATCACGTATAGCCCTTATCATATGCAACCCCATGTTGACGCAGCAGTAGGCGTGGTCACTTCGCTTTTCAGGAAGGCCGCACACGCAGAAATAGCAGTCGCCTAAGAGTTTGATACGGAGACAGTGGTTCTCCTACAAAAACATTATATATCAATTTAAAAAATGGTTGTCTGTAAAGTCGGTTAACGGACGATAATTTTACGTGATGACGTCATACGAAAACATTGATGAAAAATTGCATACTTTTATGAATTACATATTAAAACACGCTTAGGCCGATCGCACCTATCGCTTGTTACACGCTCTCGCTTGCACGCTCGACTCAAGCGGAGGCTGCAGCCGGCGTTCATTGTTTTATAAGACGTTATCACGTCAAAAATCCTTCAACGTGATAATTACAAATGAATATCTTACAAGGATGAACTGATTTCAATTTAAAAAATGAAATAAAGAAGTTTCATGATGTTGTTAATACTATATTCAATGGTATTAAAATATAGATCAAAACTAATCAATCACTGAAAAAATGTTTGAAATCCATTAATAAATGACTTAGATATAAATTACTGAATACGTATTTCTGATTCGCCTGTGACGTCATTTGACCTATCAGTGTGTAACAAATTATCCTTGCAAGCGCAAATTCAAAGTCCCATAACTTTACCATTTCTAGAGATATTTCATTGATTCTTTCTCATGTTTTTTATTTTACTCATATAATTGATACATTTAAAAAATTGGAAACTTCTCCATTGGTCCATTCGTTTAGGATACACAATGGACCCTAAGTCGCATCACATTGTATAAATCCTGTGCAAATTCTGTGTTGTTTCATCAAAATCCATCCAGTGGTTTATGCGAGATGCCCTAAACGATACACACAACAGACAAACATTCTAAGTTGTTGATTAAGTAGCTTGTTTAGAACATTAAGTACTTACTGGACATTTTTAAAAAAATATTCTATGTACAATATTGACTTTGTTATGGAAATAGATATACATAGTAACAAATATTTCATTTTGTTTTTGCATATATTACATTATTATATCAGATTTTTATACTCAAAATACTTAGTTTTATATCAAGCTGAAATTTTATTAAAAAGCTAAGAGATATGTTATACTTACTGAAGCCAATCTATCGAATCTTGCAAATAATTCATTGAGTAATTTGACTAGTTCTTGAGCACTGCATTTGCTGGATAATTCTATTAATCAAAAAATGATAAAATATAACATTGTAAGCCATTAATTAATACAGTAGAAGAGGCATTAAAATAAAGTTTTGTATTTAAGAGACAAAAACATCTCTCCTGTAAAAAACTACTTTTGTCGGTTGAACAAATTAACTATTGGCAGTTGCATGAGAGTTAAATGACGGATGTGTACACGCAATTTTGTAATGGGGCTACATATTAAAAATTCGTTAAATATTATTTTTAAATCCGCTCAAACTGTTGTTTTAAATAACAGTCTAAAAACAATATGACAATTTTCATCCCTATCTTGTATGTCTCCTAAGTCCTAAGTAATATGTCAGTCGTCATATTTCATTAATGACACTTGACAGCTTTGTATTTCTATTTCTAGACATTAATTTTTTTTTTCTAAAATGGTAGACGGGCAGAGATTTGGTATCTCAACAAAGTTGACTTCAATAATGTCAAATTTCTTTACTTTAAGCAATTTTACCAAATAACTTATGATTACTTGTTAATGTCAGTGTTAAATTCTAAATTAAGCTCTGTTAAAATCCACGTTTAAACTGTTCCTCTGAAGGTAACTCAAGTCAAAGTAATAAATAGGAAGGAATATTTGACATTCTGACAATAGAAATTACCGATTGGGCCTTTAGACAAAAACGTCATGCTTACTTCTCGACACCATTCAACACCAATAATGCAATAAATTTATACGCAAATGACGTTTGTGTCATTGTCATGACGACACAACTTATGTTATTTTCATACGTCGTCAGTTAGAACGTTACAATGAAGATTTGTATCATGGAGGTTAGAGAGAAGGAAAACGATCGCTACGTTCTAAAGCATTAGCGCATCTGTCTGAAAATTTCTAGAATTTATAATTCATTTTTAAGTCACCAGCCGCGCTACCGTCAGTAATTAGTCTGCGAAGTAGCTGTTTATGACTATGTACTTTGTACAAGTAGATGAAGTTAGTTGAATTGAGACAATTTAGCGCTCGCAGCACTCACTTATTTTATCCATATTTCTGGGACACTATTTTCTACAGTTATCGTTCTTCTTCTCTCTAACCTCCATAATACAAATCTTCATTGTGATGTTCTGGTATGAAGCTCCAATTTGAATGAAGGAGTTGTTTGAAATTTCTAGGTGTCACAAATTTATAACTGCGGTAAGACGTAGGTTTTACCAGATAGAAAAAGTAATGTAGAAACAATATAGCTACAACAGAATACATTGGAAACTACAATCGAATCCGTTTGTGAATATATACATGGACCATTGTAGGACTACTGACATCTATTTAAATAAAAATTAATCACCGAAATGTATGTAAGCGCATAACTTCCGAACGAGAGCACCAAATTGGATAATTCTTTTATTGTTGTGTTTGTTATTATCTGGTTTTTATGAAATAAATAATTAAGAAAGTTGCGCGGGACATTAGAAAATTTACGAAAACTTAACGACAATATCCCTTTCTGCTTATATCTAGTTTAAAATTTAATTAATTGATAAAGTAGCATAATTTCTTTGCTAACTTGTTTATTTGGGCTCTAGTAATATGGCTACTTGAGTTAAGAAGAGCGAAGCCCCCCTAGTACAGGTCTTTGACTTAACAGGGGAACTTCAATCGAGCATTGTAAGCATCTAATAAAGTCTTATTTATTTATATTAACTTTGTGTATGTAATCTTATGGCGATTAACATAACTGTCCGTTTTTAAATGTTTTACTGTCATAATTTCATATTTCTAACAAACATTCTGTTTGCTATATTTAATTATGCCAATTCGTCTATCAGCTAGTATTATATAAATAAATCCTACCAGTAAAACCCTTAATGTCCGCGAACAATATAGACACATTTTCATGTCTCTGTATATACAGATTGTTAAACTGCTGTTCCTGAAACTCTCCCTTCACCTTCGATACATGACTAGATATTTCTTTTGCCAAAAAGTCTGGAATCACTGAAACAAAGATTACATTTCTGTATTTTCAACCGCCTTTAAAAAATGAGTGTGCTTTAGACCATACGAATGAAGTAAAACTTTTTAGCTCCATCTAAATACATATACATATATTATTTTCTACTAATATTTAAATTTATTAATGATTGTCATTGATAAATTAATATTTTTGAATAGATTTTTATTTTATTCATCAGACAATAAGCCTGCACTGTGTGTTAAGGCAGATTTACATTGAGTCAGTTACTAACGTCAGTGAACTGCCGAGTCAGTGCTGGCCTGGCACTGCCATCGTGTAAATTGATTTCAAGTCGGTACAGCACTGTCGCTGTAAAGATTTCAATACAATACGAAATACTGACTGCGTGTAAATCGTATGAGTCAATTTTCCGCACCAGCACTGACGACAGCTACTGACACTGTATAAATCTGCCATTAGATAAACGAAACGTAACGGGCTATGAGAGAAAGAGAGAAAGCTTGCACCTCTCTTGCCCCTACAGTAATATACGAAACGTAACTATCTCTTTCTATCTTCACTAATTTATATCTCCCTCTCGACTTCCGTTCGCCTCGCCCGATCACGCTTTTCGTAACGCTCTCGTCACGCACCAGCTTAAACCCAAGTCTAGCGTGCGTACAGAAGTTTTATGTGAAAAAGGGATGTACGTTGTTTTTATGTTGATTTGTTACGGGATTGTGCCTAATTATCTCTTTTCTTTCACTGTACGCGTGGGACAACATACGAATCGTTACATTTGACGTTGGTTGATGTTATTGTAATGACAATGTTTATGTCATTTCTATACAAATTGCCAGCGTCTCGTCTACAGGGTCAGATAACACAGTTTTTCGAACTAGCAATACTTACCGCTTTGAAAAAGTTTCCACTGCCGATCGCTTTCCCTTTGCGTTTTTTGCCTTGTCACCATAGAACGATGTGTTTCAAGGAATGCCTTCCTTTGGCCCCAGTCCGCCAAATATTTGGCATACATTCCCGCAAAATTTACCGCTCCATATAAGACTGCATTTCCTATCAATAACCGCATTGCACATGACTTTGCCTGGAAACAAAGAGAATGTTAGAAACTTTCTTTAACAGTGTAACATTGTTATTAAAACATTTTTAAACATTTAAATTATAGTTACTCCAACAGATAATAATAAATTAAAATTGGTTTCGTTACACACATTAAATCCAAAATTGGATTGTACATTTAAAAATTGTACCTAATGTAAATAAATGGCACTACGCAGTGGCAATCTGTGTTCGCGGCCTACCCATTTGATAAATGCGTGTAAAGATAAACATTTATTATTCATATTAATAAATAATAAAAGAATATCTTTCAATTACAAACATTATTTATATTTGTAATTATACATCGATATAGAATACCCAAGATACAAATTAGCCTACAAATTCAAGTTGAAAAAATGTCCCATACTTATTTGTGTTTGCAACAATACAAAATATACCCAATGCCACTTTTTAAAATTTCGAAATACAACCTTATTATGTATATTTAAAGTTTAATTTCTAATGCGAGAGTGAGGCGGTTATGACCTTACGTCATGCAGCGCGCGACTGAGGGCAACTGTGCTAAATGAGATTTCTAGCACAGTTTGATTGTGCCATATTTTGAGCGTTGATGGTGTATCTTAGGCATTCTATGTATATCGATGAATATATAATATAGGTTTTAATCAGTTTAAATACTATTTTTGAATAAATTTTATTTCTCGCTTTTAACTGTTGCCCGAGACAAATATTAACGATGAACATAGATTGAAACTTACATATTATGTTTTTGTTCTAAAATTTTATCAATACTTACTAAATGGGTTGCCTGGAAGAGATCGCTGATTAGCGATAAGGCCGCTCGCTGCACTCCATTACAACGAAGTGTTTAAAAAAAATTACAAATATAATACAACTACATACACCTAGTATTGATAAAATTAAATAATAATATTGTTTTAAAACTTATGTCAGATATTAAGTTTACAATAATAAGATACTTATAATATTAAGAATCATGTGGTAATTTATATTATTATCTCATATCGTGTAGGGACAGTATTGCTTAATATTTTTCAAAGAGAATCCAAAAGTTAAGAGGATTGTGAAGTGGCGATACGCGGCGTGAGTAGGTATTTAAAAAAATGCTATCTCTTTCATACCGCTGCCTCACTCCGGGCGTGCGATAGAGAGAGTTGCAAATCTTAGAGGCAATTACCTACATTTCCTTTTTAAAATAGTTTTGGGCGATAACGTTTTTACCCCCCTAAAAATTTACGAAATGAGATAATTTTGGTCTCTTTAGTTTACCTTAATCTAGGTCTGTACGTTTTTCTTTTTAAGTGATTCAGTTTAGTTTAATTTTAAAAAATAAAAACGCCCGAGGAAGATTTCAAGTCAAAATTATAGATGTTTGGATGCTAATAACTTCTATCATATGCATTATTTCTTTAAAATAAAAACTTACGGACTTAGTTTCTCATTTTATCTACAACATTTCTAAAAATTATGAAAATTAGACTATGTTAATGGGGGGGAGGGGGGAAACGTTATCGCTTTTTGTATGAAAATGTCACACAATCTAGCTTCACAATCCTCTTAAGGAAAGAGAGTTTATCAGCGAATGTATCCAATTGTACAGAGAATTGCCGCCGCTGTGGAATGTTAAATATGATAAAAACCGAAAACACAAAAGTATTGTAGAATGTTACTGTAGGTCTAGGTGCCGCCTTAAAATTGCAATGGAATATCAGATAAGTAGTGTTGCCAGTGCATGCTGCATAAAAATTACTTTTTTCCACACAACTTACAGCATTAGGGTTGTTATCTAATAAATCCTTGATATCAACAGCTGTCGCCAGGACATGGGAGACGGATGACAGCAGACCGATCACGATACACCAGCCCAGCGATAGTGGCAGCATCGCGTATGGCACGAAAATTATGAAGAGCATATACCACACTTGGTTTTCTGGTGCTTCGAAGCCGATGCCTTGGCCGCTTAAACCTAAATAATAACCTTGAAGACAATTTATAAAACTTCCGACATGTTTGTGATATATATGTATAGAAAACTGCATCAAAATCGGTCCATTTATTTAGGAGCTATGATGCAACAGACACACAACTTGGGCACAGTAAAAATAAATATATAGTATGAAAGCTAGGCCGGTATTTTCGGATAAATACCTAAGCTCCAAGGTACACACTTACTTAATAAATCAGTTTTTTTTACTAACGTAGATATTAATTTAATAAAATATTGATTTAATAGCCACATAGCAGGGAGATATTATTTTTATATAGTTATAATTTATGGTCATAATATTCAAAATCATTTGTGATTTTGATGATTAATTAATTAATTATGAAATGATTAACAAATTGTAAGGTTTAATGATTAATAATTAATAAGTAAGGATGAGAAAAAGTTTAATGAATATTTAATTAATCATTAATTCTTGAATTAACGTTAAGGATGAGAAAAAGTTTAATGAATATTTAATTAATCATTAATTTTTGAATTAATGATTAAATTAACGTTTTTACCTTGAGCAATGAGCAGTATCCAAGTGGCAGCGGCTGCCCAATGCAAGTAGTTATTGGCAAAACACCGCCAGGCTCCAAGGAGACATATTGATACGTTGAGCAAAGAAAACGTGGTTGTCCACGCTATTTTGTACGCGTCTGTACCTTCTTCTACTGAAAATTATTGTTTAATTTCATTTATTCAAGTTACAATAGAAAAATGTATACTATATATATACAATAGAATACTCGTAATTACGCAGATTTTAATTTAATTTGAGACTGATACTAAACCAATACTTATATTATAATAATATATACACTTAAAATATTACTGTTAAATTTAAATGTATTACTATTAAATTTAAATATTAAATTTATTACAAAAAAAGAAAGAAAACAGTTATATTAAAGCCAGGAGTTTCTATTAACTTATTAATAATAAAATACTTGCTAAAATACCCTCAGGCTTCGTCTGCACTGGTATATAAAAAGGTCTAACCAAGTAGCTTATATTGTATAAAATATAGTAGAGACGCCATTAATGGTAGTCGACTTTATGACCAAGTGGTTTATGCATTTGCGTGTTGGACCTGGGTTCGAAGCCTAGTGAGACAATCAATTTTCAGTTTAGTAGACACCAAATTGTCTCACATCACATAAAAACCTAGAGATTTCACACACCTTTATGTACAATTATTTATAGAACACATTAGAATTTACTCGCGGCTGCGTCTACGTGGGCATTGTGGTGGGAAAATATTTTGAACATAGATCCATTAGTTTTTGATTAAATTCAATACAAACAAAAATTACTTACTAAAAAAATTCGTATAGAAGTATATACACTTACATTTATTTCGATGTGACAATGTGTATATGATAGCTAAACAAATCTGAAATAATAAAAAAATGTTAATTAATTATTTTTGTACGTGATAACGTCTTAAAAAATTTATGAACGCTGGCTGCACGCACGAAAGTGTCACGTTCCGCCTGAGCCGAACGTGCAAGCGAGAGCGCGAAACAAGCGATAGAGAGGAACGATCGGCCTAAGCGTTTGGCTTGTGACGTAAAAGAATTATAATTCAGTGATAATAATTCAATTCAATTCATAAAAGTATCATTTTTCATAAATTTTTCTTATGACGTTATAACGTAAAATTATTGTCCGTAAACCGACTTTACAGACAACAGATTTCTAATTTATAATTAATTAATTTTATTTATGATTATTTTATTTTATTTTAAACATTCAAAATATAATAATTACAAGTTTTTACATGTAACAATATGTACATATAAAAAAAAGCCACGTTCACTTGGAAAAGTTGAGAGATTTTGTTCTCATGACAAAATTTAATTAATGAATGCATTATATTTTATTGCTTTAACATATAATAACACATCCTCTTAGAAAGTTTTTAAATAAAGAACACAAATTTATTTTATTTTAAGCAATTAAAAAATATTACACCTTTTTTCCGTGAACGCCGACTTATTTTAAACAAACTTAATTCATTAATTACTGAACTTGATATTTTCGCGATAACAAATCCAAATCTTAATCACCATTAATTAATTACTTTTTGGCATTTGACTTTTTTATTTTATTAGATTTTTCTGTTAACAAAATATATTATCTTACTTGCGTATTGTTTAAACTAATTAATTTATGTCAATAAAAAAAATAGAAAGTATTAGTAAAATCTGTTTTGTTTTGAGATAACAGAAAAAAATCGAAACCACCATTTTGTTTATGTTAAAATCAGTGTGAGATGTATCCCTTTCGCGCTTGCACGCTTGAACGAATAGAGATAGAGATAGCATGACTTAAAGCAAATGTCGGTTAGTTTTGCCCGCATGTTAAGGTTGAAATGAAAAGAAAAAGTTGTACCTTAAGAGCTAAATCGACAACATTGACCATTATAAGTGACTTTTGTCTCTGTCTTCTTGAATATCTTTGATATGACAACTCCACTGTTTCATCCTGAAAATCAAATATTAATTGGTATATGTATTTATTGAATATAATATACTATAATATAATATACTAGACCACGCACTTCGTATCGCTTTAATTCCGAATAATGTGTCATCTAAATTGTCCATAGAAAATGTAAGAGGAAACGAATTCTCTTCATTAATACTTTTTCGCGAATTTTTCTATATTTTTAATAGTTATTCTCGGCTTAGACGAATCCAACAAAACAGAACATCAAAATCGGTCCATCCGTTCTGGAGTTATAAATGGTGTAAATAACCCAACTTGGTTTTATTTATATAGATTTATTTATCAGTAATATATTAATTTAATGAAACTTAATGTTTAACGAATTCGTTAAATTAATGAAATCTTTATTCTTTAATTGAATTACTTCTTAGATTTCTTCATCCGTTGCAGTCAAGCTAAGCAAGCTGAAGTCGGTGCCATATTATTTGATTCTTCTATTGGAGTTTGACATCGAATTTTAAGTGTTGTGGTGTTTTTTTTTTTTTAAAAAAAAACTTGTGATTTCATTTTAATTGTTGTTACAAATAATACTATGTTTTTTTTCTATTTTATAAAAATCAAATATCTTACTTTGAAACTATTACTTATTGATGGCCAATATATTCCTTTATAGTAGAGACCCGTTCTCAGCATACTTTCTGTCGCAACTGAAAAAAAAAAATTGAATATGCTAGCTAGGTTCAAATTGAACATTTCTTGTAATTATTTTAATTTTTATACCACACTTAATATTAGAGGCCTCATGTCTAAGCGGTCTTATAATCCTACCGCGAAGCCTGAGGTACCGGGTTCGATCCCCGGTCCCGAATACAATTTATAATTTAATTTATATTCGTATTCGGTCTCTGGTAGGGCTGCCACTTGCTGGAGGTGTTGTCAGGTGTTCTACAGGCTTGCTTGAAGAAATTCAACCAAACCAACAAAAATTGGTTTGCATGGAAGAGATTACACTCCATTGCGACGAAAGTGAAGACCCGTGTGTTATGGGGCAGATGCATTTCACATCTGTTTCACTTATCGATTTTTTTCTTTAGAGGTAAATAGGTGATCAGCCTTCTATGTCTTGCCAGACCGAGTTTTTTTATCTCCACCGGGAATCGAACCCGGTGTAACGCTAACGCTAACCACTAGACCAAGGAGGCGGTCGAACCATTGCGACGAAGTGTATAAAAAAACGGGAAAATTTTACCTGGTTCGATTTCAGCACGAAATGGAATGATACTATTTCTCGCGCTGTTCGTAGACCCATCGTCATCACTTACGCGTAACTGTGAAACATTACCACACATAAAATAATAATCTAATAAATAATCTGATAATTTTTAAAAATATTTTTAATTTTAAAAGATAATTTTATTATATTTTAGAATATTTTGTATTCCAAATTTTTATGTTATAATATATTCTTAGTTATTTAAGTTAATTTTAGTTTTTAATATTTATTTTTTATTTTTTATTAAATACTGTATCAACATGAACTGAACATAATAATCTAATAATAATATAAAATAATAATAGTAATCTTCTACCGTCTTCAAAATATTTAATAACATCCGTGTTGTGGTTTAATATCAATTATGTAAGGTGTCAACCTTGTCAACACAGGGTCGGGCGGCCATGTTGGACCGTGTCATTGGGTTTCTTTGTAAAATATTTTTTAAATAATAATTATTGAGTTCCAGACTTTTATTGTACATAAAAAGTGTAAGTAAAGTGTAAGTAGATCTTAAAACTGAACGGATTATGTGAGTTACACCAAGAGATAAAATGGAAAATAAGATTATAATAAAGTTTCTATGTCTGAGCTTAGCTAATGTTTACCGGTTCCTCGGGTAGCGTGCACACTTCAGCTGGACTTGTAACTTTTGCGTAATGACAGTTTGGGGACTCCTCTGCCTCACCATCTCGTACCTCCTCACAACAGTTACCCTGGAAACAGAGTAATTGACTCTTTATTCTATCAGCGAAACGGCGAACTTCGTGCCGCCAACAAAAGATTGAATGGGTTAGCAAGCTATCCTTAAAAGATAGATATATGCCATCAAAGACTTTTTTCTACATCTATAAAAGATGCATATTCCACCAGGCATTGTTTTGTTATATCTCATATGAATGATGATGAATTGGGCAGCGTTTTCTATGAAAGCTCCCAGGCGGCTTAACTTTTCCGACACTTCTAATTGTCAAATTTCAACTAATAAAACTTAATACTTAAATCTTAAATAGACTGTCTCCTTGGTCTAGTGGTAAGTGCATAAGTGTTACAACCGGGAGGTCCTGGGTTCGATTCGCGGTGCAAATAAGAAAAACTCGGTCTAGCAGGGCATAGAAGGCTGATCATCTACTTGCTCCTAAATAAAATATCGCATATAACCAAGTATCAACATATTTCAACCAATTTACACAAAAACTTAAGAATTTTTTTACCTACTTCTTACTCATGAACCACTCTATCTATTGTTGAAACTCGCATGATGATATGTTCAGTAGTTTTTAGTTTATCGTGACAGACAAACGCGGCGGACTTCTTTGTTTTAACTTATATTTTTAGAGAAAATTTGTTTCTACATATGAAAACTCGACTTAAGAGTGATTACAATATCTCATAAAAGTATAAAAAGCGTCAGCTTTTAAACAAAACCGCATCGAAATTTGTCAATCGCTTAGTAACTTCAATACGACGGTAGGCAAACACAAGTTTTGTTGTAAGAAATGTCTCATAATATTTGTCCAAATTTAGTAAATAAATTTGTTGTGTGTTTTCATTAGATCAATAAGAGATGGCGCTGTTGACTGGTTGTAAAACGCGCTATCATTGTGTTTTCGAACTTATGTATATATGAGGTAAATTATTAAAATAAAATGAGTTTAAAGTTTCGTTTTGAAGTTTAATTTAGAGTTTGAGTGAGTATATGTAGTAGTGTGTGGTGAACCAAGCAACCGTAACGACAATATTTATGACTGAAATATGCTTTTCAATGTCTTTGTGTTTGTCCAATCATTTTATCTCAAAGGGATCGCTCATTAGTTTACAGAAACGTAATAACGGACGGAACTTTGAATTTAATCATTCAAGTGAATAAAATGAAATTTCCATTTTATCATAATACTAGCTGTGTCCCGCGGTTTCACCACGTTAATTTCATCGAAACATGATGTTTTATAGCCTATAAACAGCGTTTACGCAGCGCACACAATGGAAGCCCTCAAATATTTTCCCCCGTTTTTGAAATATTTTTCACTGATGCTTCGCTCTTATTAATCGCAGCGTGATGTTATATAGCTTTAAACCTTCCTCGATAAATGGACTATCCAACACGAAAAGAATTATTCAATTCGAATCAGTAGTTCCTGAGATTAGCGCGTTCAAACTAACAAACTCTTTAGCTTTATAATATTAGTATAGACTATAGATTAATAAGTGAAGGAAAAGCTTTATTACCCCTTTTTACAAAAATTACGCGATTGGGTTTTCGTGAAAATTGACACAGTTAAATTTTTTTTATAAAGATAGAATTGTATAAAGGTATTTTTGATATAGAGAAATACATTAATTAAAATAAACATTACACACTACTGCTTGGATGACACACAGCATACATACCTTACTCTTGAATTGTGGTCGAATTTCGACCAATGACCATTTAATACTTTAAGAAATTCAAATTCAAAAATAGTTTGTAGGTAATAACTTATTATGGATAGATAGAGAGACATTTGTTTATTTGAATGCGCTAAATTCAGGAACTACTATTTCCAATAGAGACTTTGGGTCCATTGTATAAGATAAAAACTAATCCCTTATTCACTAAATCCTTTATGTAGTGGTATTTTATTTCACCATGCCGCCATATTGCGAGCACACAGTGCTCAAGATGTGCGTTTGCCTAAAATGCCCGTGGCCTTTTTACGTTAACAGAACGGCAGTTTCAGCGGTCGTGGTCGATGGCGTTGCGGGCGTTAAGGGGAACGTAGATTGACAACTTAGTTGAGAGCACAGGAAACCCAAAAGCTTGCTCATATTTTGGCCAAGGCGTTAGTAAACAACGTGGTAATGTAGCCAGTATTTTGAGTACGCACCCTAGCGCCTTTGATGAGCCTTTTGTATTTTTGTAAATACAATTAAGTACATTTTAGTAAATATTTAATAAAAGTCTTTATTATAGTTTCGTAAATGTAGTACCAAATAGCGTAAAATTGTTGGCAGATAAACGGAGATAGTGAAAACTAAGTGTTATCTGGAAGGATTGATAAGTGATAGGAAATAATGGGTTTGTATAATGATAGAGATATTCTGGTATACGCGTGGGCGGTCCGCTGTCGCAACATTATATAACAAAGTGTAACAAATCCATGAATCATGTTTCTATGATAGTTCATAGAACTTTGATGGCGCTAACATCAGCATCTTTTATCGACTTCAAAAAAGACTTCAACTCGACTGTTTTTTATGTTTGTTGACTTAGAACTTTCAACTGGGTGAACCGATGTTGATGATTCTTTTTATTTGAAAGCTGGTGCTTTTTGTGTGAAAATTTTAATATTATATTATGACAATTAGCCATAACATTCTATAAGTCATCAATACATTTATAAAACAAAGTTCGCCGCATCTGTTTGCTCGCGATAAACTTAAAACTACTTGACGGATTATAATGAGAGTTATAGTGATTCATGAGGAAGATTTGCGTATGTAATGTGTAAAGATTTTGTGTAAATTAGTTTAAATATGATTGTTGGAAGTGTTGGAAAGTTAAGCCCTCTGACAGCTTCTATACTTCCCTACAAACATTATTACATTATACAAGATAGCATGGGTTTAGTAAGCTATCCTTGAAAGGTACATATATGCCATCAAGGACTTTTTTGTACATATATAAAAGAAGAATATCCCACAATGCATTGTTTTATATCTCAAAGGGATCAGGCAGCGTCTTCGATGAAAGCTCCCAGATACGTTGTCCTGTCTTAACTATGAATATTCAATTCAAATTGGCATAATAATTTAAAAGTTTCCTTAAATATTTTTATGTTCCCCACAACTTTGTTAACTATATATTTTATACAAAACTTTTCCAGGAAATACCAAACACAACAAAAAAGAATCATCCAGTTTGGTGGTGTCACAAGTTTATGCGCGTACATACATTTTGGTGATTCATTTTTATTTAGATGTTTCACGCCTAAACTACTGAATTTCGTTGAACCTCGGTTCAGAATTAAACTTGGGAAAGGCCATAGACTATATTTTATCAGCAACGCGATTACAGAGTTGCTATGAAAGGGTTGTATGTAATAAAAGGGTCATTAATCATATCGTATGTTGGATAAATCGTCACTTTATTGCTTGTCATTCCATATCAAAAGATTAATGTGGTATCAATGACATTTTTTTACTCGACTAGCGTTTTTCCCTATTTAAATTAAAGCTTTTTAAAGGCCTTTTAAATACAAATTGGTAGAAATTCAATCACAATTCAAGAGTAAGTTACCAGAGTCTCGAGTGTTACCAAATTGCAATCATAATCATAATGTATTAAAAGCGAAGTCAAAGCGCGTCGCTAGTTAATATCTTCGTCGCATTTAACACAAAGCAAACATTTAGTGACTCGTTTTATCTGAAAAAACATCGTTATTTACAAGCCTTTATTCAAACCAAGTTATAACTATCCCACTAATGTGTGTGTTAAGTGAAGTCCCGTGTCCCCTAGTGGGGTATGGGGCAGATGCATTTCACATCTGTTTCACTGATCGATTTTTTCTTTAAGGGCAAGTAGATCAGCCTTCTATGTCCTGCCAGACCGAGTTTTTTTTTTATCTCCGCCGGGAATCGAACCCAGGACCTCTCGGTTGTAACGCTTACGCGCTTACCACTAGACTAAGGAGGCGGTCAATGTGTGTGTTCCTGTGGGATAATTTAGCGATACGGGTATTTCAACTTCAATTTAAAATTGTTATACACAGTGCACAAAATACAGGACATATATTTTAATGGGAACTATCCCTAAACATGATTAATAAATGTTAAAATTTTAATAAAATACCGACTCTAAAACTACTAAACAGATTTTAACGAAATTTAAATAGAACAAGAACTAGCTTTCAAATAAAAAAAGAACCATCGAAATCGGTTCACCCATTCGAAAGTTCTGAGGTAATAAACATAAAAAAACACGGTCGAATTGAGTACCTCCTTTTTCGAAGTCGATAAAAAACAATTTATTTTATATTTAGAGATCTCTAAATATATTGCCTACAATAGCCTACTATATAATATCACTTTACGACGACATTAACGCGGGTGAAACCGCGTGACACAACTAGTGTATAATATATCCTATTTATTTTACTAGCTCTAACAATGGCAATACACATATATAGCACTTTCGCCTCTTGTCTTTTAAATACATATCTGAATCGCAAGGCAGAGGCAAGGGCCTCTTGTCATCTTCCTGATCCGAATCAAGCTGCTTCTATGAGCCTTTGTTACATTTATTCCTGATCCGAATCAATCATCAAATTTAGCCAGCTCTAAGGGCAATCTATAACTTGCAGCCATTCATTTCTGTTTGGAACAAAACCTCAGCAGTTGCGGTAAGATTTATAAAACTCAATTGCAACTGCGATGTCTCACCTTGCTTCTCAATCTCTTTTTGCAAATCATCCGCGGCGAGTGTGAACTCCCTTCTCTGTTGAGTGCGTTTCCGCTTTAGTTCATCCATTTTTCCTCACGGTCGCCAACTATTATGGAAATATACTTCGTTGTACAGATTCGTTGATGCACTGTTATTTATAAAACTCTAACTAATTATCTAATTTATTTGCTATTATAAATAAAAACATTTTTCGTGTTTTACTCCTTTTTTTCCAATGACATTCCGAAAAAGTGACTTAGTTTACATTGTAAAATATAAAGCACTAAGAAAATTACGCTGAGTCCGGACATGAAGCTAAATGTATAATAAAAGAAGATATTAGAAAATCCATTATTTTTTCGATGTCATTTGCAAATTCTATATAATTTGAATTTTGAATTCATATTCTCTTCATAAAGCGTGTGGCAGAGATTTCTCACCAAAGCGGCCTCACGCAATTCACAACAATCCAGCAAGAGTCCAGCTTCAGTGAAGGAATTTATAAAATGTTAATAAGTTTCTGAATTAATTACATACTTAATCTTAATAAATTGTGCATGGCGTGACACCATAACAGACAGACACAAATTAGAGACATTCTTCATAATTAAATGAAAGGCGAACTTCGTAGCGCCAATAAAAATGGGTTTAGTAAGCTATCCTTAAAAGGTACATATATGCCAGCAAGACTTTTTTGTACATATATAAGAAGTAATTAACTCCCAACTGTTATGCTTACCGTCAATAAATAAATTTAAAAACACAATTAAAAGAAAACTTTATAAAAAAGCATACTATAAAATAACGGATTACTTAGATGATAAAAAAGCTTGGGAATGGACCTGCTTTAACTCTGTCTTAAATCTTAATAAAACCAAACATTATAATTTTAGAATAATTATTTTTATAAACTACAACTAACTATAAATATTAATTTAAAAAAATTGACGATTCAAAATTATCAAATATGATTTTAATGAATAAAGATATTTTGACTTTGACTTTGAAGAGAGTATGTATTGTTTTATTGTATCTCAAAGGGATTGAGCAGCGTTTTATATGACAGTTCCCAGGCGGCTTGACTCTTTAGACACTTCCAATTATCATCACATTTCAATCAATTCACACAAAACCTTGACAAATTATATACCAAAACTTTCCTCATGAATCTTTCTATCTATTGGTGAAACTTGCATCATAATCCGTTTAGTAGTTTTTAAGTTTATCGCGACCAGACAGACGTGGTATGCGGCTTTGTTTTATAATACAGTAGTGAAAATTTATTTAATTAGAGGCGTAAAGAGTGAATATTGTTTGTTGATCTTAAAACTTTACGTTTGAACGCACTAATCTCAGGAACTACTGGTCCGAATTGAATAATTCTTTTTGTGTTGGATAGTCCATTTATCGATGAAGGCTTTAGGTTATATAAAATCACGCTGCAACCAATATAAGCGAAGCATCAGTGAAAAATGTTGCAAAAACGGGGAAAATTATCCATATTTGAGGCCTTCCGTTGCGTGCGCTGCGTAAACGGTTCAAGTTACCCAAAAAATATGTATGAAAGAATTATTGCTCTTTAAATGATCTAAAAAAATGTCCGCGACAGTATTATCAGTAACAGAAATTGACGCGGACGAAGTCGCGGGCAACAGCTAGTAATATAACGAAATTCAGATTCCTCGTCGAAAATGTATATCGACCCTTTGACGTTCCGGTCAATTAGCCAAAACGATGTGGCTGTCACGTGACATTGTACCTTAATACATTGTGTTACAGGTTATATTTGAATACGCAATTTTATATGATTTTTCAAACGATTAAACAACGCTTAAAGGTGGTTTCAGACTACGCTATAATATAATAGCATATAGTTCATAGCACAACAATATCGCTCACCATACATTAATATTGTTATAATATATTTACAAATAAACAGCCTCATTTGGGGTGCGTACCCAAAGTTCTGGGTGCATTTTGTAGTACTAATTCGTTAGCTGAGAAAAAATTGGCTGTTGTAAAGTCAGTTAACGGACGATAATTTTACGTGATTAAGAAAACATTGATGAAAAATTGCATACTTTTATGAATTGAAATGTTATCTCACGCTTTTGCCGATCGTGCATCTCTATCGCTTGTTCCGCGCTCTCGCTTGCACGCTCGGCTCAGGAACGTGACACTTTTTCGTGCGTGCATTTCGTCAGACGTTATTTCGTCAAAAAAAATTTTTGTTTTAACGCAATCCCACCTGATGATTGCACGCTTGGTCAATAATAGTCTATAAAATATTCTCTTGAAATATCCATGTTACTCTGCAGAAAATATTGGTATAGAAAATATAGTTCCTTCGAGTTTTTGATTAAGAAGTCCTCATGGGTAATCAGTCTTATAAGCTTACCTAGAAGCCATAGGTATCGGGTTCGATTCCCGGTCCCGAATACAATTTGTAATTTACTTTTTATTTGTATTCAGTTCTGGTAGGGCTGCCACTTGCCGGACCGGGTGTCATGAATGGCACGGAGGAGTGGTTGGATTTCTACAGGCTTTCCAGAAGAAATTCAACCAAACCAACAAAAATTGGGGTTGCCCGGAAGAGATCGCTTATAAGCGATAAGGCATAATTATTGATGCGAAGGTGCTGGTCGGTAACAGAACGGTCTTATAGGCATCTCTTATCATCACCACCTCATCTCTCTTTTCAATACAAATATTTTTCGCATGACACGTTCCCATTACGGTCATAGTACGATACGTTGCAATGGGTGTCCTTTGTGAAAAGGATTTGAAAGATTTGAAATTAAGCGCTCGTTAGTAAAAGTAATTTCAACTGTAATAAAACAAAACGACCCAAATTGTTTTATTACAGCAGTTAAGCTTAATTGTCAACAAATGCAAACAGCTGAAACATTTGAACTGAGCCATTTCAGGAACCATTATTATTTAGTAGCAGCCCGTTTCAGGGACTTCATATATACTAGGTCTAACCAGCGGCTTCTCCTGCTCTCGAATAAAACAATGAAGGTTGGAGAGTATATTTATGACCAATGGTCGCTTATAAGTCGAAATTCGAGCACAATTCAAGAGTAAGTCAGGTGTGTGTTTTGTGTGTCATCAAAGCAGTAGTGTGCGAAGTGTTTATTTCACGGATATTAAACATACATATAAACCTTCCTCTTCAATTACTCTATCTATTAAAAAAAACCGCATCAAAATCCGTTGCGTAGTTTTAAAGATTTAAGCATACAAAGGGATATAGGGGAAGAAAAAGCGACTTTGTTTTATACTATGTAGTGAAGAAATCCAAAGATATGTCAAACTTATTACATCACCCGCCTTTTAGCTCGTGAATGGTTAAAAATCAGATATTATGTAGCCACTAATCACCTATTTCTGTTTTTCTGAAAATTGAAAATCGTTTTAGTTATAAGCAACGTTGCAAGCTTGCAACCAAACTGTAACATTTTGATTACCATTACACACCAGTGTGATAATGTTGTAAAATCTTTTTTTAACCTTCTGTTCTCAAGAGTTTCGATATGAAATAAAAGCACATTAATATACCACATACGTAATGTTATGTATTTTCATCACTTTTCATCATCTTTTCATCACAAAAAATGCAATTTGTGGTTAATGAGCATTAAAGTCTTCCAAAAATTATAATATTGAATACATCTTAATATATAGAGACCCAAGTATGCGCTGCCCCCTGTTATACTAAGATATGGGTTACTTCTACTTTACAAGGTTTTAGAATATGCTTTATAAGGTCAGTTTATGATAAAATTGAGTGTTACAGGAATTTTGAGTTGAGTCACTTTCATTCTAAGGGTGCGATATGTTATAACCCGTGCAAAGCCGGGGCGGGTCGCTAGTATTGATTAAATGTATTTTCTATGCATAATTTAAAAAAAATATTAGCATTCTCCACTCCTAATATGAACTACTAGCTGTTTCCAGCAGTTTCACCCGTGTCATGGTTTTTGTTTACGAACTCCTCTGAAATCCGCGCTATTGTCGTTCTTATTATCACTAGATATATGAGCGATAATCTTATGAGTTACCTTTTAGCGGATAACTTTTGTATGTACCCTTAAATCCAAACTCAAAAATTTATGTTGCCTAATCACTTCATAGTATAAAATAAAGTCGCTTTCTCTGACCCTATATCCCTTTGTATGCTTAAATCTTTAAAACTACGCAACGGATTTTGATGCGGTTTTTTTTAATAGATAGAGTGATTGAAGAGAAAGATTTTTATATATGTTTTATACCCATGCAAAGCCGGGGCGGGTCGCTAGTTGTACTATAAACTTAAGCCAGTAAATCCAAATGCAAACTAAAGCTTGCATAAAGTTGAAATTTTTGTCTATTGTCATAATAAATCATTTAGTTACTTAGTTTAATAAAATTATCGCCATAAGTTTTTGAAAAAGCGCTTAGCTTAAAAAACATTGTAAAATATGTTTGTACCCTCTAGGATTAAATTAACACTGGAAATCGTGCTTGTAAAAATTTAATTATAATTAAATAAAGAGGTTTTGAAATTGAAAAATTGAAAAACTCCTCCGAAATGGTTCGAACGATTTTTATAAAATTACATGTATTTGATAGATATGAGAATTATAATATTAATGAAGCAATAACTTTGTATTTTTACGAAAATTGCGCGGACGGAAGAGTACGAAATTATAAATGCGAAATATTTGTCTGTCTCTCTATCTGGCACGGTTTTACGCCAAAACTACTGAGCCGAATTAAATGAAATTTGGTACACAGGTAGTCTAGAGCCTGAGAAAGGATTTTTTAATGCGAAAAAGGGTTGTCGAAAGGGGATGAAAAGTTGTATGAAAGTATCGTCATTTAGAGCTAAAAGCTTTTACGACGAAGTTAACGCGATTGAAACCAAGGGGCACAGCTAGTCATAATATTTTAAGTACCACTCACCGTGTCTGCTACCGTGGTCTCTTCGCCAATCACAGAAGGGAGATCCACCATCGCTGTCAGATGACTTCTACCTATAAAAGAATTATAATTTAATAATAATATTTAATTATTAACTTTATAAATTAAGACCACCTCCTTGGTCTAGCGATAAGCGCGTAAGCGTTACAAGAGAGGTCCTGGGTTCGATTCTGGAGATAAAAAACAGGCAGGGCATAGAAGGCTGATTACCTACTTGCCCCTAAAGAAATCGATCAGTGAAACAGATGTTAAACGCATCTGCCCCATACCCCACTAGTAGACACTAGTAGTCCCCCCTAGGGGACAAGGGACTTCACATACAATATGAAATACTTTAATATATATATTTTATTTACTAATGACCATCTGACCCGGTGAACTTCGTTACCGCCAATAAAAGGTAGAATGGGAATCGACCGTCAAATATTTGGCAGGAATATGCATCGATATGCCTTTTTACCGATTCGATACCGATACCGATACTCTTATAAAAATACCGTCGATACCGATACAAACTCTTAGTGAATTAAAATTAAATTAAGGTAAAATATTATATGAAACACAAGTTTGGTTAAGGATTTTAATTTCTATTAAAAATGAAAACAGTTACAGACTCAATGAGATTCAAGGTTTAGCTATTAAAATTAAGAATTAAGTGTAATAATTTAAATAAAATCAATAACTTAATAATTAAAATTAACAAGATTTTTGTTTAAAAACAGAGCATTCTCAAGTTTTGCGGAGAAAGCAGATTTCGGAAGCCTGTATGTATAAGACGTGCGGTGGAAAATAATCTCTCAGATGTATCGTTGTATCGGCAATTAAAATATCGCCGATGCCGGTATTTCGGCAAACCCAAAGTATCGCCGATATATTGGTATCGGTCACGGACGCATCCCTAGACAGGAAAGTAGCACAGTTAATATGGGAAAATGAAATTGTTGTTTTTACTATCTTCCTCGCAATTTTTCCATATTTTCTCACCGTTTAAACTTTCCCTGGATTATGACAAACATTTTAAAACTAAAATCAGCTAAATTGGCCCAGCCGTTCGAGTTTTAGCGACAAAACAAATTGATTTTTATATACACTATAAAATATTTCTTAGTCTTCTATGTATGTTTAATTGAAAAATTGCTAAGGATATGTCTTTACTGTATTCATTTCTGTTTTCTTTGATGTTTGTTTTTTTACTGACTTTCAAAAAAGGAGGAGGTACTCAATTCGACGCAGTTTTTATGTTTGTTACCTCAGAACTTTTGACTGGGAGAATCGATTTCGGTGATTTTTGTTTGAAAGCTGATGCTTTCCGTGTGGTTCCAATTCAAAATCTATTCAGTAGTTTTAGCGTTACAATTTTAAGTCGGTTTTTTTTTTAAATTTTAACACTATATTATTGTTGTAAGTCCTTCACGAAATTAGAATAAAAATGTTTTTTTTGTGTCATTCGATTCAGTTATGCTGCGACAATGTCGGTACGTTTAGCTTTTTTGGATTTTTGCATTATTTTAAAGTAGGCGCAAAAGTTTAATGAAATGAGCAGAAATTACACACTTTCGCGGCGTTGCTTAGGCAAGTTTTAGCCATACAAAAGAAAAAACGTACCGGACACGAGCAAAGTCATTTTCATTTTATAATTGAAAGAATTAGAAAAATCGGTTTTGTTTTGAGAGAGGAAAAAGGAATACAAAACTATGTATTACATTATTCGTTGGTTAAAATCTAAGCTACAGCCATCTCTTTCGTGCTTGCGTGCTTGGAGGACTAGAGATAGAGATAGCACGATTTGAAGCAAAAACCTACCGATTTTAAGAGGCCTATTACAAAATGGCGTCGACACACAACTCTCATGCAACTGTCATATCACAGAACTGACACGCGCCATTAATGTAATAATTTACCATTTGTAATTTCCTTTATTAAATAATTTATAATTAATTTTTTGAAAAAGCAATTTGCTATATTTCTCTGCCATCAACTAACAAATATGATATAACAGCCAAAAACCTTGATTTATTTTAGCACTATTGGTTAGAGGCACTTGAGTTGACATACATCGTTAAACCTGGAATAGTTCTGTCGTTGATATTAATACTAGCTGTGTCCCTTGGTTTCACCCGCGTTAATTTCGTCGTAACGTGATGTTATATAGCCTATAAACAGATTAAAATAGCGAATAGCAAAATAATAGATATGTATTAAGTACTTTATCCATACTTTAAATTAATTTCTAAAATAAGAGCCTAAGTTACTCCTTATTACATCAGCTGCCAGTGGAAGTCCCGTTAAAATCGGTCCAGCAGTCAATTGTAAAAAAATGTTATTTCGTTATATGTACCCTGTAAAAAGCGGTTATTTTAATATTACAAACTGACACTCCAATTTTATTTATCTGTATAGATTTTAAAACTGAAGATTGTTTAATTACACATCTTAATCAGAAACTGCTGATGCTGATAAATGTTGCAGAAACGAGAAAATTTTTGTTTGAGATGTTTTGCGAAGTCAAAGAACTAGTAAAGATTTATAGTCAATATGTTTATTTATTTAACGATCAAGTTTAAATTTATTTACAATATAATAAAATTTTAACAAAAAAAACGACTTCAAATTGTAACTCGAAAACTACTGAACAGATTTTGATGAAATTTGAACTGAAAAAATTCAGACCACACGAGAAGCTTCAGTTTTCAAACAAAAAAGAATCATCGAAACCGGTTTATCCAGTTGAAAGTTCTCAGGTAACAGACAAAAAAAACATCGAATTGAGAACCTCCACCTTTTTTGAAGTTGGTATAAAGAGGATCACCTGAAACCCCAGGACCTCTTTGGATAAGAGTGGCAGCAGAGCAGGAGTAAGGAAAGTGATAATGAGAAATGATGCAGATTTAAACCCGTGTCTGAATTCAGCAGTGACTGTTAATGTTTTTTTAAACACTGTTGCAATGGATTTGCGGCCTTATCACTAATCAGCGATCTTCCAGGCAACCCAATTTTTTGTTGGTTTAAAACTCTGATCACTTATGTGCATTTATTTAAATCGGTTCAGTAGTTCTGATGTTAAACCGGGACAGACAGAGTTACTTTCACATTTATAATATTAACAAGGATTTTCTGTTTTATTTTATGTATACAGATAGGGCTAAAAAATTAATAATAATTCATTTTGGGAAAAATCCTAAAAATGGAGGTAAACCTCCTAAAGAAAAAAAGTTAATTAATAAAGAAATTTTAATTAAAGAAATTAAATTGAAGTTTATAATTTGATTAATATAAAAAATGTTTAATATTGAGAATAAAAAACATAAAATTGAATTTATAAATGAGTATAAAATAAAATATATTAATCATATATTTTCACTAATTATTTATCTAGCTATTAATCATCCCAAGTTATTAATTGAAGAAAAAGCTAATAACCCTTTTGATGTGTTACACACAACTAAGACTAGAAAATTCGTGCTTATCACACAAATAAATGCACCCACCGGGATTCGAACCCCTTTTGGGTCAAGGTTAATAGGAAGCGGACGGCGTAGCGGGCATTAACTAGTTACACATATGTGTGCGTCATACTTATTTCTAGAATATTCACCCCGCATTGTGAATTTAACGAAATTGATAGTAAACATGGAAGTGACCCATTTATTTCTTGACCTTTGATGAAAAGAAGGATGTATAAAGAGAAACAAGAAAACCCAAAACAAAATAAAAATTGATTAATTATCAGTGAACTTTTTTTGTGGGGACATCCCTAAATAATAAATTTCGTATTTATTAAGTCGAGTAATTATGGCAATAACAATGTAGAAACAGCACTCCACTCTCTCTCTCTGTCTCTCTTCTCGAGCAGAGACGCGACGGACTGCGCGAGCTGTTGTAAAATGACGTCACATCATCCTACTTCTAATATTCTGTATTTCGGTAACAAATTGACGTTTTTTCACACGATTTTTCCTTTTTTAATAGAGAATACGGTGGGCTAAAAATCAGAATATGTGAACTTTCTCCATTGCCCGATTATAATTCAGTTTTTGTGTTATAAAGCTGGCATGGAGATGGATTTAAGCTACAACAGAGAAGTTTCATTATGTTAATATTATATTCAACGTAATGGTATTAAAATATAGATAAAAACTAATCGATCATTGAAAAAATATTTGAAATCCATAAATAAATGACTAAGAAATAGATTGAGTATTTCTGATTCGCCTGTGACGTCATTCGACCTGTCCGCGTCTAACAATTCTTGCAAGCGCAACTTCAAAGTCGCATAACTTTTTTATTTCTTGAGATATTTCATTGATTCTTTCACATATTTATTTTATTTTACTTTAATTTTATAATTTATCCATTAAAATGGAAACTTCATTTACAGAAGATAAAAGGCGTGTGTGTATGTGTGTCTGTTTGCGTCGTATTTTACATCTAAATAAATGAACCAGTGACGTCCTTTGTTTGAAAGATAATGATTAATCTTAGCTAGATTTATCTTAGTTAGTTCTTCCGTTTAAGATACTTTGTAATCATTATGCGTTTTTTGTCTTCCTTGATTGATTCAAATACGTGAATGTTCAATCTATACAGATAAATAAAATTTGAGTGTCTGTTTGTAATATTAAAATGACCGCATTTAACTAAATGCATATGGATACATGGTATATATACCAAAATAATTTTTTTACCATTGTTGTCTATCTGTCTGTTCGTTCTAGCTAATCTCTGAAACGGCTTGACCAATTTTGATAGGACTTGCAGATAGCTGATGTTATAAGGAGTAACTAAGGCTTTTATATAAATTATACAAATAATAAAAAAAACTAACTATTTCGCGCGGACGAAGTTTATTTTAGAAATTAATATATTGTATGAACAAAAACATAATACATATCTATTATTTCGCTTTTCACTAATTTACTCTATTTATAGGCTTTTATAACATTAACACGACGAAATTAACGCGGGTGAAACCAAGGGACACAGCTAGTCAAAAATAAAAATTTACAATTCAATTAGTTCCTGAGGTTAGCGCAATCAAACATACAAATAAGCTATATGTAGTTCGTTACCTTCGAATGACTTAGATTATCCTACATACATACATTTAATTCAAATTAATAAAGTCCGCACGTATTTTAACATCATCAAGTTTCACTTTAATATATAAACGTTTGTTTGTACGCGTTTATCTTAGAAACTACTGGTTCGAATTGGAAAATTCTTTTTGTGTTGGATAGTCCATTTATCGAGGAAGGATTTGATATATAAAACATCACGCTATGACTAATAGGAGTGGAGCATTGATGAAAAATGTTGCAAAAATGGGAAATTTTTATCATCTATGTTTTATGTTCACGAATTCAAATGAAATGTAGTGGAATGAAGCGCATTTTTTAATGTAATTTTGTGGAGAGGCATTTAATAAATGAAATAACAACAAATTATATCCTTTTTTAAGTTGGCTAAAGAAGCATTTTAATATACCCGTGGTTCAAGATTTATGGCCTATTTAACTACGAGAGAAAAACGGGTAAAGTTTAACCAAGGTTGATAAGAGGTATGTCCAACATGTGTCCAACAGTTTAAATGAAGATGTTAATTACAAAATCTATACAGATAAATAAAATTGGTGTCTGTTTATAATATTAAAATAATCGCTTTTTACTAAATGCATATGTAACATTTTTTACAATTTTTATGTTTGGTTGATCCGGCTAATCTTTGATACGGCTGGACCGATTTTGACGGGACTTTCACTGGCAGATAGCTGATGTAATAAGGAGTAATTTAGGCTTTATTTTCGAAATTAATATAAAGTAAGGACGAAGTACATAAATACATATTTATTATTTTTCTGTTCGCTCTTTTACTCTATTAGCTTAACATCACTTATCGACGAAATTAACGCGAGTGAAACCGCGGTGCACAGCTAGTATTTTATAAATGGAGGAACAGATAAGATCATCTTTCCTTTTTTGTACTTATCTTAGCTATAATTTGTGATAATCTGTTGATCCATTTATGAAAAGATTCTGTCTGTATGAATACCTTTCCAATGATAATGTTAATATTGGCTGAGTTTCAATAAGTTACGAGCCGTAATAAAACCAGTCATTGTAAACATCTATTTTTATCTGAAATCGAACATCGATTTTCTTTACAAGTATTGAATTGCGAAAATTTATTTAGGAACTATAATGCAACAGACACACAGACATACTTTATTTCGTTTGAAAATGCCTCTTAAAATGGAGTTTATTCGATCAACTCCTTACGTGTCCAGTACTAAGTGTCCAACAGTTGACGTGTACAACACTAAATTGTCAGACACATGTGTCCGACTTTTTCAGTCTTTTTAACACGAAGATATTTATTACATGTTTTTATTACGCAGTCGGATAAACCTTGAAATGTATAAAAAGTTATTACCTTCTTTATGGTTCGCTGGCATTATGCCGCCTTCTTGATCCCTGAAACAATAATAATACTAAAGTATATAAAACGGTTTATTTACACCATTTATAACTGAGAACGGATGGACCGATTTTGATAATGTCCGAATTATTAATAATTTGAACAAAAAGAAACCGACTTTAAATTGTAACTCTGAAACTACTAAACAGATTTTGATGAAATAAAAATGAGACCACACGGGAAGCACAAGTTTCAAAGAGAAAATAATCATCAAAATCGGTTCACCCATTCGAAAGATCGGAGGTAGCAAACATTAAAAAAAATACAGTCGAATTGAGAACCTCCTCCTTTTTAGAAGCCGGTATAAATATAGTATAATAAAGTAATATAGATAAATTCATTAAAAAGTGTTTATGAAGAGAATTCGTCTCCTCATACATTTTCTATGGAATGACGAATTTCGCGGAGTCCACCAGTGTATACTTGTGTGTCCCGCGGTTTCTCTCGTTAATTTCGTCGTAGCGTGATTTTATAGCGTTAATAAACAGACCGTTTCAAGAAAAAAAAAAAACTTATATATTGATTTAAAAAAAATTTAATTTTTGAATTTTTAATAACGTTAATACGATATTTAGCAAACATTTTTTAAAAAAACAATGATGTGCCAGATGAAACTCTAAAGTAAAATAGTCGAGCGATAGACGCGCGTTTTCTTGGCCGTAAACCGCTAGTCGAGGACAAGGTCAAGGTCAAGGTGCATTGATATATAGGTGCTCTGATTATCAAAACTGGTCTTTGTCTACCCAATATTTCCCCCCTCCCCCTCGATAAATGGATTATCCAACACAAAAATTCAAACAAACAATATCACAGATACTTCACATTTTATATCCCTAAATTATATAAAGGTAAGCTGTAAAAATTTTCCACAACATCGAATTCGGGACAAAAAAGGGATCCCTCTTCTTTGATCCTTGTTTATCCTAATTCGCTTTATCATTGCGAAATGGGATTATCATTTGGTATTTATGACATTAATAGAAAAAAACGGAAAATTAATGAAACAGCAGATGCAGAAATATGTCTGTCTCATCACACAAAAATCTCCAAGTAGTAGTGTTGAAGGACTCTTCGTATTTCATAACAGCCTAGTACTTTGCGGATTATATCAAAACTATCACAGAGAAAGAATTAATACGTTGTAGGCCCCACTAGTGGTATGGGGACGTACTTATTTGTCACAAAGGCCCAAGTAGTAGAGTTGATAATTTGAGAACTCTTCGTATTTCATAACAGCCTAGTACTTTGTGGATTATATCAAAAAGAATTTTCAAATAATTAGTAAGTTGGACTATAGTTACGGAAACTTATTTGTCACAAAGCCTAACTAGATCGTTTTAGAACTCTTCATAATTCATAACAGCCTAGTACTTAGTATATCGTATCTAAATCAAAGACAGATCTATAATCACCCCCACTTGGGGTTTGAGACAAAAATACCAAGGAGTAAGTAATTTCAAATTATTTATTTAATGCAGCCTGTATTTTGGGTACGCACCCCAACGGCTTTGGCGAGCCTTTTATATTTTTTTAAATATATTTATTATTGTAAATAAATGGTTTTATTATAACAATAATTTAAAACTTTAATTTTCAAAGGTTAAAAGTCTTTTTTATTAATCACTTGAAAATTAATGAACAACTCACGAAATAAAATTTATATTCACAACTGGCTGACCTGGAGAACTTTGTACTGCCAATAAAAGAGAATGGGTTTAGTAAGCTATCCTTGAAAGGTACATATATGCCATCCAGGACTTTTTTGTACATCTATAAAAGAGGAATGTCCCACAATGCATTGTTTTGTTATATCTCAAAGGGATTGGGCAGCGTTTTCGATGAAAGCTCCCAGTTGGCTTAACAATTATCATCACATTTCAACCAATTTACACTAAACCTTGACAAATTATATATTTAAACCTGCCTTATTAATCACTCTATCTATTGGTGAAAGTCGCATTATAATCCGTTCATAGTATTTAAGTTATCACGAACAGAAAGATGGACGTACCGGACGATTTTGTTTTATAGTATTGATTACTACTTTAACTAATCTATAATTAAAAGAGACTCAGATTCAAAGGGACAAGGCAGCGTCTTCGATGAAAGCTCCCAGATACGTTGTCATGTCTTAACTATAATCAATTCGAATTGGCATAATTAAAAACAGATGTCAAACGCTATAAGATTACATTAGAAAAGTTTTCTTAAATTTTCTAATGTTCCGCGCAATTTTCTTAATTATTTATTTCATAAAAACCTTCTCCAAACACAACAATAAAAGAATTATCCAATTTGGTACAGTCGTTCGGGAGTTATGCGCTTACATACATTTCGTTGATTCAATTTTATAAGAACTTCATATTTCATTATCGCCTAATTGCAATACTTCGAACCTCAACTCCGCCATATTGCTTCATTATTTTCAAATGTGTTTTCATAAAGACATTTGTTAACAAATAAACAATTTTATTTGCTATTAATAACCGCCCGTTGTGTTAATTATTAGAACCCGTTGAGTCGCCGTCTCTTGTTTGAGTCATACTTACAAAGACTTTGCAAAGAATGCTTTTCAAAGTTAAAGTTTTCTAGATGTTTACACAAGTGAAGAGGGCGTATAAAGGTAAATTGTCGATCTTAGTTTTGATTTTTACACTCGACAATAAGCCATAAATTATTTGTTTTTTTAATATAGATATAACATTATATGTAAAAGACACTGGACTGAGTGAAAATATGAAATTTTAATATTTTATCGATAGAAAAAAATCACAAAGTTACGTCTAATTTTCAACTAAAATCAATTTATGTTCAAAACTATACATATAACGGAGTCAATATTTTAATACATAATATAAAATTATATTACCTAGTGACTATGTCAGCGGTTTAAAAAAATATTGTATATTTTACGAGTTATTAAAATAAAACTATTTCGGCGCTTACTACGTTTTTATTCCGCGTAGAACACTCGTTCTGTTTCACCTGGCATCGATACGTTAGACGAGTGCGGAGCTATGTGAAGCGTGCGAGTGAAATCTCATTTTTTTCTAGCGTCGTGCGCCCTCTTAAAGGTGGTTTCAGACTACGCTATAATATAATAGCATATAGTTCATAGCACAACAATATCGCGCACCATACATTATGTAAATTTGAGCGATACGCTTGCTATATAGCACAATAGTATAGCGTAGACTGAAAGCACCTTAACACCTTGTGTCCAAATTTAGTAAATAAATTTGTTGTGTGTTTTCATTAGATCAATAAGAGATGGCGCTGTTGACTGGTTGTAAAACGCGCTATCATTGTGTTTTCGAACTTATGTATATATGAGGTAAATTATTAAAATAAAATGAGTTTAAAGTTTCGTTTTGAAGTTTAATTTAGAGTTTGAGTGAGTATATGTAGTAGTGTGTGGTGAACCAAGCAACCGTAACGACATCTTGGGAAACCGACAATTTAAATCTATATAAAAATCAATTGTTGTTCGTTTGTCGCTAAAACTCGAACGGCTGGGTTGATTTAAATGATTTATATTTTGAAATATTTTTCGTAGTCTAGAGAAGGTTTGAACTGTGAGAAAATCTGGAAAAATTGCCGGATCATCTTGTTCAAAGTTATTTGTAGAAAAAAAAGTATTTAATAGGGTGAAATTCAGTCAAATTTTATTAAATGCGAGAGATATTATGTACAAGCTGTACCCGCGACTTCGTCCGCATTTGACAGTTTTTTGGACAGGAGTTTTATTTTTTACGTCAAGCACCTAAAGGTACTTATAGTAAAAGTGACTGGATATTAGAATGGTTCTTGTCTGTTTGAAGATGCTTTGCTCGCTTCTGACGGTAAAGGCATTGAGAGCCATTTTTATTGGTCGTATCAATTCATAATTTGGTATCCGGTGAGCTGACATGACTGATCAATGAACATAATATTACAATAGTTAGTAGGTAAGCCAGCACTTACTGCAGAAGGTGTTTGAGCACATTGAAATGGTCACAGTAAATATATTATGTACCCACTTATTGAAATTAGATAGTCCCCTAGGTCTCAACTTATTATCTGTCTGTGCCAAATTTCATTAAATTCGGTTCAGTGGTTTAGGCGTGAAAGCGTAGCAGACAGTTACTTTCGAATTTATAATTTTAAGTATGGATATAGTATGGATTCTCAACTTGTTATCTATGTTTGTGCCAAATTTCATTAAAATCGGTTCAGTGGTTTAGGCGTGAAAGCGTAACAGACAGACAATTACAATTACTTTCGAATTTATAATATTAGTAAATTTGTAAATATATTTAAGTACATTATTGTAAATATTTAATTGTATTTTTATATATTCAATTATTGTATATTTAATAAATAAAATAATAATAATAATATTAGTATGGATTAGTATAATTATAAATAAATATAACATTTAAGTATTAGTTACAATTAACCGACTGCAAATTGAGGTAGTTTGTCAGTTAATTCGTCGGAACATTATCAGGTAGGTAAGTTAAGTTTTAAAGTTCTATGAATAATTGGGACAACTCACATACATTGCTCTGATCCCAAAGTAGCTGAACCACTTGTGTTATGGTAATCAGAAACGAGGCTACCACAATAATGTAATATATAATTAAAAACAACAAATACATATTGATAAACAACCAAGACTCGGACACATTCGTGTCTTCATATCTCATCACACAAATAAATGCACCCACCGGGATTCGAACCTGGACCTTTTGAGGCAGAAGGTGGCAGTTTTAATTATTTAATTCTCCGCTTAAAGATTACACAAGTCAACACGAATTTAGTGCCTGAATTTTGTGTGTTTTTTTTTGATTTCTTATACCTAACTAGCGACCCGCCCTGGCTTCGCACGGGTATAAAACATATAAAAACCTTCCTCTTCAATCACTCTATCTATTAAAAAAACCGCATCAAAATCCGTTGCGTGGTTTTAAAGATTTAAGCATACAAAGGGATATAGGGACAGAAAAAGCGACTTTGTTTTATACTATACTAGCGACCCGCCCTGGCTTCGCACGGGTATAAAACATATAAAAACCTTCCTCTTCAATCACTCTATCTATTAAAAAAACCGCATCAAAATCCGTTGCGTAGTTTTAAAGATTTAAGCATACAAAGGGATATAGGGACAGAAAAAGCGACTTTCTTTTATACTATACTAGCGACCCGCCCCGGCTTTGCACGGGTATAAAACATATAAAAACCTTCCTCTTCAATCACTCTATCTATTAAAAAAACCGCATCAAAATCCGTTGCGTGGTTTTAAAGATTTAAGCATACAAAGGGATATAGGGACAGAAAAAGCGACTTTGTTTTATACTATACTAGCGACCCGCCCTGGCTTCGCACGGGTATAAAACATATAAAAACCTTCCTCTTCAATCACTCTATCTATTAAAAAAACCGCATCAAAATCCGTTGCGTAGTTTTAAAGATTTAAGCATACAAAGGGATATAGGGACAGAAAAAGCGACTTTCTTTTATACTATACTAGCGACCCGCCCCGGCTTTGCACGGGTATAAAACATATAAAAACCTTCCTCTTAAATCATTCTATCTATTAAAGAAACCGCATCAAAATCCGTTGCGTAGTTTTAAAGATTTAAGCATACAAAGGGATATAGGGACAGAAAAAGCGACTTTGTTTTATACTATACTAGCGACCCGCCCTGGCTTCGCACGGGTATAAAACATATAAAAACCTTCCTCTTAAATCATTCTATCTATTAAAAAAACCGCATCAAAATCCGTTGCGTAGTTTTAAAGATTTAAGCATACAAAGGGATATAGGGACAGAAAAAGCGACTTTGTTTTATACTATACTAGCGACCCGCCCCGGCTTCGCACGGGTATAAAACATATAAAAACCTTCCTCTTAAATCATTCTATCTATTAAAAAAACCGCATCAAAATCCGTTGAGTAGTTTTAAAGATTTAAGCATACAAAGGGATATAGGGACAGAAAAAGCGACTTTGTTTTATACTATACTAGCGACCCGCCCCGGCTTTGCACGGGTATAAAACATATAAAAACCTTCCTCTTAAATCATTCTATCTATTAAAAAAACCGCATCAAAATCCGTTGCGTAGTTTTAAAGATTTAAGCATACAAAGGGATATAGGGACAGAAAAAGCGACTTTGTTTTATACTATACTAGCGACCCGCCCTGGCTTCGCACGGGTATAAAACATATAAAAACCTTCCTCTTAAATCATTCTATCTATTAAAAAAACCGCATCAAAATCCGTTGCGTAGTTTTAAAGATTTAAGCATACAAAGGGATATAGGGACAGAAAAAGCGACTTTGTTTTATACTATACTAGCGACCCGCCCTGGCTTCGCACGGGTATAAAACATATAAAAACCTTCCTCTTAAATCATTCTATCTATTAAAAAAACCGCATCAAAATCCGTTGCGTAGTTTTAAAGATTTAAGCATACAAAGGGATATAGGGACAGAAAAAGCGACTTTGTTTTATACTATACTAGCGACCCGCCCCGGCTTCGCACGGGTATAAAACATATAAAAACCTTCCTCTTAAATCATTCTATCTATTAAAAAAACCGCATCAAAATCCGTTGAGTAGTTTTAAAGATTTAAGCATACAAAGGGATATAGGGACAGAAAAAGCGACTTTCTTTTATACTATACTAGCGACCCGCCCCGGCTTTGCACGGGTATAAAACATATAAAAACCTTCCTCTTAAATCATTCTATCTATTAAAAAAACCGCATCAAAATCCGTTGCGTAGTTTTAAAGATTTAAGCATACAAAGGGATATAGGGACAGAAAAAGCGACTTTGTTTTATACTATACTAGCGACCCGCCCTGGCTTCGCACGGGTATAAAACATATAAAAACCTTCCTCTTAAATCATTCTATCTATTAAAAAAACCGCATCAAAATCCGTTGCGTAGTTTTAAAGATTTAAGCATACAAAGGGATATAGGGACAGAAAAAGCGACTTTGTTTTATACTATACTAGCGACCCGCCCCGGCTTCGCACGGGTATAAAACATATAAAAACCTTCCTCTTAAATCATTCTATCTATTAAAAAAACCGCATCAAAATCCGTTGCGTAGTTTTAAAGATTTAAGCATACAAAGGGATATAGGGACAGAAAAAGCGACTTTGTTTTATACTATACTAGCGACCCGCCCTGGCTTCGCACGGGTATAAAACATATAAAAACCTTCCTCTTAAATCATTCTATCTATTAAAAAAACCGCATCAAAATCCGTTGCGTAGTTTTAAAGATTTAAGCATACAAAGGGATATAGGGACAGAAAAAGCGACTTTCTTTTATACTATACTAGCGACCCGCCCCGGCTTTGCACGGGTATAAAACATATAAAAACCTTCCTCTTAAATCATTCTATCTATTAAAAAAACCGCATCAAAATCCGTTGAGTAGTTTTAAAGATTTAAGCATACAAAGGGATATAGGGACAGAAAAAGCGACTTTCTTTTATACTATACTAGCGACCCGCCCCGGCTTTGCACGGGTATAAAACATATAAAAACCTTCCTCTTAAATCATTCTATCTATTAAAAAAACCGCATCAAAATCCGTTGCGTAGTTTTAAAGATTTAAGCATACAAAGGGATATAGGGACAGAAAAAGCGACTTTGTTTTATACTATACTAGCGACCCGCCCTGGCTTCGCACGGGTATAAAACATATAAAAACCTTCCTCTTAAATCATTCTATCTATTAAAAAAACCGCATCAAAATCCGTTGCGTAGTTTTAAAGATTTAAGCATACAAAGGGATATAGGGACAGAAAAAGCGACTTTCTTTTATACTATACTAGCGACCCGCCCCGGCTTCGCACGGGTATAAAACATATAAAAACCTTCCTCTTAAATCATTCTATCTATTAAAAAAACCGCATCAAAATCCGTTGAGTAGTTTTAAAGATTTAAGCATACAAAGGGATATAGGGACAGAAAAAGCGACTTTGTTTTATACTATACTAGCGACCCGCCCCGGCTTCGCACGGGTATAAAACATATAAAAACCTTCCTCTTAAATCATTCTATCTATTAAAAAAACCGCATCAAAATCCGTTGAGTAGTTTTAAAGATTTAAGCATACAAAGGGATATAGGGACAGAAAAAGCGACTTTCTTTTATACTATACTAGCGACCCGCCCTGGCTTCGCACGGGTATAAAACATATAAAAACCTTCCTCTTAAATCATTCTATCTATTAAAAAAACCGCATCAAAATCCGTTGCGTAGTTTTAAAGATTTAAGCATACAAAGGGATATAGGGACAGAAAAAGCGACTTTGTTTTATACTATACTAGCGACCCGCCCCGGCTTCGCACGGGTATAAAACATATAAAAACCTTCCTCTTAAATCATTCTATCTATTAAAAAAACCGCATCAAAATCCGTTGAGTAGTTTTAAAGATTTAAGCATACAAAGGGATATAGGGACAGAAAAAGCGACTTTCTTTTATACTATACTAGCGACCCGCCCCGGCTTTGCACGGGTATAAAACATATAAAAACCTTCCTCTTAAATCATTCTATCTATTAAAAAAACCGCATCAAAATCCGTTGCGTAGTTTTAAAGATTTAAGCATACAAAGGGATATAGGGACAGAAAAAGCGACTTTCTTTTATACTATACTAGCGACCCGCCCCGGCTTCGCACGGGTATAAAACATATAAAAACCTTCCTCTTAAATCATTCTATCTATTAAAAAAACCGCATCAAAATCCGTTGCGTAGTTTTAAAGATTTAAGCATACAAAGGGATATAGGGACAGAAAAAGCGACTTTCTTTTATACTATACTAGCGACCCGCCCCGGCTTTGCACGGGTATAAAACATATAAAAACCTTCCTCTTAAATCATTCTATCTATTAAAAAAACCGCATCAAAATCCGTTGCGTAGTTTTAAAGATTTAAGCATACAAAGGGATATAGGGACAGAAAAAGCGACTTTCTTTTATACTATACTAGCGACCCGCCCCGGCTTTGCACGGGTATAAAACATATAAAAACCTTCCTCTTAAATCATTCTATCTATTAAAAAAACCGCATCAAAATCCGTTGCGTAGTTTTAAAGATTTAAGCATACAAAGGGATATAGGGACAGAAAAAGCGACTTTGTTTTATACTATACTAGCGACCCGCCCTGGCTTCGCACGGGTATAAAACATATAAAAACCTTCCTCTTAAATCATTCTATCTATTAAAAAAACCGCATCAAAATCCGTTGCGTAGTTTTAAAGATTTAAGCATACAAAGGGATATAGGGACAGAAAAAGCGACTTTGTTTTATACTATACTAGCGACCCGCCCTGGCTTCGCACGGGTATAAAACATATAAAAACCTTCCTCTTAAATCATTCTATCTATTAAAAAAACCGCATCAAAATCCGTTGAGTAGTTTTAAAGATTTAAGCATACAAAGGGATATAGGGACAGAAAAAGCGACTTTGTTTTATACTATACTAGCGACCCGCCCCGGCTTCGCACGGGTATAAAACATATAAAAACCTTCCTCTTAAATCATTCTATCTATTAAAAAAACCGCATCAAAATCCGTTGAGTAGTTTTAAAGATTTAAGCATACAAAGGGATATAGGGACAGAAAAAGCGACTTTGTTTTATACTATACTAGCGACCCGCCCCGGCTTTGCACGGGTATAAAACATATAAAAACCTTCCTCTTAAATCATTCTATCTATTAAAAAAACCGCATCAAAATCCGTTGCGTAGTTTTAAAGATTTAAGCATACAAAGGGATATAGGGACAGAAAAAGCGACTTTCTTTTATACTATACTAGCGACCCGCCCCGGCTTTGCACGGGTATAAAACATATAAAAACCTTCCTCTTAAATCATTCTATCTATTAAAAAAACCGCATCAAAATCCGTTGCGTAGTTTTAAAGATTTAAGCATACAAAGGGATATAGGGACAGAAAAAGCGACTTTCTTTTATACTATACTAGCGACCCGCCCCGGCTTCGCACGGGTATAAAACATATAAAAACCTTCCTCTTAAATCATTCTATCTATTAAAAAAACCGCATCAAAATCCGTTGCGTAGTTTTAAAGATTTAAGCATACAAAGGGATATAGGGACAGAAAAAGCGACTTTGTTTTATACTATACTAGCGACCCGCCCCGGCTTTGCACGGGTATAAAACATATAAAAACCTTCCTCTTAAATCATTCTATCTATTAAAAAAACCGCATCAAAATCCGTTGAGTAGTTTTAAAGATTTAAGCATACAAAGGGATATAGGGACAGAAAAAGCGACTTTGTTTTATACTATACTAGCGACCCGCCCTGGCTTCGCACGGGTATAAAACATATAAAAACCTTCCTCTTAAATCATTCTATCTATTAAAAAAACCGCATCAAAATCCGTTGCGTAGTTTTAAAGATTTAAGCATACAAAGGGATATAGGGACAGAAAAAGCGACTTTGTTTTATACTATACTAGCGACCCGCCCCGGCTTCGCACGGGTATAAAACATATAAAAACCTTCCTCTTAAATCATTCTATCTATTAAAAAAACCGCATCAAAATCCGTTGAGTAGTTTTAAAGATTTAAGCATACAAAGGGATATAGGGACAGAAAAAGCGACTTTCTTTTATACTATACTAGCGACCCGCCCCGGCTTTGCACGGGTATAAAACATATAAAAACCTTCCTCTTAAATCATTCTATCTATTAAAAAAACCGCATCAAAATCCGTTGCGTAGTTTTAAAGATTTAAGCATACAAAGGGATATAGGGACAGAAAAAGCGACTTTGTTTTATACTATACTAGCGACCCGCCCTGGCTTCGCACGGGTATAAAACATATAAAAACCTTCCTCTTAAATCATTCTATCTATTAAAAAAACCGCATCAAAATCCGTTGCGTAGTTTTAAAGATTTAAGCATACAAAGGGATATAGGGACAGAAAAAGCGACTTTGTTTTATACTATACTAGCGACCCGCCCCGGCTTCGCACGGGTATAAAACATATAAAAACCTTCCTCTTAAATCATTCTATCTATTAAAAAAACCGCATCAAAATCCGTTGAGTAGTTTAAAGATTTAAGCATACAAAGGGATATAGGGACAGAAAAAGCGACTTTCTTTTATACTATACTAGCGACCCGCCCCGGCTTTGCACGGGTATAAAACATATAAAAACCTTCCTCTTAAATCATTCTATCTATTAAAAAAACCGCATCAAAATCCGTTGCGTAGTTTTAAAGATTTAAGCATACAAAGGGATATAGGGACAGAAAAAGCGACTTTGTTTTATACTATACTAGCGACCCGCCCCGGCTTCGCACGGGTATAAAACATATAAAAACCTTCCTCTTAAATCATTCTATCTATTAAAAAAACCGCATCAAAATCCGTTGAGTAGTTTTAAAGATTTAAGCATACAAAGGGATATAGGGACAGAAAAAGCGACTTTGTTTTATACTATACTAGCGACCCGCCCCGGCTTTGCACGGGTATAAAACATATAAAAACCTTCCTCTTAAATCATTCTATCTATTAAAAAAACCGCATCAAAATCCGTTGCGTAGTTTTAAAGATTTAAGCATACAAAGGGATATAGGGACAGAAAAAGCGACTTTGTTTTATACTATACTAGCGACCCGCCCTGGCTTCGCACGGGTATAAAACATATAAAAACCTTCCTCTTAAATCATTCTATCTATTAAAAAAACCGCATCAAAATCCGTTGCGTAGTTTTAAAGATTTAAGCATACAAAGGGATATAGGGACAGAAAAAGCGACTTTGTTTTATACTATACTAGCGACCCGCCCTGGCTTCGCACGGGTATAAAACATATAAAAACCTTCCTCTTAAATCATTCTATCTATTAAAAAAACCGCATCAAAATCCGTTGCGTAGTTTTAAAGATTGAAGCATACAAAGGGATATAGGGACAAAAAAAGCGACTTTGTTTTATACTATGTAGTGATTAATAAAAGAAATATTTTTATCACATAGTCTGCTTTTAAGAGTAATCTCTAAGCATTTGTCAAAAATCATATTTTTTATAATCGTATAAAGTACAAAAGCACTTTTATAATGAGTTTTTTGTTATTTTTCAATGTAAACAATCGGTCATTAAAAAACACACAAAAAAAGATTTTTTTTGTTGACTAGTTTTATATGACGAAGTACATTTGTTAATATATGGTAATTTATGCAATTACAATTGTTTTTTTCCAATGTTTTTTACTAATTTGTTATTTTAAGTTGTGCATGAACCATTTTTTTTGCAAAACAAATATCTTTTTGTACATATTTCTATAGTAATGTACATCATTTATAATTTTATGTTAAATTAGTTCTGTCCCGCGGTTTAACCCGTATTAAGTTCGTCGAAACGTGATGTTTTATAGCTTAAAAGCTTTTAGCTCTAAAAATGACAATACTTCCAAAACACACCCTTTTTCGAAATAAAAAGTAACTCTCTCTGTGTCTGTCACGGTTTCACACCAAAATTACTGAACCGAATTAAATGATTTGGTACACAGATAGTCTAGAGTTTGGTATCACTATCAAAAGCCGAAAAAATAAGTTTCAAGCTTTTAGCTCTAAAAATGACGATGCTTCCATACAAATTTTCATCCCCCCTTTCAACCCCTTACAACCCTTTTTTCGCATTTAAAAGTTACCTGTTCTCAGGCTCTATACCATCTGTGTACGAAATTTCATTTAATTCGGTTCAGTAGTTTTGGCGTTAAATCGACAGAGTTACTTTCGCATTTATAATATTAGTAAAGATAATTCCTAATGAAAGTGGAGTGTTGTATGTGTATCTGCCTGTAGCCTGGTAGCTCTAATACAAATGGCTTGATTCGAATGTTTAATATTTGTAATACAATGCGATTGAAATCATAATTTCTTTATAAATATCATTCATTCATTTATGAGAGGTGATTTAAACATAATAACTACATTTCTTTTACAAATATTAGCATAATTTAAACATACCTCAAAACATTTTAATTCCTCAAAAGGCACACACACAAAACCAATGTATCGTAAAAAGTCAATTTGTAAATGAATTTCACGTCCGAACATTTCAGAGTTCGCTCCGGTACTGGCTATGACAATACATGCGATGTACAACTCTTTACAGCGAAAAAGCGCTGACGAAACCAGGGGAAATGTTTTTCAATGAAAATTAGGTCTTCATGTTTTTGTATGTTTGTTGAGCGATTATGAAGCAGAAACAAGACTTGAAAGATATGATGTCACGGTTTCACGCCAAAACTACTGAACCGAATTAAATGATAGTACACAGATAGCCTAGCCTGAGAAAGGACATATTTAATGCGAAAAAAGGGTTGTAGGGGTTGAAAGGGTATGAAAAGTTGTATGGAAGTATCGTCATTTTTGGAACTAAAAGCTTGAAATTTATTTTTTAGGATTTGATGTAATAAAATATGACATTAAAAGTTTATAAAAGCTTTATCCTCAAGGGTGTAAAATTATAATAGGAAATAGGGGATGATAATAATTTACATCTATACAGATTAATAAGTGTGTCTGTTATTTTTACTAAATGGATTTTTATGGTGGAGGCGTGAGGCATATACATTGCTATCTTTCACTGATCATTTTCTTTAGTACCGTCTTATCAGCCGTATGACTAATACGGGGCCGCCGGGCTACAGAGGCCCCTAACGTGTGTAATGGGGCAAGAACGGCTACGACTTGTCATTTGCCTATGATGATGAAGTCCTGTTATCCCTCATCAGGGACATGGGGCTCGAAGAATCGACTTCCACCGCTCTCGACCCTGCGCGGCAACTTCCAGGTCAACATTTGCCTATAGAGGCAGAAATTTTAGAAAAACTCAAATAGTCTTCAGCTATAAATCAGTTTGCCGAAAAAAGGCAATAAGTGATAACTTTTTTAAAAAAAAATATTTTTATTTATTTATTTAGAAACAAACAGTCATTTATATTATATATAATTATATTATATATTTATATTTAATATATAATACAGAAACACTTAGCAAAACAGTAGACCTAAAGTTTAGTACATTTCTTAAAAACCACATCATTTTTTTTAAATAAAAACAGATTAGAAGGCTCTTTTACGATTTAAAGACGATACATTACACCAAAAACAAAAAAGAACCTATGAAAACTTACAATTATTACAACAATTTAACGAATTTTCTATGCTACAAATTATTTAGAAAACACTCCAAAGCTAATCTTTTAAAATGTCCAAATGATAATAAATGAGTGTTCAATATTTATTTAATCAATAAATATTTATTTTAATTTAATGCAAGCATTTTTGGTTCTTTTCTGAGAAATCTTTAACCTTCATCTGGGCCCAAATAAATTGATACAGGGGTCCCAGGCACGCTACGACACTGCAAGTGATCAGCCTGTGCCTACCCAACCGAAACATTGATGTCTTTCCCCGGGATTCCAACCCAGGACCTCCGGCGCAACACGCATGCCTTGATACGTCTTTAATAATTCTGAGTTCAATCAATATTTTATTAAAATTTTATTTGAAACTCGCTTTAAAATATAGTATAAAAATCGCTTGTTATCTTATAATAATCTAATACATTAATATAATATTTTATTTAGAGTAGGTATAGTTCAAAACAAAAAAAAAACGTTGAAACATTTGAAAAAGATGTGTGTGTGTGTCTCAGCGTTGATATTCTCAAGCTTCAAGTTCAAGCGCTGAAAGAACTTGTCAGCGCTTGAACCGCTTCTTTGGCTGTACTTACGTTAGTGAGAGGAAAATGACATACAAAACCTTTTCCTCAAATTAAAGATAACAACATTTAACCACGCGATTTACTGGATTTTTTGTCATGGTTTTAATGGTTTAAGACAAAATATGGTAAAAATTCCATATACATAGATTTTTATATGATATATCTGACCTGGTGAAATTTGTACCACCAATAAGAATGGGTATAGTAAGCTATCCTTAAAAGGTAGATATATGGTACCAAGGACTTTTTTGTAAATCTATAAAAGAGGAATATCCCACCAAGCATTGTTTTGTTATATCTCAAAGGGATTAGCATTTTCGATATAAGCTCCCAGATGGCTTGATTTTTCAGACACTTCCAATTATCATCATATTTCAACAAATTCACACAAAACCTTGACAAATTATATACCAAAAACTTCCTCATGAATCACTCTATCTATTGGTGAAACTTACATCATAATCCGTTTAGCAGTTTTATGTTCCGGGCAGACACATTCTTCACAGGCAAGTAGGTGATCAGCTTTTTGTGCCTACTCAACCAAAACATTCATATGCCTCCCGGGATTCGAACCCAGGCCACTTAGCCACTGAGGCGGTGTATACATATTTTATATAGTACTAGCTGTGTCCCTTGGTCCCTTCGTCCGCGTGGAATAATTATTTTTTTACAATTTATTTATATTCATATCCTAAATATTATATCATATTTCGGCAAACTCGTTAGTAAAATAATACAACGTGGTAATGTAGCCTTACGCACCCTTACGGATTTGATGAGCCTTTTGTATTTTTGTAAATATAATTAAGTACATTATTGTAAATATTTAATAAAATCGTTTCCATATGAATTAATTTGAAAAATATCTAAAATAAAAGTAGCCTAAGTTAGTCCTTATTGCATCAGCTATCTGCCATTCAGTCCCGTCAAAATCAGTCCAAAATTGTAAAAAATGCTATTTTGGTATGGTGTATCCATATGCATTTTGTAAACAGCGGTTATTTTAATATTACAAACAGACCCTTCAATTTTATTTACCTGAAACAGACAGTAAATAACAATATTTACTTTAGTTAGAGCAAGATTTTATGTGACTCATTAAAGTGAAAGCTTTATTGAGTTCATCCAAGTTCATGAAGCTTAAAAGAACTTTGACTTTTCTATTTACTCTTAAAAGTCTCTCAAATTAATTGAATACCACTTGTGTATTAGATGAAGCTAGTGTAAGTTGGGTCGTGAAGGGTTGGGTTTCATTTTGAAACCTGTTAACAGGTGCGCGTGCTAGCCGCTAAGATCGAAACCGAGCCGTGTACCAGGAGCCAAGATTGACTCAAAGCTAATAAATATGAAGCCTCGTGGTTAAGCGGTCTCATAAGCCTACAAGCCTAAGGTATCAGGTTCGGTCCCCGGTCCCGAATGCAATTTATAGTTTTATTATGTAACTATTTTTAGGTATATGTTTGAGTGTTTAGTACTTCGTAATTTAATAGTCGTTCATTGATATTTCTCTTTAATTTTTATGTTATTTTTTTTATGTTTAGATATTTTTGCTCCTAATTTGTCGTTTAATTTTGTATTGATAGTTTATGGATAAGATATGTCATAGTCCTTTCCTGTTGTACAGTACTATTGCATGTTGTGATCTCCTCTAATTGAAGAAACACAATGTTTAAACTGTAACAGTACAATAGCATAGCTTGTAAAGTGTATTCTTTGTTGGAGATCCTAATAAAAATAAATAAATAAATTGTATTGGGTCTCTGATAACTGCCACTTGCCGAACGGGGTGTCATAAGTGACACGGAGGTGTGGTTGAATTTCTACTCGCCTGAAGAAATTCAACCAAATCAACAAAAATTGGGTTGTCTGGATAAACAACGCCATAAGGCCGCTCTTTGCACTCGTTGCTCATACATCAATAGATAGAGTAATTCATGAAGAAGGTTTTGGTATATAATTTGTCAAGGTTTTCTGTAAATTGATTGAAATATGATGATAACTGGAAGTGTCGGGAAAAGTCAAGCCTTTTGGGAGCTTTCATCGAAGACGCTGCCTGATCCCTTTGATATATAAGAAAACAATGCATTGTGGGATATTCCTCTTTTATAGATGTACATAAAAGTCCTTGGTGGCATATATGTACCTTTCAAGGATAGCTTACTAAACCCATTCTATCTTTTATTGGATGTACAAAGTGTGCCTACATATATTTCTCAGGTAATGTTATCTCTTGTTCTTAAATAACACCACAGAGGTTAATATAAAGTCAATTTCAATGTAGCCATTTAGAAAAATATATAAACTTTATGTAAAATGCACTAAAAAGTGATAATTGAAGATGACATTTTAAAAACCATCCGTTATACGAATTACAATTGATCTAACGAATTGATGAAGATTCATAAAAGATTAAAATTATAAATTAACTCTGTCTCTCTGTCTGTAGCGATTTAACGCCAAAACTACTGAATCGAATTAAATTTGGTACATAGATAGTCTAGAACCTGAGAAAGGACATAGAATTTGTAATGCGAAAAAAGGGTTGTTAGGGGTTGAAATGTGGATGAAAAGTTCTATGAAAAAATTGTCATTTAGAGCTAAAAGCTTTTAGGCTAAATATCACGTTATGACGAAGTTATAAATAATAATAAATAAGCCTTTATTTCTGTAAAGTATAAACAGTAATATTTTAAACTAAATATATAATTAATATAAGAAATTAATTAATCGGCAACCGGCCTTTGGACGAAGTTAACGCGTGTCAAATCGCGGGGCACAGCTATTTAATAATTTTTAATGAATGAAAATTCATAAAAGAAGATTAAAACTCCAATGTTGAAAACAAGTATCAGAATATAAAAATATTACAATAATGGCACATCACTTTAGGCGATACTTGTAAATTTCTCTCATCCTTGAATATCAAATCGTCACGATCAATCACCATCACAACCATGCAACATTTTTCATCAAAGCTCAACTTCTAACAAGCTCTATCTAAATAAAAATATCATGTTACTATTTTTGTGTACTCCTCGGAAACGGATCGATCGATTTTTATGAAACTTTACCGAGTTCAAATAAGGAAGAGGTATTAATTCAACGCTGTTTATTTGTTACCTCAGAACTTTCGACTGGGTGACCCGATTTCGATGATTCTTTTTTTGTTTGAAAGCTAGTGCTTCCCGTGTAGTTTTATTTAAATTTCATTAAAATCTGTTTAGTAGTTTTAGAGTTATAATTTGAAGTCGGTTTTCTTTTGTTAAAATTTTAACACTTTTAAAGGGCTAGTGGCCGCCCATTCAAGAAAAGTCAGGTATGTATATATGTATGCTGTGTGTCATCCAAGCAGTAATGCGTAATGCTTATTTTAATCTAAACTATAATAAAAGAAAAGAAAGATTGGTATTTTTGTGTGTATGTTTGAAATGAATAAACTCAAAAACTACTGTGCCAATTTCAAAATTCTTTCACCATTGGAAAGCTACATTCGCCCTGAGTAACATAGGCTATATTTTATTGTGATTAATAATATTTAATTGTAGGCGCGGATGAAACCGCGTGCAGTGCTAGTTTAATATATTTATAATGCTTTCTATATAAAAAAAATAGCTTTATACACTTCTCCATATAAACTTTAACTATGGCAAATTTCATGATCATCCGTTCGCGCAATTTTCGTAAAAAGGGGTACAAATTTTTCGCTTATAATGATTTTTCAACCTCCTAACTTACAGGCCTACAGGCTTACTTAAGAGGCCTCATGGCTCAACGGTCTTAAAAGCGTACCGTGAAGCCTGAGGTACCGGGTTCGATCCCCGGTCCCGAATACAATTTATAATTTAATTTGTATTTTTATTCGCTCTCTGGTAAGGCTGGCACTTGCCGGACGGGGTGTCATAAGTGGTAAGGAGGCGTGGTTGAATTTCTACAAGCTTGCCTGAAGAAATTCAACCAAACTAGCAGAAATGGGTTGTCTGTAAGAGATCGTTGATTAGCGATAAGGCCGCCCGTTGCACTCCAGTGAAAAAGTGTGAAACATAAAAAAAATTACAGGAATGAGTCTGCCCCATGCCCCACCAGGGATTACGGGAACATACTCTTTCACCATCTATATATGACGTTAAGTTACTTTAAGGTAAAATAGTGTTTATACAAATTGCTCAATGGATTTTATGAATGAATTGTTTTCTGTAAGTCTGTACGTCATTACTACGAAATTTTTCCTTGTAAATACGTGAGTTAGATCACGAAATAATAGACTAGGTCAGGGATAGCGAACCTTTACGTATTGACGTGCCAATTTTATAAAGAAAAGTTTAGTGAATCAGGTCATAGGCATGCCATCAAATAATTTTGTCTCTGTGATTATTGGGATAATAATAAATAATATCTACTCAAAATTCTTTATTTACTACAAAAAATAGGAACATTTTACAATGTTTAAATTATATGTGTAATTTAAATTCAAGGAAAATTAGAGTAACTTCTGTTGTTGCAGATTAGATGGCAACTTATGTTAGAATTGTAAAATGTTACTTTTACCAGAATGCATGCTGAACTGGAGTCATCTGTCAAATGGTTTCTAATCCGCGTACCCAAAATATTGTGTTGCGTGCCATTGGTTCGCCATCCCTGGACTAGGTGTTCCCAGCGGTTTTGGGTGAGGGTAGGAAGGTGGAATTATAACCTACTAGCTGACCATACTTTGTACATCCAATAAAAAATAGAATGGGTTTAGTAAGCTATCCTTGAAAGGTACATATAAGCCATTAAGGACTTTTTTGTACATCTATTAAAGAGGAATATCCCACAATGCATTGTTTTGTTATATCTCAAAGGGATTAGGCAGCGTGTTCGATGAAAGCTCCCAGTTGGCTTAACAATTATCATCACATTGACTTGACAAATTATATATTAAAACCTACCTTATTAATCACTCTATTGGTGAAAGTCGCATTATAATCCGTTCAGTAGTATTTAAGTTATCACGAACAGAAAGATGGACGTACCGGACGATTTTGTTTTATAATATTGATTACTACTTTAACTAATCTATAATTAAAAGGGACTCAGATTCAAAGGGATCAGGCAGCGTCTTCGATGAAAGCTCCCAGATACGTTGTCCTGTCTTAACTATAATCAATTCGAATTGGCATAATTAAAACAGATGTCAAACGCTATAAGATTACATAAGAAAAGTTTTCTTAAATTTTCTAATGTCCCGCGCAATTTTCTTAATTATTTATTTCATAAGAAGCTTCTTCAGATAATAACAAACACAACAATAAAACAATTATCCAATTTGGTACAGTCGTTCGGGAGTTATGCGCGTACATACATTTCGGTGATTCATTTTTATTTACATAAATTCTCATACTACCAAGACCAAAAAAATCATAAAACCATTTCGAAGCTTTTTGTTTATATGTCCGTTAATTTAGGAGCTGAGCTGCTACAAACAGACACACAGTCAAATCAACATCGTAACCCCTTTTTGCGTTTTTGGATTTTCATTTGAACTTTAAAAAATTGAAAGATTGTACTCGTTCGAAATCTTACTAATGTATGCATTGTTTACACATTTAACAACATTTAAAAACATTATTCTAACATAAAAATCTTAAGTAAGAACAAACTTAATTTATTTTTAATTTTAAGCAATAAAATTACACCTTTTTTCCATTTGTTATATATCAATTTAAACAATAATATTATAAAGATTTTTTTGAATTGTAAAAATATTTTTGTGTTGTAGTATAAAGAAATGGAAATGTGTTAATAACATTTTTTTTTTTCAAAATAAGTCCATTTATTTAGATACGTTGCCTACCCACCTATATCATCTCTTTTTACCGACTCTAAAAAAAGGAGGAGGTACCCAATTCGACGCTGTTTTTTTATGTTTGTCACCTCAGACTTTGGACTGGGTGAACCGATTTCGATGATTCTATTTTTGTTTGAAAGCTGATACTTCTGTCCCATTGGGATTCCATCAAAATCTGTTTAGCAGTTTTATTTATTTATTAACACTACGTTGCAAAAACAATAGAATACAGATAATAACTTAAGCTAATTGGAGTGCAACGGGCGGCCTTATCGCTAATCAGCGATGTCTTCCAGGCAACCCACAGGCAAAGGCAGTTTTAGTTACAATTTTTTTTTTTGTTAAAATTTTAACAATATATCATTGATTAATAATAATAAAAAGACTTGAAATTGTCTCAAACAACTGAACAGATTTTGATGCAATTCAAATGCGACCACACGAGAAGCACTAGCTTTGAGACAAAAAAACATTCTTTAAAATTTTAACACTATATTATTGACTTATAATTGACTAGCACTGCGCCGCGGTTTCACTCGCGCCTACAATATATTATTAATCACAATAAAATACAGCCTATGTTACACAGGCTGAATGTAGCTTTCCAATGGTGAAAAAATTTTTGAAATCGGCACAGTAGTTTTTGAGTTTATTCAATACAAACATACTCACATACAAATCTTTCCTCTTTATAATATTAGTTAAGTCTAGACTAATAATTTTAAAGCTATATCATTTACTAATAATAAAAAACGACTTCAAATGTCTCTAAAACAACTGAACAGATTTTGATGCAATTCAAACCACGCGGGAAGCACCAACTTTCAAACAAAATAACCACGTCGAATTAAGTATGTCCTTTTTTGAAGGTAAAAATAGCGCACATACAAAATGTAATACATTATGTCGGCTAATAATTGTAAGGTGACCAACTTTACTCATTTCCTGAGTTTTGTACTCTTTTTCGCAAACCCTAAGGAAAGTCCCGTGTCCCCTAGTGAGGCATTTCACATCTATTTCACTGATCGATTTTGTATTTAGGGGCAAGTGGGTGATCAGCCTTCTATACCCTGCCAGAACGAGTTTTTTTTTCTCCACCGGGAATCAAACCCAGAACCTCTCGGTTGTAACGCTTACCACCAGACTAAGGGGGCGGTATTTTTCGCAAACCAAATCAAATCCTGTACTCTGAAAGTACTCATTTGTATAATTTTATTCTCATTTGTTATCTAAAACTATTATATTATTATTTTATTTCAATTTTATTAATTATTAAAAATTATTTTGATAGTGATTTGAATTTTACGCTCGCATATTGCTTGCCGTTTCCGGTACTAATGCTGTTGAAAGGGTATTTTCACTAGGGAATGATTATTGAAGCAGTGTGAAGTCGCAACTTTTGTAAAAACATTATCTGCCGTATTAAGAGGGCGTATAAAGGTAAATTGTCGATCTTAGATTTGATTTTTACACTCGATAATAAGCCACAAATTGTTTGTTTTTTTAATATAGATATAACATTATAAGTAAAAGAAACTGAACTGAGTGAAAACATGAAATTTTAATATTTTATCGATAGAAAAAAATTACAAAATTACGTATAATTTTCAACTAAAATCAATTTATGTTCAAAACTATGAATATAACAGAGTCAATATTTTAATACATAATATAAAATTATATTACCTAGTGACTGTGTTAGCGGTTTAAAAGAATATTGTATATTTTACGAGTTATTTAAATTAAACTATTTCGGCGCTTACTACGTTTTTATTCCGCGTAGAACACTCGTTCTGTTTCACCTGGCATCGATACGTTAGACGAGTGCGGGGCTATGTGAAGCGAGAGGGTGAAATCTCATTTTTTTCTAGCGTTGTGTGTTGTAGTCAAATTTAATATGCAAAATTAAAGTTGTCCGGATGTGCCTACATTATCAGACGAACATCCTCATTTAACAAAAAACTCCTAAAAAAATATGTTTTTAAATGAAAATAAAGTTTTTATCGTTTTTTTCTTCTTTTTTTTCACCTATGAATTACTTGCAAAGTAATATTATATAGTAGTAATAGTAAGCTTTATGACCAAAAATAGTTGGTCACCTTACTAATATGATACTTATGTTTTAAATTGACTTTGTCAATATATCTTCGTAGGTAGAGTAATATGGGAGAGTGGTCGTGCCTCTTGGCTTATTAAATTTGCTGTCTTGTATCGGTAATGGCAATTTATTTTATAAACTGGCTGTGTACCGCTGTTTTACGCGCGTTCGAAATATATTATCGCTTTTGCAAGTGTCCAAATTTAGCAACTTTTGTTGTGTATAGTTAATTATAATAATTCATTAAATGAATAAGAGATGGCGCTGGGTGACTGGCCTCATAACTATTGTGTATATGTTGTGAATGGACAATGTTCAAACATTTTGATTTTGAGCCCACCGTATTCTGTTTTGAATTTTTACGAAGTTTTGGGTCTTTCGGCACGTTATAAAATTGTTTTTCTGGAGTTTTAATAGAAGTGTTTGTACATTTCAACACTATATAATATTAATACAAGTTAAAAAGGTGATTTAGACATAAATCGGTCACTTTAATTTGTTACAGTCATAATAACTAAACAAAATACTGCGCGCCCACTATAAAGCGACTTCCCTCCAAGTGACGACATACGCACCCGCTAGGGTTGCCAACTTTTTTTACAAGAAATAAAGTAAATTCAGGTCTATAAGGATATTAAACAGTATTTTAGAAAAATGAACAGTATCTTATTTATTTATTGTTTTAAATACATATTTTTTTAGAGCTTCTCGCACAACTTACTGATTTACAATCTTTTTAAAAAACTTCATACGCCTCATCACAATTATAACTGAAATTAAAATAAATGAGGAGCTCATTTTTATTAAACTAATAGATGCTCTATTTAAGTGAGCGCCCTCTGACTAAATAAAAACAAATTTGTGTGAGCATCTGAGTATAACATATAATAATGTGTTTGAATTTTGATGCTGAAAACAGTATTTTGTATACTTTATTTTTGTTCAACAGTAAAAAGTATAATTTAGTGAAAAACAGTATAATGCTGTTTAAAACAGTATAATAGTTGGCAACCCTAGCACCCGCGTACATTTACTTTTACGGCACATGTTTATAACTTAATATCTTCGTAAGTAATGGTCCGATTTTGATAATTCAAAAAGATATATCATTTATAAGTCATTAAGAATAACGTAGTTCTATTGAATTTGCGATAACAGTACTGATCCTCATTCGACGTGTATTTTTTTTCCTATGTTCCTATGTTTTTTTTTTCCTATGTTTAATTAAATTTGGCACAAACAAAACTGAATCTGTGTTTGATTGGTTGGTGTTTGGTGTCTTGAAAGCAGGGAATGTAAGTGTTTTGATTTCAGGTACTTTTTTGTATGGTAGATTTAGTTTAACTTAATTTTTTTCGGTACATTTTGTTTTCAGACATTTTTATTTCTTAAAGGATACCTACTTAGATTTTATATTTTAAATTTGAATTCCATCTTCAATTTTTTTCTGCCATTATTTATTTCAATTAATTTGATTTGATTGATTATTTACTTATATTTATAATAATTGACTTTGAAATATAGGGTTACTTGACACGAACATTAAAAAATAAATTTGTATTTTTCAATGGTATTCTAGATATATGAATATTACTATAAATCAACCCTACGTGTTTTTAATCAGAGTAGGCTCATTTAAATTAAAAATACATTTTTCACTTTTTAGTTCATTTTTTAGGTCGGTTTTATTTTGATTTTAAAAATTAATTTATTATAGTTATTTTCTCAGAAATAACGTGATTGTGGTTAGGTGCGGTTGACGTCAAATGGCCTTGACCATTCAATTCAATTTCACTTCAGACCATTGACTCAGTTCATATTCACCCATTTAGCAATACAATCAAGATTTAAACTGAAATCGACTGAAATTTAAAAGCCCTTCAATAATTTATTTATATATTTATTATTTATTTATATATAAATTTAAAATAGAAGAAAAACATAATCGCTTTTTGTATGAAAATGTACAGATTTACAATCTTAATCTATTGATAGATTCACAACAGACATTTATAACAGCATAGTCTTGTAAAAGGTACATAAAGAGTCGTAAAACCGAACGAAGGTATAAAAACGATGTAAACAAATACCTTGGAAGAAGTAAACATCCAGTTGAACGCACCCATTGTGCCAATATTACCATTCGCGAATTCACCACTATGGATTTACACAAGAATGGATTTTAGAACATTGATTGACATAATACATAAGAAATGATAATGAGATAAAGATACACAAGTGTGTTTGTTCGCGATAAACTTCAAAACTACTGAACGAATTATTGTGCGAGTTTCACCAATAGATAGAGTGATTCATAAGAAAGGTTTGAGTATATAATTTGTTAAGGTTTTGTGTAAATTGGTTGAAATATGATGATAATTATTGGACGTACCGGTAAAGCGAAGCATTGAGATATAAGAAATGAATGTATTGTAGGCTATTACTCTTTCATAGATGTTCAAAAGTCCTTGGTGGTTTGGGTCGCGGTGACGACCCATTTGCTTGATATGCGTGGTCGTATGTATGATAAAGTATGGAAGATTACAACAATCCATAATATAAAACGTGGAAATTTTTATACATCCTCATATCAGAAAAGTATCTTACGAAAAAGGTTTAGAATAAGGTTGTGGCAAGTAGGTCATAAGCGTTCGAGACATTGGCATATAGATTTATCTAACTTTTAAGGTACATGCAACGATTATATTCTTATTGGCGAAACACGGTTTTAGTAAAATTAAACTAGTGTTTTTTTAAGCAAAAGGCGAAAATAAGAGTCATAGATGCTTATATTTCCGTATGTTGGAGTAGACTTTGGGTCCATGGAAGCCAGAAGCGGAAATTGTTTAAAGAGATATCAACGCTTAGTTGAGACCACAGGAAACCCAAAAGCTCATATTTGGGCCAACGCGGTAATGTAGCCAGTATTTTGGGTACGCACCCGCGCGCTTTGTTAAGCCTTTTGTATTTTTGTAAATATATTTAAATACTATTGTAAATATTTAAGAAAATTTTGTTTAAAAAGCTACATAAAATATATTTTTAACAACAACTTTTTAGGTTAAATTTACCAAAATTATGCTAACGTAATGACTAATGCCGCAAATCGTTTGTGACAATATTTGCATATACAGTGAGCTTTGAGGCCGGTATCAAGGAGCGATAAATGCTGATATATTTTGATAAGGTTTTGTTGAATATTGATGTTTCATTTGTAATCGTTAATGCATGTATAAAAAACACAACAGATCTATTTTTGTTTTTCGGTAAATAATAATTCATTTGCCGACTTTATTCGAAGGATATATCGTCAATACCGAAACCGATACAAAATCTTAGTGAATTAAAATCAAATTAAGGTAAAATATTATATGAAACACAAGTTTGGTCAGTCTTTAATTTCTATTAAAAAATAAAAACAGTTACAGACTGAATGAGATTCAAGGTTTAGCTATTGAAATTAAGAATTAAAGTAATAATTAAAATAAAATCAATAACTGTTAATAATTAAAATGAGCAAGATTTTGTTTTAAATTATTTATATATATTAAATAAACAATCAAAAAAAATTTTTTGATTGTTGTTGAGTAAAAAACAGAGCATTCTCAAGGTTTGCGGAGAAAGCCGATTTCGGAAGTCTGTCTGTATAAGACCTGCGGTGGAAAATAATCTCTCAGATATATCGTTGTATCGGCAATAAAAATATCGCCAATTCCGATATTTCGGTAAACCCAAAGTATCACCGATATCGGTATCGGATCTATCCCTAATATATAGTATTTACGAAGTACATAATACATTAAATTATTTTGCTGTTCGCTATTTTATTCTGTTTATAGGCTATATAACTTCTTTAGAATATATTGTTTTTTTAAATAATTGTCACTTTTTCGGGATGTGTGTGTGTGTGTGTGGGGGGGAAATGGAGTAAAACGCGAAAATGTTTTTTATTTATAATAGCAAATAAATTAGATAAGTTTTTTAGAGTTTCATAAATAACAGTGCATCAACGAATCTGTACAAAGACGTATATTTCCATAATAATTGACGACCGTGACGGGACATTTTTTTGACATCATTAACGCGGGTGAAACCAAGGGGCACAGCTAGTTGTAAAAAAATTGAAATTTGTTTAAAAACGTCTTGTAATAATTACGAATGTTGTTTCCTTGTTAAACAAAGATGGTGTTAATATTTAATTAAGTCTTAATTACAATACAATGTACGGAAAATGAGTTTTATTTTCAACGCATGTCACGTTTTTCATTAATGTGGAAAAGATATCTTTTCGAGTAGGTGCATTATGTGGCATGCTATTTATATATAAAACTAGTTGTGGCCCGCGGTTTCACCCGCGTTAATGATGTAACGTGATGTTATATAGCCTATAAACAATAAAATAGCGAACAGCAAAATAATAGAGAGATTCGTCCATACTTTATTAATCTCTAAAGTAAAGGTAATCTAAGTAACTCCTTAGTACATCAGATATCTGCTAGTGAAAGTTCCGTCAATATCGGTCCAGCCGTTTCAGAGATTAGATGGAACAAACAGACAGACACAAAAATTAAAAAAAATTTTTTGGTATATGTACCGTGTATTCAACTGTTTACTAAATGCATATAGATACTGTCTTTTTGTTCCATCTTATCTCTGAAACGGCCGGACTATCAGATAGCTGATGTAATAAAGAGTAACTTAGGCTATTTTTATTTTAGAAATTAATATAACTTAAGTGAAGTCCCGTGTCCCTTAGTGGGGTATGGGGCAGATGCATTTCACATCTGTTTCACTAATCGATTTTTTCTTTAGGGGCAAGTAGGTGATCAGCCTTCTATGTCCTGCCAGACCAAGTTTTTTTTATCTCCACCGGGATCGAACCCAGGACCTCTCGGTTGTAACGCTTCCGCGCTTACCACTAGACCAAGGAGGCGGTCTTATAAGTTATATATAGTATAACTTAATAATAAAAAAACTATTCCGCGTGGACAAAGTACATAATACATATATATTATTATTTCGCTGTTCGCTATTTTATTCTGTTTATAAGCTATAATATTACGTTACGACGAAATTAACACGGGTGAAACCGCGGGCCACAACTAGTTTTATATAAAAAAGACAAACAAGAAAGTATATATTTCAGTGCGTTAGTAAGATTTCGCAATCCACGTTAATAATATAAAAAAAGATAAAAAATATCTGTTGCCACTATTTTTTTAACATTCGCTTACGTAAAGATAAAAGTATTGATTGAACAATTCATTAAACAACCGAAGCCATAAAGTATCTAAAAATACTCACCAATAAATACATTGTATCCGAAGTAAGTTAAATGTTAACTTGAACTTTTATTTAAAGGGCACGTCTAATCGCGCGTTTGGAAAACACTCTACTGATTCTGAATATTGAAAAGTTAAGTCTGTTACTGTTAAAACAAAATGTCCTAGTTGGCAGATTATCGTTTTACAAGGTTAGGTTCAAAGAATTCATTCACAAAAGACTTGTGGCGAATTGCGTGTGGCCTATTAGAAACTTAGCAATGGGTTCGATTAAAAATAATAATTCAACTCGCAAGGAATTTTAAAAAGACTCCGTCAAAATATTCTCTCAATTGTTATGGTTCTGGACAAGTGGTAATATATTATATATGATTATTGATTTTATATCCCTCTTAGAGAAAGCTTGTTAATATTCAAAACTATAGTCCGGCCGTTGGCATAATTTAAAAACTGATACTTTCAAGTTAAGTTTTCTTAATTTTTCTAATGTTCCGTGCAACTTTCTGAATTATTTATTTCATAAAAACCCTTTTCAGATATTAACAAACACAACAAAAAAAGAATTATCCAATTTAATGCTGTCGTTCGGGAGTTATGCGCGTACATACATTTCGGTCATTCATTTTTATTTATATAGATCAATTTTTACTAGCTACGCTTATCAATACAGTTATCTTGCATTGACTAAAAAAACTCACAATACCCAGTCCCCACAAATATTATAATACGAAAGTTCCATCTGTATGTCACGCTTACACGCTTAAACCGCAACCAGTTACGATGAAATTTGACACTGAATTTACTAGAGCTTGGTAAATACTTAGATTTAATATTATGAGAGAAATTTTTAATAATTACCTAAACCCTTATAATGTCTAAAATATTTAATAAACGTTATCCACGACTTCTATTTCTTAGAATTGAACGTGACTTTTTTTACACATATATCAATGTTGCGAAACATGTTTACGGATAACTTCAATATCATCACGTTTTGTTACAGAGTTATTATAAATTATTGAATGTAAAATATTTAAAAAAATTCAGTCAGTTTATAATTGACTTTAAAGTTAAAATTTTAAGTCACTGGATATAATATTTTCGCGCGTTTTTTTTACGCACTTTGTTGCACTGGAGTGCAACGGGTGACTTTAAAATCAGCGATCTCTTTCAGGCAACCCACAATTTTTGTTGGTTTTTTTAAATTTCTTCAGGCAAGTAGAAATTCAACCACTCCTCCGTGTTACTTATGACACCCTGTCCGGCAAGTGGTAGCCTTACCAGAGACCGAATAAAAAAAAAATTAAATTATAAATTGTATTCGGGACTGGGGATCGGTACCCAATATCTCAGGCTTCGCGGTAGGCTTATAAGAACACTTAGCCATGGGGCTAAGCTAATATTTCGACATCCATTAGAATGGAGAATGTTACTAGGTACGCAAAATCGCTTGAACGGTAATTAAACAACATCAATTATTCATATTTAACAATTATTATTAAGATTTCATGCAATTTCCAAAAATGTTAATAAACACACAATACTCCAAAGACTTCAAGATTAGCGGATACAATACGATAGTTGTCAACAAAGTCATAAGTTAGTAGCGATGGATTGCAATTTAGGACAAGATATATGAGATATTAATTTAATTTAAATTACTGTGTGCTTCCGATTTTTGATGAATTTTAGCTTTATCTGTTCATGCAATTAGGGGATATACTTATATGTAACTAGCTATGGCCCTTGGTTTCACCCGCGTTAATTTAACGTCATTTTATATAGCCTATAAACATTGTAAAATAGGGAACAGCAAAATAATAATAAAATAAATAAAAGTCTCGTCAAAATTAGACAAAAATTGTAAAAAATGTTACTTTGGTATATCATGTACCGTGTAAACATCAATATGCATGCAAAAAACGGTTATTTTAATATAACAAGACACTCAAATTTAATTTATCTGATTAACGTTAAGTATTTTTATTTAATTGTGTTTTTCATTAATAACTAGTGGACCCCGCGAACTTCGCATCGCATCAGAGTTCCGAATAATAACGTGTCACCTAAAACGTCATTCATTAAGAGCGCGCAGTGGTGTATTTACACTAGGGGCAGTCGGGGCTAGTGCCCAGGGCGACAAATTTTCTAGGGCGGCAAAATTTGTAAAGTGAGAAAAAAAATTCTATACAATATATAATTAACTAATTCTTTTAAATAAACATTTTATGTTTTAAGAAATATAATTTAAGTATTATGTATCAAATTAAAATTTTGTATATTATATTATAGGAAATTTAAGTAAAAACTATTCAAATAGTTTAATTTATTTATTTCCATAAAGGTTTGAAAAAATTAAAGTTGATATTTTTATTTTCTGGAATTGATAAATTTATGTAGTTTTTTTGAAGAATTAAAAATATTTTCAAATTATGTATGTCTTTTTGATAACAGAAACTTTTATTGATTAACGAATTTTTCTAAAATTGGAGAATTATCCAATAACACTAATTAAATTTAATTAAAAAGAACAATTTTATATTTTTGAATCAATATTTGACGTTTAGATTAATCTAACCTGCAAAGACTTTCAATTTTGTTGAGCATAAATCTGAAATTAATTTTTGAATATGGCTGATGGACGCAAAAAATTAAGTGGATATGAGTATCGAAAACGCGCTTTGGACAAAAGTAAAAAGGAGCAAGAGGTTTTGAGTAAGACAAGACTCCTAAGTTGGATGATTTTTAAAAAAATAAAGATATATAATATATGAGTAAATAAAGAATAAATATAAATAAAACATAATGTATAATAAATAATATATAATTCATAATAAATTTCTTGCAATCAATTAGTTATTCTAATTCTTAAAAATAAAATATCAAAACTATTTAAATAAAATTTAAGTCATAGGGCGGCATTTTCTTCGGTGCCCCAGGGCGGCACAAATTTAAATCCGGCCCTGAGAGGGCGTCTAAAGGTAAATTGTCGATCTTAGATTTGATTTTTACACTCGATAATAAGCCACAAATTGTTTGTTTTTCTAATATAGATATACTTACATATATTATATATACATATATTATATATATATATATATATATATATTATAGTGAAAACATGAAATTTTAATATTTTGTCGATAGAAAAAAATCACAAAGTTACGTCTAACTTTCAACTAAAATTAATTTATGTTCAAACCTATGAATATAACAGAGTCAATATTTTAATACATAATATAAAATTATATTACCTAGTGACTGTGTTAGCGGTTTAAAACAATATTGTATATTTAACGAGTTATTAAAATAAAACTATTTCGGCGCTTACTACGTTTTTATTCCGCGTAGAACACTCGTTCTGTTTCACCTGGCATCGATACGTTAGACGAGTGCGGGGCTATGTGAAGCGAGCGGGTGAAATCTCATTTTTTTCTGAACTATTGGAATGCGAGTTTAAATTGTAGTGTATGCTCCTATGATTGTCTTAACATGTGTTATGTGCAGTGGCGTATAATTATTTAGGGGGCCCAAATGAAGAGTAAAGATTTTGTTGTGAATTCAACCTCATTTTTATTTCATAGTTTATATTTCTTTAGAATATATTGTTTAAAAAACACGAAAATGTTTTTTATTTATAATAGCAAATAAATAAAGTTCTTAGAGTTTCATAAATAACAGTGTATCAACGTATCTGTTCCCGGAAGTACCTATATTTCCACAATTGATTTCTCACAAAAGAAACAAGACTTGTATAAAATTAAAATAAATATTTATTGACTATAAGTTATCGCTTCCTCTTAGAAATTAAGCTAAACGATTCAAATTAAATATACACTTATTGCCTTTTATTCGGCAAACAGATTTATAGCTGAAGATTTCAGTTTTTCTAAAATTTCTGCCTCTACAGGCAATAGTGACAAGTGTGATAGACATTCCTGCCCCATTACACACGTTAGGGGCCTCTGTAGCCCGGGGGCCCCGTATAATTTATATCTATGGCTGATGCGACGGTAGCTACGGCCCTGTTTATAGCTCAACCATAATAAATAAACTCGTCGAAGGTTATATGGTCTTAAATTAACTTGTTAAGCCTTATTAAGTTATAAACGTCAACTGAATCCAGATCTATGGAATTAAAACGATAAATTACAAACACATGAACCTTCTATTATAAATAAAACAAAATAAACTCGGTCGAGCTCAACAACACAACAAGTCCGCGCTTTTGCTGTAAAAGCCATCAGGCTAGCAGCGTATAACCTTCCAGAAAAAATAAATAAATTACAAAGCTATGACAGTTTTTGAATTTACATTACTTTCCAACAGTAGTCCATGCTTGGTCATTTAGCTGTCTCTGTATCAAATGTTACTATCGTACAGAGGTTTAAGCGTGAAAGAGTAGACGAAGAAAATTATTCGCATTTAATACTGGCTGTGCCGCTTGGTTTCACCCGCGTTAATTTCGCCGTAACGTGTTATAACCTATAAAAGTAGCGAACAGCAAAATAATATTATGTACTTCATCCGTGCGGAATAGTTATTTTTTTATTTCTAAAATAAAAGTAGCCTAAGTTACTCCTTATTTCATCTATCTGCCAGTGAAAGTTCCGTCAAATTTAGAAAAAAATAGGTGATCAGTCTTCTTTGTCCTGCCAGACCGAGTTTTTTCTTGTCTCCACCGGGAATCGAACCCAGAACCTCTCGGTTGTAACGCTCACCAATAGACCAAGGAGGCGGTCATCTTTAAAGAAGAGCTTGTCTCTTTTTAAAAAGCCAGTAAATCTTGTTCTTACACACCTCTTTATCCTTTTACAAACCCATGTTTGCGATAAAAGTAAACTATATACCTATTCAATTTCATCAATACTGGTTCAGTAGTTTAGGCGTGTAGGTAAATATAAGTTTCGCAATTAATTCGATTTTTTGTACATCGGTCAAAAAGGTGTAAAATAAAACAAACATACACACAACATTGATATATTGAACATGTAAATATAAAAAAAGCCATACATCGATTCCAAAAGGTTAATAAATACATCTAAAGCGACTTAATCATTTTAATGAATTATTATACAGACGCGTCATACGAATATTCGTATGAAAAATGCGTCTCTTCAACGACTGAACCAATTTCCATATATAGTTAAGAACACTCAAAATTTAATCATTAAAAGGCAAATTATCTTTTTGTCGGCTTTTATTTAATTTTCATAAATCAATTGAATACAATACATATTAAAAAACACGTCCTTCTAATATTCATTTTATTAAACACAGCCAAATAATTGCAAATCTGTCAGATAATACAAAATATACAAATATGTGCGTTGTAGGTAATATTAAAAATTCACTATCTTTGATAGAGCAATTTTAACCATAACCTAAAATTTCAGACTATATTTTAAATCTATACAAAACAAAGTCGTTTTATACCATTTATAAATCAACGGGTGGATCGATTTTGATGATCTCTGTTTTATTAATAATATAACATTAAAATTTTATAAAAAAAAAACAGACTTCAAATTGTAACTCCTGAACACTGAAACTACTGAACAGATTTTAATGAAATGACACACGGGCAGCACCAGCTTTCAAACAAACAAAGAATCATCGAAATCGGTTCAACATAAAAAACAGCGTCGAATTGAGTACCTTCTCCTTTTTTGAAGTCGGTAAAAATAATAATATAAAAATTCACGAAAAAGTGAATTCTTATGAAGAGAATTCGTTTCCTCATACATTTTCTACGGAATGACGTTAGGGCCTGTGCACACCACGCTTTTAAACGCGCAGTTGACGCACTTTTATCCTACAGAGTCATTTATTGTCGTTTGTATCGATACAAACGCGCGTCACGTGTACAATAAACGCGTATAAATACAAACGCGTATTTGAATTTATACAGGCGCGCAAAGGTCTACAGGCTGCGTCTGACATGCGTGCGTATCGCGTCTGAATCGCTAAAACGCGCGTCAACGGCGCGTTTCCAAAACGTGGTGTGCATAGGCTCTTACTTGACACGTTATTATTAGGATAATTATCTGTGGGGTCTATTAATAAAATATAAATTATCATCTGAAACTATGTTATTATTAAATTATTTTTATTTATTTTCAAAGCACCATGCAATAACGTAATGTAATAGGTTACATCAAAATGAAGTACATAAAATCCTCTTAAATAAATAACATCCATATATTTCATATAATATATAAAAAGCTTAAAGCAATTTACAAAAAACTTTGAGATTCATTAACTCAAACACACTTAGTTTAATAGGTAACAATTTTTTTGGCAAATCAAAAAAAGCAATTAAGAATTTTTTTTAGTTAATTCACTAATTTAATTTAAAAACATTTGGTAATTTAATTAATATACACAAGAAAATCTAAGAAATATAGAGAAAAAAAAATGCTTACATTAAATAGTTAGAGATTTATTAACTTCACAGTTAAATATTTAAAATTAAGATAATTAAGGATCATCCATTAATCACGTGATGTTTTTTGGCAAATTTTTAACCCCCGCCCCACTCCCTGGTGATATGTGGTGAGGTTTTAGGCTACCCCCACGTACGTCCCATCACACGACCACCACCACCCAATACACGTGATATCTCATTACACACACACATACACCACCCCGTTTCCCCCACCCCCACCTACCCAAAATCACGTGTATTTTTTGGTACAAAGTATATTGACGTTTCAAAATATTATCTTTAAATTTAACATTTTGATTCCTCTCTCTCCCCCTTCGAACCTCGTGATTAATGGACGATCTCTTACATTAAATAAAATACTTCGAGATTTAGGTTTAGCTCGCACTGCGATTAAACGCCCGCGTTTAACCGCAGGTCTGAAACCGCAAAAAAATGTAACACATAGCTTTCTATACAAGCGCACGCATTTAGTGACTTTTTTCAGTGACTGATTTTAAAAACGCAACTTGATACGTTTTTACCGCGGTTTGAAAACGCATGGTTTTTTTGTGTCCCATAGTAACGGTAGTGTGGCGCACGCACGGCGGTTAATCGCATTCGGTTTTTATTCAGTCTCGACTGTGCGAGTGCGGAGGATAGACGGTTTTGCAGAGTCATGTCGTCCGACTCAGAAACATCGAATGTAGTAATTAAAAAACTTATCGGGATGTTGACACACGTACATTTTGCAAAAGTATCTTTTTCAAATGTCTTTGATCAGTCAGTGGATGTACCCAGTACAGTTTTATATTTTTCAATTTCAATATCAAAGCTACAACACATGCTGCTCGCCAGAAATCCATGGTGAATTGAAATAAATTTAAGCAAAACTCTAGCCGCAGTGCGTGTTTTTGCGTTTTCAGCTATTCCTAAACCGCTCGCGTTTAATCGCAGTGCGTGCTAAGCCTTAAGGCCAGGCCTATTATAAAATATTTACACTTGATTCAAAAAAAAAACTTAGTTAAATATGTTAGTGTAACAAAAAAAAAAATGATTTTAATTTTTTTTCACGCTTGAATAAAACAAATCAAGACAATTAATTTTCATTAAAAAAATTATTGACATAAAAACTAAGAGAGCGAAATAAAATGACGAAATGTAACAAACTTAGTCAACAATTACATTTTTCTTCCATTTATCTCATGTTTTTTCTACCCACGAGACGTTATTTTTTCCTGCGACTTCATCAGAGTGGGTAAATTAAAATAGCCTATGCCTAGTTTGACAAATTTTATTTTAAAAGAAAACTTTATAAAAAAGCATACTATAAAATAACGGATTACTTAGATGATAAAAAAGCTTGGCAATGAACCTGCTCTAACTCTGTTTTAATAAAACCAAATATAACCAATTTCGGACAAATACAATTGAGGACCAAATATGTTTTCGAATAATTTAGATCTTGAGATTTAACAAAAAAAAAAAAAACAGCTACTAATAAATTTTTGAGAATCATCAAAGCGTCTCATCGAAATGAAGCTACTCACGAAAAATTAGCTTGATAGTAATCAAATTCAAAAATGCTCCAGGGATCCCGGACTTAGTGTAACATCTTTAGTCCATATTTTATAATAAAGCCACAATCTTCGAACACCCTTTATAAGCGGTAACCAATCTCAAAGCAGTGCTGGGTAGCTTCGGCAGCTGAGGTGGTTAGAGAGATTTTGCGCAAAATTGTTGCCGATTTCCGGAAAAAACGCCCAGTAAATTAAACCATACATACAAACAAATATACTTCTTTACGTTATAAATTTTAATGAATTTGATATGATTTTTATTAAGTACGTATCATTTTCGAGACTACATTTGTCTAATTATTTTTTAAATTGTGTGATTGTAAGCATTGCGCTTCTTACTATTAGACTGTTAAATTATATTTTAAACGTTTTATTAAAATATGCGGTAAACACTGAATAAAGATGGTTGGAGAAAAATGTTTTAGGTTGTGCACGCGAGGTATGTTACTTAATTAGTTTCAAGCGATTTTAATATAACAATAGAAAGTGAATAGCGCATACATATATGATAGTATAAAGATATATAATATAAAAGATGATTTGAAGAAATTGTATAATAACAAAGCAAAGAAAATACAATATTAGCAAAGTTCATAAAAATATTTCTAAAGATTCTTAAAAATATTTTACCTTCTTTATCTCTTATATAATAACCATTTGTCACAAGAATATAAGTTATGTATAAATTATAGAAGTTCAGTGTTGACATTTAAATTTTTGACACAATGTAAAATTTAGGACATTATAACACTTGACACAACCAAATATTACAAAGTTTGACATTTATTGAGGTTACGAAGTTTAATAATACATATAATTACATTACAATGATTTGTACAAAAGCTCACCGGTCGTGTCTAGTAAAATTGATATTCCGGACGTAAATATATTGTCAAGTCTACATGCAACATAATACATGCACAAATTCAGTTTCAACAAGTTAACGTATAAAAGTAACCAATGAAAGCTTCATAAACTTTCATGAACATACATGTAACATTTGTCACAAACATTTTGACTGTTGACATGTTTACAAAATTTGACAAGTTACATAAAAAGTTTACATTTTGACTCAAATTGTAACATTCGACATTGTAGGTTACCTAAACATGCGCGGGCGGCGGTTCATCCTTTCCTTGTTTGACGTGCGTCAAGTCTCTTATATCCTGGTGCTCTCCGTGTGCTGCTAAATCAAAGTCTGAGCCAGACAATGATGCTATATGGTTCCAATTTGGTTCTCCTGCTACACCTGTATTAAATAATATATTTTTTAATGTCTGACAATTAAATTTGTAACCTACATGTTTCTTTAATAGTCTCATAAATAGAAACATCAACTGGAACTGTTATAAAAGCAAATTTAACTTCTAAGGCATTTCATCAGCATTCCGTGTCTACCCAACCGTAACATTCTCATTTCCCAGGATTCGAACGCAGGAGCATTACCTAGTAGCATAAACACGACAAGTTTTGTTACATGAGAAACAGATTTCGGATTTTTAATTTTACTATGGAATAAATAATATTTTCGCTTAATCAACCGTCATTAAATTCATCATAAACTAACATGCTGTTTTGTTATAACCATGTTACCTGTAGCTTATTTAGTTGTTTATATTTAACCAGTGTCTCAAATTTAACTTTTTCGTTAACGTGAAATTGTATTTGCAAAAACAATTTGAATATTTTCGTTATACTACATTTTTTTTAAATGTCAAATTTCTTTGTCAATTGATGGAAAGAATCTAAAGTGCCCCGGAGACGATCATTTGTCATTCGTCAATTGTTACATAATTGACAATTGATGGTGCGAATGATGGAGCTTCAATTGATGCATCAATTGCTCGCCCACATTTGCTTTGGCAAAGAACAATATTACCCGGCATAACCTCCATGATTTATTCTAGCGAGCGAATGACGGAACGATTGTCAAATGTCAATAGCACGAGACGTTCAATTGCATGCGTCATTCGCGACTGTCAATGGGCTTCAATCAAAACATTCATCATTTGCCATCAACCACGTAGATGCGAATGACAATGGCTTTGCCTTTGTAGACGATCATTTGGTCCGTCATTAACGTAAAAATTGACAATTGCGAATGATCGTCTCCGGGGCACTTAATATTTTTGTTAAAATAATAAATTATTACAACTCACCAATTAATATTATTATTAATACAATATGTATACCAAAATTTCTGTAATAATTTGAATTTGAACAAAGATCAAAATTAAATAATTAGGTGATATTTAATTTATATATTTAATATTCCTTTTTTAATCTAGATTAAAAACAGCTCTCAACTGTTTTAATTAAACAGTTGTTTTCAAACTAATTCCAAATTTAACAGATCACTAACTTTGAAAATATTTATAACATGGTTAATAAATAGTTTATATAAAGCCATTCTAAAAATAAGCAATTCGTGTATATAGCTTGTATGTAATTTATATATATTAGAAGTTTTATTGTATAACTAGCTGTGGCCGGCGGTTTCACCCGCATTAATTTCGTCGTAACGTCATGCCTAAAAGATTTTAGGTCTAAAATGGTACTTCCATAGAACTTTTCATCCCCCCTTTTAATCCTTTACAACCCTTTTTTCGCATAAAAAGCCTTCCTCAGGCTGTATACTATATGTGTACCAAATTTCATTTAATTCGGTTCAGTAGTTTTGTCATTAAATCGCGACAGAGTTACTTTCGCATTTATATTATTAAGTATAAATCGTTGACATTGACATTCACCTCCATCAGCTGTTCACGGCCAAGGAAATGCGTCGCGAAAATTTATTAGATTTCCAATTTCACCTATAATAGATAATAACTTATCGGAAAATATCATTGTACTGAGGTATTTAAAACTCAAAATGGTAAAAGTTAAAAAATATATCTTAAATAATTATTTTTTAATTAATAATAGGATTTTTTTAAATGTGCTCCGTTTAAATCCGATATATAATCATATCTATAGATAAATAAAATTGTAGTGTCTGTTTGTAATATTAAAATAAACGCTTTTTACTAAATGCATATGGTACATATATACCAAAATAACATTTTTTACAATTTTGGACCGATTTTGACTTTTACTGGCAGATAGCTGATGCAATAAGGAGTAACTTAGGTTACTTTTATTTTAGATATTAATATAAAGTATGGACAAAGTACATAATACATATCTATTATTTCATTTTACTCTGTATATAGGCTATATAACATCACGTTACGAAGAAATTAACGCGGGCGAAACCGCGGGCCACAGCTAGTTATATATAAAATTGATTGAATATTAGAGTTAATTTTAGTGTAATTAGACATGCATTGATAAAAATCACTCACGTGTGTGTCGCCGCCATTTTGTAAGTCGAAGCTAAAGTACTAAGCAAGAACACCTTTTAAGTTTAATAAAGATTATATATGTATAAAAAATGCTTTATATATAAAAAATGACATGCGTATAAAGAGTTTAAAAAACTGTTTAAATAGATGTTCTTGCTTATAAAAACGCCATATTGTGTTCAGAACACTGACTTAGAAAATAAATATTTTTTTATTAAACTGTATATCCATATATAGACGACTTATACTCGCAAATTCGTCTGCATATATAAAAATAGTAGTGTTAAAATTTCAACAAAAAAAAAATCGACTTCAAATTGTAACTCTAAAACTACTGAACAGATTTTGGTAAAATTTTAATGGAACCACGAGAAGCATTTGAAACAAAATAAGAATCAGCGAAGTTCTGAGGTAACAAACATGAAAAACCTCCTCCTTTTTTGAAGTCGTTTAAAAATATCGAAGTTGCTAGACGTGAAACTAATTTAAAAATCATTTAGTTTTTTGAGTCGAAACCAAAATATGGAGCTAATACAGATCTGTTTTCTTACTTCTCTTTAGCTGCATTTAAGCTTTTGGAAATTTGCTTATTTATTTTGATTTTCCCATAATACCACTTTAAATGTTTGCGTTTTTCTTATATCGTCTATAAATAATGTTTTTTTGAAATTTAATATGTATTTATCATTTTCTGTTTTCTTGTTATAATAAATGAGGCCTTATGGCTAAGCGGTCTTATAAGCCTACCGCGAAGCCTGAGGTACCGGGTTCGATCCCCGGTCCCGAATGCAATTTATAATTAATTTGTATTTGTATTCGGTCTCTGGTAGGGCTGTGGACAGATCCGCAGACAGGAAACTCATGTATCAAATAAATGGCAAGAATTTTTCCCGTCTCCCAACCAAATTGTCGATATCAAATAAAATGTATGTTTGTGTCAAATTTAATTCAAAAGCAAGTTTTAGTTCAAAGCGAATACGCTGTTAAAAATACCCAAATATAGCAACAATTTATACGAATGACAGAATACTTTACAATATTATGTACTTAAATATATTTACAAAAATACAAAAGGCTCATCAAAGCCGTTAGGGTGCGTACCCAAAATGCTGGCTACATTATCGCGTTGGCCAAAATATGAACCATCTTTGGGTTTCCTGTGCTCTCAACTAAGCGCGTCGATTTCTCTTTAGACAAACGCGCTTCTGGCCCCCACGGACCCAAACCCTACTCAAAAAGGAACGAAAATATAAGAATCTATGAGAGACTTTCATATTTTCGCCTTTTGTTGTTTTTCACTACAAATAATTTAAAAGTTAAAAAAACACAAAAACAACAAAAACTAATTCATCTAAAAAACACAAAAAATATGGAAGTTTATTTGAGTCAGTGTATCAACACAACATAGTATTTTATTAGAACGCGCTAGCTGCTTTTTTATAAATAGTAAGTTCTTTTTTATATCCTGCTTTAAATTTTAAAAATCAAAAATAACCAACAAAAAAAATTGCCAACTTCTCAAACTGGCATCATTAAAAAAATTAACTGACAACATTGTGTCAAAAAATATCTGTCAACATTCATACATTTACTGGGTAAAATTTCATAATTAATTCTGTATGCTACTTATTTGACTGTTTACGTTTGTAAACGTCACTTTGACGTTCACTGACTGTCATTTGAATAAAACATGTGAAATGTCAATAGTCATTCAAGTAATCATATCGTTGAAAGATTAATTTTCTGTGCATCATATGAACTGGCTAATAAAACCATTTATCTTAATAAATTTGAACTTCACTGCATAGTATAAAACAAAGTTGCTTTTTCTTTCCCTTTATCCCTTTGTATGCCTAAATCTTTAAAACTACGCAACGGATTTTGATGCGGTTTTTTTAAAGGTAGAGTGATTGAATAGGAAGGTTTTTATATATGTTTTATACCCGTGCAAAGCCGGGGCGGGCCGCTAGTATTTAAATAAAAAGAAGTCTTGTATAAACCGAATTCAATAAATCATTGACAATAAAATATCTTCAAGGAAAAAGTTCATAGTTCATTTATAATTCGGGAGATAGTGAGATTACTCGCTCAACTCAACTGTAGAGTTGAGTCATTGTAAACCGGCTGAAAATCATAATAATAGTTTTTTCCTAACAAACATCTCTGAGCATCAGCTGCTCTGAAAGCGGCGAAGCTAAAGGAGGCAGCATAAAAAGTCATAGGAAAAAAATCTGCTCCGATGATTTTCATACCAAGCGAAACTATTAAATTATTGTTCCAATCACATTTTTTCAAAAAATTATCGTCAGCATTGACGAAGAGGGGTTTCAATGTTCATGTGGATAAATTTGACAAATTTTATACCATATGAAATTTATACATCTCAATTTTTATAATTTGAGAATCATTTAACATTTAAATTATCCTATACTTTAAATTCAATAAATGTCATGTTTCCTATTTTTGTTTTAATGAGAGATTAGCAGTATTTTTTCTTCATGTTATTTATAATAAATAAAATTTAATGACATACATTTTATAACTTTCATTTAAGGGGTATTATATTGTCTACTAGCGACCCGCCCCGGCTTTGCACGGGTATAAAACATATATAAAACATTATTCTTCAATCACTCTATCTATTAAAAAAACCGCATCAAAATCCGTTGCGTAGTTTTAAAGATTTAAGCATACAAAGGGATATAGGGGAAGAAAAAGCGACTTTGTTTTATACTATGTAGTGATTAAACACAATTAATTTCATTAAGCTAGCATTCTTAGTTTCCGAGATTTATAGGTTTCTTTAAGTGGGTCACTTGTGTTCATTGCTTTCGAGTTCATATGAAAACATTATATTAACAGATAAATGTTCAAGTTTGTTCTGTATGAATATATGACTTTTATATGAATAAATGATTTATAAGCAGCGAGCGCGCACCCAGACACACACACACACATCCCCCTACCGTAACCACAGGTTGACCTTGAGCTATCTCCGTCTCCCTCTCTGCTCTGGTGGCAACGGGTGTGCGAGCGAGAGAGCGAGCTCTTGTCTCCTCCATTATGAAACTGTTGATGACGTATGCCTCTCTTCTCATGCGATCCCGCAGCTCAGCAGACATGTCTGGTATCGCCCATTTGACTATTATCATTACTAGGGCGACGACATTCTGCAGATATAAATTGAAAATGTCAAAATTACATGTTATAAATTACAAATTTATTAAAAAAAATTGTATCCACTACCTCAAAAACTACAACGAAAGCCAACCTCGCGCCCATCACATGCCAGTACCAGTTGGAGTGTTGATAATCATCACCTTCGTTGTACGACCAGTAGCCGGGGTAGCTGGAATTGTAAAATTTAACCCATTAGTTATTTGAAAAATGCATCTAAATCGATCAATTCGTATAGATGCTAGAGACAGACACACGCAAACTTATTAGACAGATACTTCACTAACTAAAAACATATATAACCGCTTTGAAATCGGTTGGAAAAATTTATATCTGACAGTTTTTGATTTTCATAAATACATTTAAACATTTTGTTATTACATATTTGATTAAATCTTTAGCGCACAAGTACAATACGATTGTCAAAATGCTCAACACATATTAATGCAATTTTCAATCACAAAACATGAAAATCGACAAAAAACAACACAGAAGTGTCAGAAGAAAACATTTGTTAATAACATTATAAAACAAAGTCATCCGCAGCGTCTGTCCGTTCGTGATAAACTTAAAAGCTACTGAACGGATTATCATGCGAAATTCACCAATAGATATGGTATAGGTATATAATTTGTCAAAATTTTGTGTTAATTGGTTGAAATATGACGATAAATGGAAGTATCGGAAAAGTCAAAATATCTAGGAGCTTTCATCGAAGACGCTGCCTAATCCCTTTGAGGTATAAAAATCAATGCATTGTGGGATATTACCCTTTTATAGATATGGACTCCCAGGGGTGCGCGGACCACAGGTTGGGAAACGATGCTTTAAACCAGTGTTTTTCAATCTGTGAGTCGCGGCCCCTGAGGGGGTCGCGAAGCCTTTCTCTGGGGGTCACTTGTTTATTTTCTATAAATTTGTCAAATTGTGATGAAACTTTTAAAATGTTAACAATTAAATCATTTTCTAATAGAAGAAAATATAGAAATATAAAAATATAAAATACTAGAAATTTCTTTTTTTAATATCCAACATTGAAGGTACGTCAGTTCACATAGGTATTACTAATTTATTGAATAAAATATGATCATAATATCACAGATTAACCATATCTAGCAACTTTTGATCTTTGTTCTTTGCCCCACTACGTTGTGTATTGTGACCATTGCTACACCGATACCTACTCGTTTTTGTGACTGTTCTACCGATCTTGTTGTAGTGGTACTATTTATTTAAGTTACACCTTACCCTCATTGTTAAATGATGTCAGCATGCTCGCATGATAGTAATTAAGTTACCTACATTTTATTATTATTATATTTTCTCAAATAAGTGAATTGTAAAAATTCTTATGAGAATAAAATATCTTTAAACCCATGAAGTGGCGAAAGGCACTAACAATTTAAGAGCTTCGTTTGCCAGCTTTAGATACTCTCGTTTCATTTCCATCCTAAACACGTGAACACTTTGCGAATGGAATTATATTTTAAACATAGTGTTTGGGTTTCTGTCCTTGACCCAAGGGGGTCGCGACAATTTTACAACCTATAAAGGGGTCGCGTATTCAAAAATATTGAAAAACACTGCTTTAAACAATCGATTAATTTTAATTGGACTTCTACATTGACTATATTCGAACTAAAAACCTTCTCACCTGCACATAGTCCCATTATAAGTGGTTTTCAACGGCCGTGTTTCCAATACAGTAACATTGAAGTCTGTCAGCGTGTGGTTGACATACTGGTCCAATGTTCCCGTGGTATATTTATAAACTAAACGCGGTATAAAGTCCGATGTGAACGCTATTATGAAACCCTGAAATAAATTTGATTTATAGTCATCAAGGAGAACTCCTCAATATATTTGCTACGCGGATATGAGCCCAATGGGGAATTAGGTACGCAAAATCGCTTGAAACTTTGTCACAGTATTTGTTTTATTCAAAAGGAGCAAGTAGTTTTGATTTTACATGCATTTAAAGTTCGTCAGCTCGTCTCAGCAACGTGACGTCACAGTACGATACTCCGCTCTCTCTCTCTCTCTGTCTCTCATCTCGAGCAGCGACGCGACGAACTGCGCGAGCTGTTGTAAAATGACGTCACGTCGTCCTACTTTTAACATTATTTATCTCGGGAACAAATTGACGTATCAAATAGTTTTTTTTCCCACGATTTTGAAGATATTTAATCAATTTTTTACCGACTTCAATAAAGGAGGAGGCTCTCAATTCGACGTGTATGTGTTGTCGTTTTTTACCTCAGAACTTTCGACTGGGTGAACCGATTTTGATGATTCTTTTTTTGTTCGTAAGCTGGTGCTTCCCGTGTGGTCTCATTTAAATTTCATCAAAATCTGTCCAGTAGTTTTAGTTATAACTTGAAGTCGGTTTTTTTTGTTAAAATTTATGAACACTATGAACAAATCCAAAAGAAGAAATGGAACATTAACCGTTGAAGTAAAAAGGGAACGTTTAATTTTGCTATTGTACTTAGTGAATTTTTGTTTGTCTGTAATGTCTAAAACCTAATATAATTTTCGAAGACATTGGTGATTAAAATAATATTAATACTTGTGTGAAGTCCCGTGTCCCCTAGTGGGGTTTTGGTGCAGATGCATGTCACATCTGTTTCACTGATCGATTTTTTCTTTAGGGGCAAGTAGGTGATCAGCCTTCTATGCCCTGCCAGACCGAGTTTTTTTATCTCCACCGGGAATCGAACCCAGGACCTCTCGGTTGTAACGCTTACGCGCTTACCACTAGAGGCGGTCATTAAATATTAATACTTACATTGGTGATAATACTAAGTTTGCCGATTGAGTCCAAGATCCGATACCAGACGCCAATATCATTGACCCTCTGGGGCACAGGTCTTCGGTAGCAGGACAGGAACTTCTTGGCATCGAGTCGCATCTCCAAGACATTGTTGATCAACGCGAACAATGGCGCCAACGGAAACGCTGCCACGAATATCGTCACGAAACCGTATTGCAACACTAAAAAAAAATTAATTTTCTGTAAAATCGGTTAACGGAAGATAATTTTACGTGATAACGTTAGAAAACATTGATGAAAAATTTCATATTTTTATGAAATGAATTGACAACATTTCAAAATTTCAACATGTTTATATTATTAACGCAATCGAAAATAAATCTAAAATTACGAGACCCATATTTTTGATTTTTCCTCAATATATTAATTTTCATTCAACTTTTTAACTTTGAATGTCATATTATTTCAGAAAGACGTAAGTGCCATGTGACGTCATTCATACGGCTGAATTTCATTATTTATCATAACGAAAACAAATATTCGCTAATTTTGCTCACGGAGTTATTTTGTTTATTTTCTGGATAACAACTTATAGAGCCATATAAATGACGTCACAACCCCGTTTTTTGATTTTATTTCTTTTCTCCAAAAATAAGTCCAAAAAAAATGTGAAAAAATCAGTTTTGGAATCAGAATGGAAAACTCAAGAAACAGTATTTTTATTTTCATGCCCTCAGAAATTTGAAATTTTGTCAATTGAATTATTATCACACGCTTAGACCAATCGTGCGTCTCTATCGCTTGTTCCGCGCTCTCGCTTGCACGCTAGGCTCAGGCGGAACGTGACACTTTTTCGTGCGTGCTGCCAGCGTTCATTATCACGTCAAAAATATTTTAAATTAATAATAATATTATAATTTAAAGAAAAAAAACACGAATTTCGTTTTTAACACGAATAAAATTGAACAGCTAAGAAATAAGAACCTCATATGGATGAACGAATTTTCATGAATTGTTGCTAAGACCATCTCAATCATGAACTTTCAAACAGGAAAACTAAATCGGTATATTATTTAAAAAGTTTAGATGCCATACATACGTAAAATATGACATCCCACCGTTTTGGTGTCAAAGTCAAGTCAAAGTCAAAGTCAAAATATCTTTATTCATTGAAATCATATTTGATCATTTTGAATCGTCATTTTTTTATATGATGTAGTTTACAGAAAAAAAAATTATTGTATAAAAATAATAATATAATATTTGGTTTTATTAAGACAGAGTTAGAGCAGGTTCATTCCCAAGTTTTTTTATCATCTAAGTAATCCGTTATTTTATAGTATGCTTTTTTTTTAGAGTTTTCTTTTGTGTTTTTAAATTTATTCACTGACAGTTTAAGTATATCACTTGGGAGTTTATTATAAAAGCGTATACATTGCCCTTTAAAAGATTTACTAACTTGTGAGAGATAATGTGTGTGTGAGATAATTATATACGTTCTTTAAAGTTTTAATGACTTCAGAGGATTGTGAAGTGTCGATACGCGGCGCGAGTGGGTATTTTAAAAAATGCTATCTCTTTCATACCGCTGCCTCACTCCGAGCGTGCGATAGAGAGAGTTGCAAGTTTAAGAGGCATTCCTACATTTCCTTTTTAAAATAGTTTCGGGCGATAACGCTTTCACCCCCCTAAACATTTACGAAATGAGACAATTTTGGTCTCTTTAGATTCAGTACACCTTAATATAGGTCTGTACGTTTTTCTTTTTTCGTAATTCAGTTTAGTTTATTTTTAAAAAATAAAACCGCTCGAGGAAAATTTTAAGTCAAAAATATAGATGCTAATAACTTCTATCATACGCAATATTTCTTTAAATCAAAAACGTACGAACCTAGTTTTTCATTTTATCTACATTTCCAAAAATTTTGAAAATTAGACTATGTTTATGGGAGGAAAACGTTATAGCTTTTTGTATGAAAATTTACAGCTCCCACAATCCTCTTAAGACTTTAATATATAGAAAATAATTCATACCCATTTCTAAATATTCAGGAAACAGTCCCATATGTCCAAAGTCCACCAATTTGAAATCCTTCACCCATTGCAACGAACTCTTAATTCTGAAATTTATAACAATTTTAATATGAAACTATTCAATAAAGTGGAATATTAAAATTCTTTTTCAACACACTTACGCATAAAGCGATTATCACACCGCATTATAACCAAACTGTGACATTTTGATTACCATTACACACCAGTGAGGTAATGTAGCTTTATTTTTGAATTTAAAGTTGTCCCCACTAGGAACATTTGTCGAGCGACATGTGTCCCCGGAGACATCGGATGTCGGGCGACGTGGGGCGCCATCTAGCGAGCTTTGAGTTTTGTTGGACCTGATCGAACCACCTTAAGAGTACATCAAATTGAAAGTAGCTCCATCTAGGAGTGAATAGACAAATCCTCTTTGTAGTTTCTTTTTACATTCAAACTGTATAGAAATGACACTGTCTCTTTCTTACACGAAGTATTTATGAAGGCGTAAGTGAGAGAAATAGACGTTTTTATTTTCGTTACAAAATTTCTTGATTCGGTCGCCGCGCAATAATAAAATCTATGCAATAGCTTAAAAATTTCATTAATCTCAGTATGATAAATCAAACAAACTATAGTAATTATAAATTCGTTCATGATTGGCTTTAAAATCGCTTAAGAAAGATGCAAAAAACAGTCAAACCAACTTTCTCTAAAAGTCGGTTGAAATTATACGTACGTATTTTTCCTGCCAATGGTGCGTATGATATTCAACCACTTGAGGAAGTAGGGCATCATCATTTCCACTATGGTATTGATGAACTGCTTCCCAACCATGATGATGGCCAGCTGGATGGAAAGCTCCAGTAAACAACCGCCAGGGGAACACTGGAATTTATTAGTTAGGTTTGAGTGGTCAGAAACACCCTTGATGAAAAATGGGCCGCGGATGCCCTGCCTTTGTAGTGTTGGTTACTTAGTAATTAAACAAGCTTCTTAATATCTTATATATAAAATTCTCGTGTTACAATGTTAGTTACCTTACTCCGAAACGGCTTTACTGATTTTAACCAAATTTTATATGAATATTCAGTAGGTCTGCGAATCGGCTACTATCTATTTTTTCATACCCCTAAGTGATAAGGGTAGCCCACCCCAAAAATTAATATGGCAAAACTGGGAATTTTTCATTTCTAGAGATATTTGATTGATTCTTTCGCGTGTTTGTTTTATTTTACTCAAATTTATCAATTTAAAAAGTAAACTTCTTCATTGAATTTTTTTTACGTATTGAAAAGTCTATTTATTAAGGAAGGTATATCTTAAGTATCTAAAGTACATAAAAAGGTCAAAGTAATATGTTTGTAACCGCAAACACATTTTTTAATATTGTTCTCCGCAATCTCACTAAAATCTATATAAATAAAAATGAATAACCTAAATGTATGTACGCGCATAACTTCTAAACGACTGCACCAAATTGGATAATTATTTTATTGTTGTGTTTGTTGTGGAGAAGTTTTCTATGAAAGAAAATTGCGCGGACCGTTAGAAAATTTAAAATCTTTTCTAATGTAATCTTATAGTGTTTGACATCTGTTTTTAATTATGCCAATTCGAATTGAATACTCATAGTTAAGACAGGACAACTTATCTGGGAGCTTTCATCGAAGACGCTGCCTGATCCCTTTGAATCTGAGTCTCTTTTAATTATAGATTAGTTAAAGTAGTAATCAATATTATAAAACAAAATCGTCCGGTACGTCCATCTTTCTGTTCGTGATAACTTAAATACTATGAACGGATTATAATGCGACTTTCACCAATAGTGATTAATAAGGCAGGTTTTAATATATAATTTGTCAAGGTTTAGTGTAAATTGGTTGAAATGTGATGATAATTGTTAACCTAACTGGGAGCTTTCATCGAAAACGCTGCCTAATCCCTTTGAGATATAAAACAATGCATTGTGGGATATTCCTCTTTTATAAATGTAAAAAGTCCTTGGTGGCATATATGTACCTTTCAAGGATAGATTACTAAGCCCATTCTCTTTTATTGGCAGTACAAAGTTCTCCAGGTCAGCTAATTGTGAATATAAAAACAAATCTCAGAACTCACCTCTTCCTGCCTCTGCCCCAGGAATCGTATATATGCCCCGGGACGTCCCACGAATTTCCCTTTGAAAAAGGCTATATAAAAAATAGAAGCGTAATAATTCACGAATTGTAACAAATATATTTTCAGCGTTAACGAGTCGTCGAACTCGGTTTGTGTGCGCAGTAACTCCTTCTCGGTGAGCCGTTCCGCTAAATATTGGTATATCTGGAAAATAAGTATTATTTTGAGTACGCACCCCAACTTTGATGAGACTTGTTTATTGCAAATATGGTGAACATAGTTTTTAATTCATTAAAATAATAACTGATATTAAAATTTCATATGTGCGGTAATTAGCCAGTGTTTTGGGTACGCACCCCAACTTTGATGAGACTTATTTAGCAAATATGGTGAACATAGTTTTTAATTCATTGAAATAATAAAACTGATATTAAAATGTCATATGTCGCTGTAATGTAGCCAGTGTTTTGGGTACGCACCCCAGCTTTGATGAAACTTATTTATTGCAAATATGGTGAACATAGTTTTTAATTCATTAAAATAATAACTGATATTAAAATGTCATATGTCGCTGTAATGTAGCCAGTGTTTTGGGTACGCACCCCAACTTTGATGAGACTTATTTAGCAAATATGGTGAACATAGTTTTTAATTCATTGAAATAATAAAACTGATATTAAAATGTCATATGTCGCTGTAATGTAGCCAGTGTTTTGGGTACGCACCCCAACTTTGATGAAACTTATTTATTGCAAATATGGTGAACATATTTGAAATAAACATCTTATAAAGAAAGATTAATATTATAGACTTTTTCAAATTGTAATTAAATCAAGTGAGTGGACAAATTTTGAAAATTTTGAATCTAAGCGACAAGGGCATATTGTATACAGGTCTCTTCAAGATATTAGGTTTTTTTAAATCGACTTTCAAAAAGAAGGAGGTTTTCAATTCGACTGTATGTTTTAAATGTTTGTACGTCCGAACTTTCGACTGGATGAACCAATTTTTATAAATCTTTTGATTGAAAGCTCCTAGTAGTCCCATTTAAATTTCATCAAAATCTGTTCAGTTGTTCTAGAGTTACAGTTTAAAGTCGGCTTTTTTGTTAAAGTTTTAACACTATATGATCTTATTGTTTTTTTTGTCTTCTGCTTCGGCTTTCAAACAAAAAAGAATCATCGAAATCAGTTCATCCAATCGAAATTTCTAAGGTAACAAACATTTAAAAAAACAGCGTTGAATTAAGAACCTCCTTTTTTTGAAGTCGGTAAAAATAGTAAAAAATGGTAAATAGCAGACATTACAATTAGTAGATATAAAAGAATTAGCAAGAAAATTTATATTAATAAAACAGTAACATTCGTGATAGAAAATAGTAGATATACTAAGAATAGTAGAAATAGTAGAAAGTAGTAGATATACTAAGAATAGTAGAAATAGTTGAAAATAGTAGATATACTAAGAATAGTAGAAATAGTTGAAAATAGTAGATATACTAAGAATAGTAGAAATAGTAAAGATACTCACATAATTAAAAATACATATAAACACCAGGTTGATACATGCCGCAGTCGCAGAGGTGAACATAATCGGGCTGTATGCGATCAACGAGTTGGGGTCCTGTTCGCGAAATATCGAAGCGCCCAAAAGGGACATCCTGTATAACACAACACCAAGTACGGTCGCCAGAGCCAGCAGCACCAGCAAAGCCACCACACTGAACGACATGAGCGTAGCTGGAAGACGCATCCGCCAGAACGGCACCATCGGCTCGCGCTCACCGGTCACTACATTCAACTGTAAGGAATTTACATTTTTTTTAAATATAATAATTCAAAAAAAAAACGACTTCAAATTTTTCTAAAACTACTGAACAGATTTTTATGAAAATCTGACAACAAGAGAAGCACCAGCTTTCAAAAAAAAGAATCATCGAAATCGATTCATCCAGTCGAAAGTTGTAGAGTAACAAACAAAAAATACAGTCTAATAAAGAACCTCCTGCTTTTTTGAATTCGGTTAAAATTACGTTTTCCACGTGCACTAAAAATAAATCAAATAAAAATAATAAACTTAAACAAAAACATTTTAAAGTCGATGTCATACAGTTACTCATTAATTTTAAATCGAATTTAGATTTTTTTGATATAAACTAGCTTTGCCCCTTGGTTTTAATTGGCTTTAATTTCGTCGTAACGTGATGTTATATATAAACAGAGAAAAATAGCAAAACAGCAAAATAATAGATATGTATTGTGTACTGTATCCGCGCAGAATAGTTGTTTTTTATTATTTATTCATATTAATTTCTAGACTAAGTCACTCCTTATTCCATCAGCTATCTGCCAGTCAAAGTCCCGTCAAAATCAGATAAAAATTGTAAAAAAATGTTATTTTTTTATAAGTACCGTGTATACATCCAAATGCATTTAGTAAAAAGCTGTTATTTTAATATTACAAACAGGCATTACAATTTTATTAATCCGTATAATTTTAAAAAATAAAACAATTCATATAAACAATTGCTTAAATTTTTTGGATTTTTTCCCAGTAACGAACCTGCGTCCTCTTGACATGCGCGAGCCGCGCCAGGTACTGTGGCCTCGGGTGCTCCTCGTAAACATCAAAACCTGTCAAGTCCCATCTGTGCGTCATTTCGGCCGAATACCTCTTCCATAGTTCCAGGAAGCATGCCGCTGCAAAAGTCCACTTTTAGAGACAATTTCAAGTTGGGCCACACACCACACCACACCCACACATCTTATCCAATTTAATCGTCCAACAAGATAATTGGACAACGATCGTATCAGATTCGAGATTCCCTTCCGCACAATTAAAAAGTTGGCCGATACAATTGTGAATGTATGTGATTTAGTTGTTCGATAGTCGGCCAACTTGAAATTGTAAGTCTGAGAGTCTCTTAGAATATGCCTACGAGGAAAAATAGGCCTCATGTCTAAGCGGTTATAAGCCTACCGAAGCCTGAGGTATCAGGTTCGATCCCCGGTCCCGTATACAATTTTAAATTTCATTTTTTTGATGCGCGGTCATAAGGGCTTAAGTCGCTATTTCAGCATTTGGAGATTATGTCTTAATTTATTTATTTTTATGGAAGACTAACAGCTTTAAAATGATAATGTAACAGTTGTGTAGCAATTTGAAAGCCAATTACAAGTCTTCACGTATAGATACTGGTTACAAAATTAATAAACTATTATATTACAACTGTTCACACGAACATCAGCAGTATAACAACCATACAGGGCTGGGTACAAATTTGTGAAATATTATATAGAAGTAGAAAAAGAAAAAACAATAATACTAAAAAATAATAATAATACTAATTAAAGATTCTTTCGAAAAAATTCAAGGCTCAAACATCTCCTCGCTGAATGCACTGTGGTAGAAAACAGATCAAAGTTGTGTTGCTTACAGATGCCATTGAAATTATTGCTCGTTCGTATAATAAAACTATTTTGTCTATAGTTAGTTGACGCATGTGGTACATATATGGGTACATATACTTAAGTCAAAATAAGTCCAAAATTCAGAATCAGGAATGATCAGACAAGAAATAAATAATTGCTTCAGATAGAATTACTATTGTTTCATAAAAATAATAATTACAAATAATATCAACGTTTAGATTTTATTTTGAACTTTGCCGTAGCTCACCTGAAAAATTCAAAATTTTGACTTAAGCCCGTATGATCGCGCATCAAAGATTTGTATTCGGTCTCTGGCCATTTGCCGGACGGGTCATAATCGGCACGGAGATGTGGCTGAAGAAATTCAACAAAACCAACAATTGGGTTGCCTGGAAGAGATCGCTGATCAGCGATATGGCCGCCCGTTGCACTAAATTGCAACGAAGTGTTAAAAAAAATATTTTTATATTATAATAGGATCCTATTGGATGATCGGTGGCCCATTGACACCGTCAACGCGAGTTGGGCCACTGCGTACCGGCCTTACAAAACGTCCCTAACTCGTAATGGTTTGGGTCCTCTTGTTTAGTTAATTTCTCAAAGTGTAACTAGATGGCGCTCATTTAAGAATGTACAATCCTTGACCGCGCTAACGAAGTGTTTTGCAATTATGTACTATCAAATTATTTTTATGAATTTGGGTGAGCTTGTTTTGGACAGGTATTCGGATTTACAATAAAGCAATTTTGTAATAATCTGTTGACTATTATATATAAGAAGCAGAGATCCTTGGCATTGCCAAAGCATCGAGCCGATAAGAAATATTGGTGAATATTTATGTCCATGTAAAAACATTTAGAATAAAACCTGTCAAATGCGAGTCTGACTCGCACAAGAAGGGTTCCGTATATCTATAACTAGCACTGCGCCGCGGTTTCACACGCGCCTACAATATATTATTAATCACAATAAAATATAGCCTATGTTACTCAGGGTGAATGTAGCTTTGAAAGAAAGAATTTTTGAAATCGGCACAGTAGTTTTTGAGTTTTTTCATTACAAAGATACAAATCTTTCCTCTTTATAATATTGGTATAGAAAACGGCAAAAAAATCTGTTGGAGCCCCACTTAATTTAATTATTTATTTATAAAGTGAATTTAAAACTGAATATTCTGTGAATATTTCAACTGTCTATCACGGTTCATGAGATACTGGTGACAGACGGACAGCGGAGTTTTTACTAGAGTCCCGTTTTAACCTTTGGTTACGCGATTTTAAAAATTATAATCAAAACTCACCCCAAAAGCTCATAAATATGGCAAAAAACACCGTTGTGGGGTTGTCGAATAGATATGTTATCCTTGATTGGAGGCATGTGGCCTTCAGCTCCCAAAAGTCGCAGTGGAAATCGCATTGCGGACACATTTTTATGGACGAATTGTATTTGCAGACGTCTTCACTGGAATAGACAAACAAACACAGAATGATTCATGAGAAATTTAGGTATATAATTTGTCAAAGTTTTGTGTAAATTGGTTGAAATATGATGATAATTGGAAGAGTCGGAAAAGTCAAGCCACCTGGGAGCTTTCATCGAAATCGCTGCCCAATCCCTTTGAAATGTAACAAAAAAATGGATGCTGGGATATTCCTCTTTTATATATGTACAAAAAAGTCCTTGATGGCATATATATACCTTTCAAGGATAGCTTACTATACCTAAATAGATAAGTTTACCTTTTTTTAATGATTTATATAAAAACTAGCTGGCCCGGCAAACGTTGTTTTGTCATATTAATTTTTGGGGTGGACTACCCTTATCGCTTAGGGGTATGAAAAATAGATAGTAGCCTATTCTCAGACCTACTGAATTTGCAAATAAAATTTGGTAAAAATCAGTAAAGCGGTTTCGGAGGAGTAAGGTAACTAACATTGTGACACGAGAATTTTATATATAATATTAAGTTAAAATAAAACAAACATGTGAAAGAATCAATGAAATATCTCTAGAAATGAAAAAGTTATGCGACTTTGAAGTTGCGCTTGCAAGAATTGTTAGACGCGGACAGGTCGAATGACGTCACAGGCGGATCAGAAATACTCAATCTATTTATTAGTCATTTATTGATGGATTTCAAATTTTTTTTTCATTGATCGATTAGTTTTGATCTATATTTTAATACCAATACGTTGAATATAATATTAACATCATAAAACTTCTCCATTCGAACCAGCAGTTCCTGAGACGATCAAAACTTTCAGCTTTAATATTGTATAGATTTTCAGTTTTGTCATAAAGTGAAGTCCCGTGTCCCCTAGTGGGGTATGGAGCAGATGCATTTCACATCTGTTTCACTGATCTATTTCTTCTTTAGGGACAAGTAGATGATCAGTCTTCTATGTCCTGCCAGACCGTTTTTTTTTAATCTCCACCGGGAATCGAACCCAGGACGGAGGTAACGCTTACGCGCTTACCACTAGACCAAGGACCAAGGCTTGTACACGGGGCCAAACTGCGATAAAACCAGTCCTTGTTGCTGACTGCGGACGACGTCACACTTTGAATCATATTTATAATAATTATTACCTACCTACATTTCCTTTAACAAAAACTTATAAATGATTCCTCTCCTAAGGAAACATATTTGTGACCTTAATATTATCTCTAAACGCAACTCACATATAAAATGTCTTAAAATTCAGTAAATAGTTTTTTATAAACCAAGTGTTTCCTAAAACCTTCTACTAACATAGTTATAACTGCTAGGATACTTATTACTAACACTGGCATTGTTATAAAATTTAAATTATAAGTTTAATAAAGAAATTTTGAAATTGAAATTGAAACTAGACCAAGGAGGAGTTTTGTCATGAGTTAAGAATATTTCAATACCTTGGTTTATCAGAATTTATAGTTCCAGCTGAATATATGACACATATGAGGCCAACAAGCGAAGCAGGTATCAGCATATGCGTGTAGAAGCCAAGCCAGGCGAAATAAAGACCTGGAAGATATTTTATGACAATTTACACATTCGTTTGACTTTTTCTGACAACTGTCATACATTGCTCTGATCCCAAAGTATCTGAAGCACTTGTTATAGTAATCAGAAACACACCATAATAAATACATATAATTACAATTACAAAATACAGCTGGTCACATGTGTGATGGTCCCTCCCTAGTGTGACGTCACATATTTTGCAACTTTACGTTTTTGATTAATGTTTTTTAGTATTTTGTTAATAGTGCAGAGTTCTTGTTTTAACTCGAAGATTAAGAAATGTGACGTCACGAAATTTAGGACCCTTCCCACCCCCTTGTCACACAATGTCACACTTCGTCGACCCCCGCTTAACGTGTGACGTAATTTATGGATGCTCCCTAAACAAACAGAAAACGACTTCAAATTGTAACTAAAACTACTGAACAGATTTTGATGAAATGGAACCACACGGGTAACACCAGCTTTCAAAAAAAAAAGCACAATCGAAATCGGTTCAACCAGTCGAAAGTTCTGAGGTAACAAACATAAAAAAATAAATCGAATTGAGTACCTCCTTTTTTTTGAAGTCAGTAATAAAAGGGATATAACAGCATAGATTAATTTATATTTGAAAAACATACCAATTTTAACACCAAAATAATCCTTAACATAGTCGAGTGGTTGGTATTTTATGCATTTTGACACACTCGCCCATTCCGTATACAGCAGGTGTCGCATTGAACCGGGCGTTTTCAGATCACCCTGTACATTAAAAATAAAAAACCTTCGAATAAAGTATTTTAAGCCGGTGTCGAATTGAATCGGGCGTTTTCAGATCACCCACACATTAAAAATAACAATATAAAAAACTAAAGTATTTTAAGACGAAGAAAATAGTACATGAAAATTAATTTAAATTACATTACAGATATAATTAAGCATTTGTTCGTACACAAATAAATACATAAATTCGTTACTTTCCTTACTTATTGAGTAAACTTGAAACAATGTCTCAAATGCTCTGTCACTTTCTCGCTAACGTGCAATGCTGTTGCACAGAAAGAGACAAAAACACTGAGAAAATATCATACAATAATAATATCATAAGTCGAGAACGGCTGAATCATTTTATTAATAACTAGCTGTGCACCGCGGTTTTACCCGCGTTAACTTCGTCATAACGTGATGTTATATAGCCTAAAAGCTTTTAGTTTTAAAAAGGATCCTTCCATACAATTTTTCGCATTAAAAAGTAGCCTATTTTTCAGGCTTTAGACTATCTGTGTACCAAATTTCATTCAAATCGGTTTAGTAGTTTTGGCGTGAAACCGCGACAGACTGAGTTACTTTTGAATTTGTAATATTAGCAAGGATTATTATTGAAGTGACTTAATTATATTTAAAATAATAAAAACTCACATCATGTAGAGGATATGCCGCACTGTAAACGTTGTTAGAGATGAGTCTGGCAACACCGAAGGCGAAATCGTCTGTCAACGAATCCGAGAATTTTTTACGATCCAAAATAAATTGTACTATACGAGATCTAATTGATGGCGTCCAGAAACAGTCTGATGTTGTATCAAATCTGGAATAAATTTTACATTTTTTGTCACATTGTTACATTTAATTTACTTTTATATTTTACATTTTACTTTTATTGCACCATTGTCATTAGATGTAAATAAATTTTACAGTTTTGTGTCACATTGTTACATTTAATTTACTTTTATATTTTACATTTTACTTTTATTGCACCATTGTCATTAGATGTAAATAAATTTTACAGTTTTGTGTCACATTGTTACATTTAATTTACTTTTATATTTTACATTTTACTTTTATTGGACTATTGTCATTAGATGTAAAGAAATTTTACAGTTTTGTGTCACATTGTTACATTTAATTTACTTTTATATTTTACATTTTACTTTTATTGCACCATTGTCATTAGATGTAAAGAAATTTTACAGTTTTGTGTCACATTGTTACATTTAATTTACTTTAATATTTTACATTTTACTTTTATTGCACCATTGTCATTAAAAAATCTGGAAAGAAATTTTACACAATTATCAGTAGGTATATAAAATACTTTGTAAATAATAGAACTGTTGTATCAAATTATGTATATTAATTTTAATTTCCAAAATATTTAAATGTACAGACAGGTTTCTAGAGTGTTATATGTGCGAATCCTTAAAATGTAACCTATATTCTTTCTCAAGTACTAGTTTGTCTCTATACTAAATTTCATTAAAATCGGTTTAGTGGTTTGGCGTAACAAACAGATAGAGTTACTTTTGCATTAATATTATTAGTACGGAACAATTGTTGATACATACAAGTATTCTTTATCCTTAGAATAAATGGCAGTCAATCGATGTTTCCTCTCGGGAAAGAGATTCGGGTCGACTCTGATATTCGACATCACGCCATCCCACCACGCGTCTATGCGGTCTAGGAACGAATTGGTCTTTTCTGGCGCATCTTTCAGGGCGGTAAACTGTAAAAAACATGCATATTAAAACCTATTTAAAAACTGTGCACATTAGCTTTGATTGAGCGGTTAATAATAATATCAATTCCTTTATAAAACACAGTCCATAGATATAGAATACTACGCTCATGTTGTAGAACCAACTGTATTTACAGTAAGAAATTTAATTTAACATTACAAGAGACCACACTAAACATACTTGATACACTTCTCTGTATGACTTTCTGATTTACTCCAAATTCATAACCTCAATAAGACAGAGTTTCCCCTTCAAAGGGGGTAATCTACATCAACACTGTCACTCGAACTGATACAGACTGGCACGGCCATGAACCTACCTGCACGTGCACGCCATGAGCCGACCTAACAATCTAGCTTATAATATTACAATTAGAATTTATGAAATTACTAACGAAGTTTTCAATAGCTTTTTACTATTGAAAAGCTATCAATCTCACAATGGCCGGGTTAGATTGTGTGTAACCACAGGCGTTGTAAGATTTTACATTTAAATTATTAACTTATCAGAATTTAGTTACTTTTATTCTGTATCTTTAATTAAAAATACTACTAGTTTTTGTTACAATTTAAATGAAATAAAAATAAATAGTCTGTCTGTTCGCGTTAATTTCTAAATATACTAAATTCCGATACAAAAAGATAGTGATATCCGATGACCCTGTATATAATTTGTTAAGGTTATATGCAAATTGGTAGAAATATTGCGATAAAGGCACACACAGACACGTCTAACTTCTAAAAACCCTTTTGCGTCGGTCAAAGACTATATTAGTATGGTAATATTATTGATTAGTTCTGTCAGGCAACTCTGTCCACGTACCACATTTCAACCCCTTCAAGCATTTGTTTCACTTTTCCAAGCTCTACTCTGTACTAAATTTCATTAAAATGGGTTAAGCGCTTTGGGCGTGAAAGCGTAACGTTACTTTCTCATTCATATATTAGCTGTGGGTTTCACCCGCGTTAACTTCGTCGTAACGTGTTATATAGCCAAAACGCTTTTAGCTCTAAAAATTACGATACTTCCATAGAACTTTTAATCCCTTCCAACCCCTTTTTCGTATTATAGCCAATGTCTTTTCTCAGGCTCTAGACTATCTGTGTACCAAATTTAATTTAATTCGGTTCAGTAGTTTCGGCGTTACACCGCGACAGACAGTTACTTTCGCATTTATAATATTAGTAAGGACGGATTGAGTTGTTAATTTTCATACGTTTAAGCACCGCACCCGAAGCGTTATTAGCATAAGCGTCATGATCTCGACACATGCATGTCATGTGCATACCTTAGACATGTACATGGCGGCGCTCAGTATTGCATTCGTACGCCCACCTTTCCTTATCTTACTGCAGTCCTAACGAATTCATATAACATTAACATAACATTAAAATAAAAAAAACCGACTTCAAATTGTCACTCTAAAACTAGTGAACAGATTTTGATGAAACTTAAATGGGATCACACGGGAAGCACCAGCTTTTAAACCAAAAAAGAATAATCGAAATCGGTTCACCCAATCGAAAGAAAACATAAAAGAAACAGCGTCGAATTGAGTATGTATCTCCTCCTTTTTTAAAGTCGGTAAAAATATTTAAAAAAAAAAACAGAATAGTGAAACGGTGATCTGGCATTGTCTTATGTGCAGGCTAAAATTGGCTGACCCTGGACAAGAACAGGGAAGATGTATCCAATTAGGGATTCATTCTCAAACCCTTTATAAAGAAACAGCAAATTTTTAAGTAAATTGGATTACTAACAGATAGTTTTTAAAAAACTAAAAATTACGCCTTTTTATATTAAAATGTAATCTTAATTATACAAATTTTAATTTAATCTGACGTTTTAAAAATAAAGGTCAAGTTAATAAAAGCGTGTTAAAACCCGGCTCGAAGGACTATTTTAAGGGCACTGTCAACTAAAAGGAAAAACACACCCATTAGTCTGTACGGAAACAGAACAGTAACTGTTTTATATGGTAACTCATGTTAGGTCAACATTTTGCAATGTATTTTTTTCTGTAATTTTTATTAAAATTCGGAAATAAATTAAACACAGATTCGTTTTCCGCATAGACTTTTAAACCATAAACACCCTGTTCATTGCTACACACTGATACTACAGAAGCCATATTTATAACAAAACAAATATAACTACACCATTTATAACTCAACAACGTATGATCCGATTTCGAATTGTAATTTGTTGGATTGGCCTTATCCGAGAATATCAAAATAACTATAATAGTATAAAGTATAGTAGTATAAAATAATAGTTATAAAATTTTAACAAAAAAACTGACTTCAAATTGTAACTCAAAAACTACTGAACATATTTTGAATAAATTTAAACGGAACCGCACAGAAAGCACCAGCTTTCAATAAAGAAATCATCAAAATCGGTTCACCCAGTCGATAATTCTGAGGTAACAAAAAACATAGTGTCGAATTGAGTACCTCCTCCTTTTTTGAAATCCTTAAAAAAATTAATGAAATTGATTAAGAAATAAATTTCCTCATACATTTTCTATGCAATGACGTTTTAGTTGACACTTTACTCAGAAGCGATACATAATTTTTTTTAAATCCTATACGTCAATTTTAACAAGGCATAATAAAGTGAATTTTATATTGTAGTCTCAAACAATGAAAAACTCACCTACAAAGGGAGGAGGAAACGCTTTTAGAGTAAGTTTAGTCAAATTTTGATTTCTTCGATGGGTTTTTATATCAATGTTAAAATTAGTTTTTGCAGGATTCTCAACCGAGCCAATTAAACGCTTTTAAATATTACAATAAATAAACTATTCAATTATATAATATATAGGTATATATAAATAGTTTTTTATATATTTAATTCAAAATTATAAATCTCACCTTCATTGGCATCCTAAGTTTTAATATTTCACTATAGTCTCTAAGTACAGTTAACGGCGCGTGAATCTGAAATCAAATATTAACAATATTATTACGATTATTTGATAAAAACTTTGTTTTATTTACATTTTTATGTATATAAAGTACACATTATAAAGAAAAAATTCTTTGCGTTTCAAAGAACTTTGATAGCGCTCTTTAATATCAGCGCCATCTCTTGACATTCAGAGACAACATTTCATTTCCATACTGTTTAGGCTACAAAGACCTTAGAACAGATACGAAAGGGAATGCTGATATAGTTCGGGCACTTGGTGAATGAATGAATATGGATTAAGAGGGTATACAACGCTAGAAAAAAATGAGATTACACCCGCTCGCTTCACATAGCCCCGCACTCGTCTAACGTATCGATGCCAGGTGAAACAGAACGAGTGTTCTACGCGGAATAAAAACGTAGTAAGCGCCGAAAAAGTTTTATTTTAATAACTCGTAAAATATACAATATTGTTTTAAACCGCTAACACAGTCATTAGATAATATAGTTTTATATTATGTATTAAAATATTGACTCTGTTATATGCATAGTTTTGAACATAAATTATGAAGATTAGAAGTAACTTTGTGATTTTTTTCTATCGATAAAAAATTAAAATTTCATGTTTTCACTCAGTCCAGTGTCTTTTACATATAATGTTATATCTATATTAAAAAAACAAACAATTTGTGGCTTATTATCGAGTGTAAAAATCAAATCTAAGATCGACAATTTACCTTTATACGCCCTCTTAATATAATTACCTTAATAAAATGCAGTCCATGTAGATTATCCGGCGCTTCCCTCTCGAGATGCAGTCCCTCATTCTCCAGGTTCAGTTCAAACACCCTCCTCTCTTCGTACGCCTCCCTGGTGGTAGCATTCTCCTTATTCGCTTCCCACACTAAGACAAAATCCACGGATCGCACTCCATCATTGAAACACAGAGATGGGTTGTTCAGGATACCGCCCATAATTATCCTGGAATGGAGACGATTAATATGTCAGTATTCACTGCGCTGATGGGACCGGATGTGGATTATTTCAGATGCGGATGCGGATGTGAACCATGATTTTCTTTACAAGAAACTATATGGATGCAGAAATAAAACAATAAGAATAGTATTTCGTAGAGCTAAATGTAATGATTAGAGATGCATCGATATGCCTTTTTGCCGATACCGATACTCTTATAAAAATACCGTCGATACCGATACCGATACAAACTCTTAGTGAATTAAAATTAAATTAAGGTAAAATATTATATGAAACACAAGGTTGGTTCTTGGTAATTTCTATTAAAAAATAAAAACAGTTACAGACTTTGAATGAGATTCAAGGTTTAGCTATTGAAATTAAGAATTAAGTGTAATAATTAAAATAAAATCAATAACTGTTAATAATTAAAATTAACAAGATTTTTGTTTAACAACAGAGCATTCTCAAGTTTTGCGGAGAGCGAATTTCGGAAGTCTGTCTGTATAAGACCTGCGGTGGAAAATAATCTCTCAGATGTATCGTTGTATCGGCAATAAAAATATCGCCGATGCCGGTATTTCGGCAAACCCAAAGTATCGCCGATATCGGTATCGCATGCATCCCTAGTAATTATTGATTTACGGTAAACAAATGACACCCAATAAACGAGCCGGAATTTGTGACCGAACGAAATTTTCGTTAATTTTTTTTTATTATTGACATCCGCATCCGGATGATTATTGCGGATGCATTAGCAGATGCGGATATCTCAATTGATGCGAATGTTCGGTACATCCATACTAAGGACCTATTATTTTGCCGAACAGAGATATTTCGTTTTTAGGTAAGTAATAAAATTCGTTAAAAAAGTTAATACATATTTATTATCGGGTTCTATAAATCACTACATAGTATAAAACAAAGTAGCTTTCTCTGTCCCTATATCCCTTTGTATGCTTAAATCTTTAACTACGCAACGGATTTTGATGCAGTTTTTTGATAGAGTGATTGAAGAGGAAGGTTTTTATATATGTTTTATACCCGTGCGAAGCCGAGGCGGGTCGCTAGTATAGTATAAAACAAAGTAGCTTTCTCTGTCCCTATATCCCTTTGTATGCTTAAATCTTTAACTACGCAACGGATTTTGATGCAGTTTTTTGATAGAGTGATTGAAGAAGAAGGTTTATATATGTTTTATACCCGTGCGAAGCCGGAGTGGGTCGCTAGTAATAATAACAACTTGATGAATCGTTATGAAATTATTATTATTTAGCATGCAAACATGATCTAATGTTATTCAACAAAGCATCGCATTCCTTTAACAAATCACAATAGAATTAATAAAAACATAACGAAATTATTAAGAGAAAAAGATAATAATAAATTTATTGTTTATTTATATAAAAATGAATGGGTGAATGTGTTGCTAAGCGCAAATTTCGAGAGCAGCTGAACCGATTTCGCTAATTCGTTTTTTATATTCCTTGAAGTATGAGTTCTTACGGAGAGAAAATTTTAGAAAAAATTATATCTCTTTACAAAAGATTCCTAATAATACTTAAAAGTTAATTTGAACTTTAATACCATACAAAAAAGTTTAATTTCTATAAAATGACGTTTTAGGTGACAAGTTAATATTTGGAATTCTGAAGCTATAAGAAGTTCGCGGGGTCAGCTAATACATAATTCAAATAAAATTCATTGTCATCAATCCTAGAGCAAGAAGAATCTACACTCCTTTGATATAGACTTTTAATCCAAAATATAAGTCAAGTAATTTTGCACTATTATGTTATTGTGTCACAAAGTATGTAAATAAAAGCAGAAAACTTATATGTACTAAACCAGTGTTTTTCAACCTGTGGGGTGACCTCCCAGGGGTCGCGACCCACAGTTTGAAAAGGAAACCCACAGATTGAAAAGGAAGCTTCTGTAGGGGGGTCACCAGAGGTCGAGAGAACTTTAGTAAAAAAACAATAAAGATTAAAAATATTGATTCATTAAGTAAGAGAATTTTAACAAAAGGATATATTCACAAACATTTGTATGTTAATACAAACAAATTAACAAAAATTTGATGTATGTAGTTGTAAAATAATGTGTTTTTATATACTTATATAATGAATATATTTTGCAACACTGTAACGAAGTAGCAAAGCGAAGGGTTGGGGGGTCGCAAAATATTTTTTCATACTAGGGGGGTCACATATCGAAAAAGGTTGAAAAACACTGTACTAAACTTTTTAAACAGTAGTCTGTCCAATTGTACATTGTTTATACATATGTATTTTAGTTAAAGATTAGCATGAAAGATGTTTGGGTGCAAAAAAAGATAAGGAAAAAAACTAATGCTACAGATTATATACATATTACAACCGTATTTATTACCTATGCCTTTAAGATGCAACCTATTTTAAGTCTAGTGATAGTCTGTGCCAAATTTGTTAGGTGCAAACTACAATTCAGTCAAATGAGCAACAAATTCAAACTTATCTAACTACAGTTAGTATATCTAACCATTAAGCGAGGCATCTAGACGTCTAGATAAGACCCTCACATTTGTACAGATACGGCGGTAAACGCGCGGTTTAATAACCGCGTGGTAATCGTGCTGATATTTAAGTAGGCATTTAAGTAACCGTTTAGACGTAATCACGTGGTTTACGTCTGAACGATTATTTAAATACCTAATTAAATAAGAAACGCGCGGTTCCCGCCGTATTTATATTATGGTATGTCTACAGGGCCTTTTATGCGCTTGCGTCAGACCTTACATCAGATGGAGTTGCGGCCAAAGCGTGTTAGTTTTTGATTAAAAATATCCAACCAGAGATACCATGCATTTGTTAATTGTTTTAGGTTTTATTATAGGATACAAACAGTCAGGAAGCTCATTTATGACGTTTATTTAATAGATAACGCTCTTTTGTCGATGGTGAGTTGAAAGGAAATTGTCAAAACTTCATCCGCCATTTTAGCTATGGTATAGACACGATGTGGTAAAGTTGAAATTTCAGCACATCGAAATCAAATCTATAAAATTATCAATTCGAACAATTCTCAGAAAACTTATTGAAATGTCAATGTGACAATTCAATAAACTCATGTCATGACATGTCAGTTGTCAAAATGAGAAGCTTGATGGAATCTGTTGAACAAATTGTTGTGGGGGAAAAATCTCGTAAGCCGTAGATATATTTTTAGGCTATTATTTTTTAATCGAGACTGGGATATATACGGGTCATGGGATAATGCCTACTGTATAATTATTATGACGATGAAATACTGTTATATTATAGGGTCATACTGTTTTAGCAATAAATATATTGAAGTGTTGCCTGTATTTACTTACTACAAAATGATGTCAATATTTATTATTGATTTTTTTTATTCTATCGAATTGTCATGGTCTCCGATTGGATATACAGTTAGATATTGGCCAATCAACACCAACTACTCACGAGCAATGGTTGGCGGTTGGTTTAGAATTATTGTTGCTGGAATCGAATGTTGGCCCACAACCACACTCCTCAGCTGGTTTCGTCGATGCATCGCTGTCATCTCTGCAATTTAGGGAACCTTAGAAAACACCCGGTACCTACAACCTACGAGGCGTCACGTACTGTGTAACGTTAACCTACGAATGGTAGCTGATTATTAAATCCGTAATTATGGCCTAGGCCGCATTACGGTTTTTCCCGAGAGCGGTTAACCGCTATAACCGCGAAACCGCTCGAATCATTCGAAATCAGCTACGGGTAAAAACCGCAGGTGCGGCCGCTTGTATTAGTTTGCCTGAGTTACAAAATCATGCGATTAAAAACCGCTGCGGTTTAACCGTAGTGCGGCCTCAGCCTATGGCGTATTTTGAATCCGCGTCGGAGAATAAACATGATGGTTATTTCTCGACACTCACATTTGTATAGAACCGGGTTGACATTCAACTCACCTATCCGTGGTCATATCCCGTGAAAGATTATCTTGATACGTGCTGAGTACCGACATGGCCTGAAGGTCGGCCATCTTGCTTTCAGTCTCCCTCTCTCTCTGGCCCAAAGAAAAAGAGATCAGTCTAGTTTACCACCGTAATGTTTTAGCGTCTGCGTTTTGCGCTGGTCCTACGTTCGAACCCCGACGAAACATTACATTTATTTTACTTTTATGGGTTTTTACAACGCAACGCATTAAATGTTTAAAAAAGATCAAAACAGACGCAAAAATCGTCGCAAAAAGTTTCACATTACATATTAGCAGATTTTTTTTAACTTGAAACAATGTCTCAATAGTTCTATCACTTTCTCGCTAACACTGAGCAAAGATTTTCTTTGAACTCATAAAACTCAAATAAGATGTTGGCTGAAAGTTTTTTGTCTCGTTTTCGCACAGCAATTGCACGTGAGCGAGAAAGTGACAGGCATATGACACATGGTTATAAATAATAGGGATTATGAATTTCTATTATAGTTTGATAATCTATTGATATTGGTTTGGGACGAGATAGGGGGCCATCAAGAGCCCATACCTCTCTTTAAAAGGCCGTCAACTTACTCACGGCCCGAGGTGTCTATGGGCGGCGATCCACCATAGTATCCGCAGTACAAACTGTCGACTTGGGCCATACTTGTCACTTTTCGTAGAGATAGACCGTGTCGATAAAACATTTAAGTAGTATGTTAATGTCGATATAATTATTATAAGTTTAAAAGTCATTTATTTATTTATTTATTTATAACACTTCGTTGCAATAAACAATAGGATACAGATAATAACTTAAGCTAAATGGAGTGCAACGGGCGGCCTTATCGCTAATCAGCGATCTCTTCCAGGCAACCCAACAAGGAAAATAAAAAAGTAATGAAGGGAGAGTGCATGAAGTGCGAAAACTACTAAATCCTTAACAATAACAAATATGGTTCAAACTAAAAAGTCTAAGCGGTATCAGCTGTTGAATCACGAACGTTTATAGAAGTAGGATAAGACAAGGACAATAAGTGCCTGTGGAGGAGAGATTTGAAGGAAGACAAGGTGGGAGCCAAACGAATGGAAACAGGAAGTGAGTTAGTTACTAATAATTGAGTTGACTTTATTTAATTTTATTATAAGTAAGAAATATATTATTGTGACCTATTTTAAATTTTAAACTTATTTAATAATTCAATGTACTAGCCTAACTATATAATATTTACCTCAATGAATCAATACTGAATTAAAAATAATCAATCACATTTATATTCCTTATTTTATTATTTTTATCGACACTAGGTATCATACTTGCACAGCACTACGGTTGAAAGTCCCACTACGTAAGACGAGGTGCGAAAGAGATAGCAAGATTCCGATGATTTATGGCCCAAGTCGACAATTTATGCCGATACTATAACACAAAGTGGGCCTTATTTACTAAAAAAAATAGAAAAACCTTCCTACATTGACATTAAAAGCCGATCCTCGCCTGCGCAGTCTAAACATCCCAACACCCCCAAAATCGCACAACACATAAGACAACACATCAATAACACTTCTCGCTATCATTTCACAGGAATCGAACTGGGCAACACAAAAGTCCTAACTGGCCAATATCATGTACCTACTTTGTATTTCAACATCGTTAGAATATCTTTAAACAAATTTAACAAATTATTTAAGATATGTTAAAGGTAAATTGTCGATCTTAGATTTGATTTTTACACTCGATAATAAGCCACAAATTGTTTGTTTTTCGAATATAGATATAACATTATATGTAAAAGAAACTGGACTGAGTGAAAACATTAATTTTTAATATTTTATCGATAGAAAAAAAGCATAAAGTTACGTCCAACTTTCAACTAAAATCAATTTATGTTCAAAACTATGCATATAACAGAGTCAATATTTTAATACATAATATAAAATTATATTACCTAGTGACTGTGTTAGCGGTTTAAAACAATATTGTATATTTTACGAGTTATTAAAATAAAACTATTTAGGCGCTTACTACGTTTTTATTCCGCGTAGAACACTCGTTCTGTTTCACCTGGCATCGATACGTTAGACGAGTGCGGGGCTATGTGAAGCGAGCGGGTGAAATCTCATTTTTTTCTAGCGTTGTGCGCCCTCTTAAGTGAAATTGAAGACAATTTGACCCCGACATAAATAATTATTACAACTATCATAAATGTCAAAAATTGCCATAAATTCTAGCTATGAACAATCTTTATCAACAAACAAAATACCGCATCAAAATCGCCCATTCGTGCCAAGATGCCACAGACAGACACACATCTAAAATAAAACTTTTTTCTTACGTATGTAATAATTTTACGTTTGCAACTGCGTTAGTTAAATAATTTATAATTAAATTTTTGAAAAAGAAATTTGCTATATTTCTCTGTCATGAACTAAGGAATATTTAGATATAAATTTTCCGTTAAAATATCAATACAATAAAGAGAAATTGTCAGTTAAATCTGAGTGTTTGTAATTTTGTGGTTATTTCATATTTTTCAAAATTTGGCGGCCGCTATGGACTTTAGCACTATTCAATGGACATTATAACATATATAACATTTTGTTTTCTTACTCCACTAATTCAGTCCATGATCTCAAAAAAAACAGTTGCCGCGCATTTTATGAAAATCATCCTTTTAAATTTCGGATATATCTAAATAAATTATATATTGAAAAAGTCAAATTTATCAATGGCTTTCACTTTCAGAGAATAAGAGCGTTAAAATTGACCATTTTATGCAAAAAATAAAGTTAAAATGTAACAACAATACCACATTACCACTTGTATATAAATGTTTTACCAACATATATAACATATTATATGTCCTTTAAATATATAAGGCTTCGCGGACTTAAACTGCTCATTAGAACTTTTAGATTATTCCAAATACATTAAAACAATGAATTTAACTGCGTCGCGGCACAAAACTGAACGGAAAACGTACACTGACCTTCAGACAACTGATTCATCTGTATTTGATTAACACTTCAACAAAACTGGCATAGAAATTTTATCACCAAAGATTTTTTAATCTTGAGATAATAGATATTATCTCTTTTTAACAGATTTCAAAAAAGGAGGTATTCAATTCGAGGCTGTTTTTTTAATTTCTTTATGTTTGTAACCTCAGAACTTTCGACTGGGTGAACCGATTTTGATGATTCTTTGAAAGCTGTTGCTGCCCGTCTGGTCCCATTTTTTTTTCATCAAAATCTGTTCTTTTTGTTAAAATTATGTGTATTTATCGCTTCCGTTTTCACACCTAAATTACTTATTGATGTTGATGAAATTTGACAGAGATCTAGTAGAGTTTGGGAAAGGATATAACTTGCCTGCGAAAAAAAGACAGTGGTTATAGGGGTTAAGTTTGAAAGTACGTCATAATTTATTATAAATATGGAGACTGCAAATAACAAAATGGCGTGACACATCAGGAAAAAGAAATATTGAAAGTTGGGATTCATCCGATACCGATACCGATATATCGGTGATACTTTGGGTTTGCCGAAATACCGGCATCGGCGATATTTTTATTACCGATACAACGATACTTTTAACGCGCACCTTGTTTGATCAATTCACTGCAAACTTGAAAAAAATGGCGCAAAGAACTTCAGTGTCCAAACGATTTGTCGCATCTGAGAGATTATTTTCCACCGCAGGTCTTATACAGACAGACTTCCAAAATCTGCTTTCTCCGCAAAACTTGAGAATGCTGTATTTTAAACAAAAATCTTGTTAATTTTAATTATTAACACTTATTGATTTTATTTTAATTTATTACATTTAATTCTTAATTTTAATAGCTAAACCTTGAATCTCATTCAAAGTCTTTAACTGTTTTTATTTTTTAATATAAATTAAAAACTTTAACCAAACTTGTGTTTCATATAACATTTTACCTTAATTTAATATTAATTCACTCAGAGTTTGTATCGGTATCGGTATCATATCGGCAAAAAGGCATATCGATGCATCCCTAATTGAAAGGCAAAGAAAGAGATGGATTGATGACAAAAATAGCGGGAATAATATTGCTATAGAAAAAGAAAAATGGAGGAGGCTTCTACCAGCAGCCACTAAAATGGGGGAAAAATACTATAATAATTACTCTCTCTGTATAAATCTTAATATAAGAAGGTCGTTTAGGCGTATGGATCAGTAAGGTCATAAGATTTCTACTCACGCGAGCGAAATCATACGAAAAGCTCCTATATTTGAATCTATAGAGTACAGATAAATAAAATTGGAGTGTCTGTTTGTAATATTAAAATAACCGCTTTTTACTATCATAACTGATGTATACATGGTATATAAACCAACATTTTTTGCCGATGTAATAAGGAGTAACTTAAGCCACTTTTATATTAGAAATGAATATAAATAAACAATAAAATAATAACTATTCCGCGCGGACGATACACAATACATATCCATTATCATTTTGCTGTTCGCTATTTTAATATATTTATCGGCTATATAACATCACTTCACGACGAAATTAACGCGGGTGAAGCCGCGGCGCACAGCTAGGTTTAATATAAGTTTCACGAATTTAACCGACGCGTTCGTCACTACATATTTTTGATCGCAAACTGTCAAGGATTAAGATTTACAAAGCGATAACATTTTTTGTCCGCGAATAGCGGAAGAACTATTAAAAATCATAATATTAATATGTGAAGCAAAAACTTTGTACCCCTTTTACGAAAATTGCGAGAACGGGTGATCGTTAAATTTGCCACAGTTAAAGTACTACCACCAGTATCAAATAGAAATTGAACCACCACCACTCCTCTGTACCACTTATGACACCCCATCTGGCAAGTGGCAGCCCTAACAGAGACCAAATACAAATAAAATTATATATTGTATTCGGGACCAGTGATAAAACCCAATACCTCAGGCTTCACAGTAGACTTATAAGACTGCTTAGCCATGAGGCCTCTTATCATAATAAGTGAATCTCATATCATCTCATCTTACTAAGAGAAGTGTGTAATCACATATGTTTCAACTGTCTGATACAAACATTTTTAGAAACTGCCTTAAAAATTGTACAAAATAATCACATTATTTAGTCAAATACATTTTTAAAAGCTTTAATCTGATAACTTTATCAAAGTAATTAACTACTCTATATGTAATAATTATTATACCAATGTAATATTAAATATAATAACAATAATTTTTATTAATTTTATAAAATAATGCATTGTTTCTCCAGTTTACAAACTCTAGAGACGCAACATGCTGAAGCATGAACCACTTGTCACAGGGAAAGAAGAATTTTAAATTGCTATTTTAAGGCTTCTAGTGGCCATTAGTCGAAATTTGACCACAATTCAAGAGTAAGTCATGTATGCGTGTGTATGCTGTGTATCATCCGATTTCATTTAGGAGCTATGACACTATAGACATATTATCAAACATTAGAAAAGTAAATTCCCATAACCCCTAGTGGGGCATGGGTAGGGTTGCCAACTTTTTGTACAAGAAATAAAGTATATTCAGGTCTATGAAGAATAATAAACGGTATCTTCGAAAAATGAACAGTATTTTATTTATTTATTGTTTCAAATACATATATTCTGAGCTTCTCGCACAACTTACTAATTTACAATCTTTTTTAAGAACTTCATACGCCTCATCACAGTTATAACTGAAATTTAAATAATGACTAGCTCATTTTTTATTAAATTAATAGATGCTCTATTTCAGTGAGCGCCCTCTGACTAAATAAAAACAAATTTGTGTGAGCATCTAAGTATAACACATAATAATGTGTTGCATTTTGATGCTGAAAACAGTATTTTGTATACTTTATTTTTGTTCAACAGTAAAAAGTATAATTTAGTGAAAAACAGTATAATACTGTTTAAAACAGTATAGTTGGCAACCCTAGGCATGGGGCAGATACATTTTTGTATCAGCCTTCTAAGCTGGTGGTTAAAGGTCAAACATATTCCACCCGTTTTTATACTTATGGATTATTTAATGAGACAATAATTGTTAATTAAGGATCAAATATGAGCAGTATAAACAGCCTTTAGCAAGCTTCATTATCTTACTATGACTCAATCCCTTCATTTATTTGCTTTAGCATTCATATATAGGCGATCACCTAATTATGTTTAACCTTCTGATTCATAAACATGATTAAAACAAGGAAATAATAGTATCTAATATTTAAATAACACAAAAATGTAAATTAACTATAATTTACATACAAATATTTACTGTCTATGTTGCCAATATTAAAAAGAAAAAAAATTTTTTTACTGGTAATTAATCTTAAACTAACCCAAATCTTTTTACTGATATAAAAATAGTCTGTGCGAATGCTATTGTTAGATGGGCTATTTACATGCCTCCACGGACGTCAGAAGTTAGTATAAATAAAAGTAAGAATAAAGGTAAGAAATAAGCAGAGATATAACATGTACATAATATAATAGGAAAGGCACAAGATAAATGAAGCATTGCACTAAAAAAATTTCACATACTGTAGGTCACAAAGGAATTACTGAAAACATTTAAGTCAATATAAGCACCACTAAAGACCTAGTATTTAATAATTTACTTACTTCGTTAAAGTCCTCATCTCCATTTTGAAAGAGTTGTTGGAAAGCGAGCTCATTGCGCTGGGCATCCGATATGAAAGACTCCGTTTCTCCGGAATCTGATAGCTTATGATGCAGCTTCACACTGCCTGCGAATATTGGTGTCGCGATCTTTGGACTAAACACATTCTCTTCTGGTCTTTCTAATAGAGGTTTTGGTACGTCTTCTTCGAGAGATGGATCACCGTCAGACATCACAAAAGGTTAAAGGCAGTTAAAGGCTATTTAATCAGTTGCTTTATAAAAATAACCTTTGATATGTCATCCTCCACATTAGGCCTTAACGGAGTTGAATCACAATTAGTCACTAGAAGTAGGAACTTAAAGCTCTTTTTTTAAAACACACATTCAAAGATAACCAAGTAATTAAAATAAACCACTTTTACTTAATTAACTTATTTAGTGACTTGAACTTATTGCAAAAATCAATATAACTAAGTACCTACCTAATAACTATTTTGAACACTATTTAAAAAATTTGTTTTTAAAAATACCTACGACAAATGCCAATAGAGCATTGATGTCTGATTGACATTTCATGATTCATCTTCAGACTTCAACGCAACTTTCGAAGGTGAAAGGTACGCTTTGAATCTGTGAGTTGAAATAATCTATATTCTATACAATAGAAACAAATTCAAAGAACTTCCACGCAACGTTGTATGTGTCACTGTGAGATGTCAAAGAATTAATGTCAATTGCCAATTGTATTGCAAATTTGCTTTCGATTGGAAACTTAGCGATGAGCCGAGTCGACTTTTTGGTAACTCTAGTAACTCGAGTTGACTCGATACAGTCTCGCGTTGTCCTTCCGAGTCCATAAATGCTGAACTTGGTGCATCGTTCTGCGAGTTGCTAGTATGCTACGTTTACGGTTCGCCGGGTTGGGCCCGGCAGGCTGTGTGGCGTAGCGTCGAGTGAATGGTATTCAAATAATATTGAACTCGTTCAAAAATCAGACATTTATTGTTATTAAAAGTGAAAAATAATCATTACAAAGTGAACTACTTATGTAACACAAAAGAATGGTAACAATAATTTTACCTAAAAGTAAATAATAAGAAACTAAAATAGATCAAATGGCACTTTATTCATTGAATTAAACACCACACCGCTTGGTATTTGGTCATTTATCTATCAACTAACACCGATATAAAAAGCTAATCATAATCTATGTAATTGCACTTATTTTTTAATGAGTATCAGTCTAAAGTAATAAAAATACCTTTTAGGTACCTAAATATATAAAAATAACTGTAATATAACCTAATAAACTTTGAAATAGACTTAATAGACCGTAGGTACACACAGCTACACATCAAGCTATAAAAACCAGTTTATCATGGTCTCGCTAAGTATAATCTTACCACACATTCAACGTTCAGTATATACTGGTTTTGCATAGCTTGATGTGTAGCCGTGTGTACGTACGGTCTATTAAGTCTATTTCAAAGATGATTGAAACCTAGTTAAAATATCAATAAAATAAAAATCAGTCTTAAATTCAACAACTATAAAAGATCAATATTGTAATTTCAAATTTTTATAAAATTTGTAATAGGTACTTAATAAGTAACTAAAATAAAAACGACTCTAAAATGTTTCTTACTTAATACAACGTATACCTACCATATTAGGTTTTTAATTTCTTATATATATAGGAACAAAAATAACGAATCGTATAATCGGTTCGCTCGAGCCTGGTGACTCGGGCCGTTCGCCGCGGGCCGCCAACCCGCCACAACGTTCATCCGCCACGCGCACTCTTCGGGTCAACTCGGTTTGCAGATATTTTGACTCGGGTCGACCCGTTTACGGTCTGACTCGGGTTACCCGAGTTAGAAAACTCGAGTCGCCCATCGCTATGCAAACTGCAGGTTTGCTTGCGTCGGCGGTCGGTCGTCGGCATTTTAAAAATAAAATAGGTTACCATTTACCGGGTACCTATTATTAAATTTAAGGATACATCTTATCGATTGAGCTCATATTAATGTTTAATTCGTGAAACTATTAGTAAAAACAGCCTATCAACAATGACTGCGGATTTGCAAAGCAAGGCAAGAATGCCGCATCTCTCATCAGATAAACAACTTACATTTATAAAATTAGCTGTTTTGTCAATGGCAGCAATTTTGTGTGAGTTAATTTAATTGTAATATTGTTTGGGAAGTTGAAATAAATATTAATTATAGTATATAACTTATAGATACAGTGAGGCATGCCTCTATCTAAAGTACTTACGTGGTGTTTCGGTAGGCGTTATCTCGTCCCTAGAGTTATGAATTATGGTGTACATATTTGTTTTTGTTTACAGCTTTTGCAACACGTTTATTTTCTGTATTACGATTCGAGAGTGTTATCCACGAGTTTGATCCCTACTTTAACTACAGAACAACAAGGTACCTCACAGAGGAAGGGTTTTATAATTTTCATAATTGGTTTGATGATAGAGCATGGTATCCCCTAGGAAGAATTATTGGCGGTAAGTTAAGAAAAACTACTATATAATGTAGTAGAATATATTTATTGGATAAAACTACAATTTTTAAACAAACTTGTATAATTACAAAAAGGTAACCTTTAAAATGATTTCAATCTCGAAACTCAAAGAATCCCAAATTTTCATAATATCTACAAATGTAAAATCCTCTTGATTATAGAAGATCTTATTAGAATGTCATGCTGGCATACATAATATTTTTAGATATTAAAAAAACTATTTATTTCATTGAAATTATGTAATGAAATATAAAATGTATTTACTTAAGTAATCTATTTTCAATCTGTTTAATATATAGAATAAAATACTGCCTCCTTGGCATAGGAGTAGTGACAGCGTCTGTTAATTACTAAGCCTCAGGTTTGAATCCCAGGTTGGGCATATCTTTGGGTTTTCGAATTTTTCCAATAGTAGCTCACAGTGTGGAATTGTCCGCTGTTTGGCAATATGTTAACCCCCTATTACAATGGGACTAAGAATTATATCTGGAGAAATCTGGTACCTCTCTACCTACACCTTCAAGGAATTAAAAGTGTGATGATATTACTTTTATTTATTACAAAATATTTATGTAATATGTACAAAACTGCACTGGCAAGATGACATCGTTAAAATAGCAGGCAAAAACTAGATAAATATTGCCAAAAACGGAAATAATTTGAAAGAGAGGGAGGAGGCTTTTACCCAAATGGGTTTGAACAAAATTGAAAAGTTTAGAGATGTGCCTGCAAATATTGTATTAGTATTAATTTAGCTATAATTATTAGAAGTAAGGTACATGAAAAAAAAAATGTATAAAAGTTAAACTACATTGTTTTGAATAAATAAAGTTTTATTATTATTATTTATGTACAAAACTCATAAAAAGTCATTTATTAATTCTTAATTTTCTATGGAATTACACTTATTGGTGATTATCTAGTTTAACACGCTTTTATTATTACAGGTACCATCTACCCTGGCCTGATGGTGACATCTGCAACATTGTACAACATAATGCAATTCTTTAATATAACAATTGATATACGAAATGTGTGTGTGTTTCTTGCACCATTCTTCTCATCTCTGACTACAATTGTAACATATCTGCTAACGAAGGAACTTAAGGTAAATATATTATTTATAACGGCACATGCTTTTTCCTATCACCAGCTTCCTGAAGCCTGCAGCAATCCAAAGAGGCTGTTAGACTTTTAGGATAGCCTGGGATGGATAGAGTAAGCACGGAAAATAAATATGACAAGTTCAATGGCCCAATCTAGAGGCTAAGTGTGGATAAGCCCAGCAAACTTAACCTTTGTAACGTCAAGATCTTATAAGTTTGATGTGTTTTGTAGCTACAAAACAAATGGACTGATCTTGCTGTTTTTTGTTTACACACTGATCTTGATCAAAATCCTAGGGATAATTTATGAAAATCTCTTTTTATTTATTTATATGTACATATAATGCTGATTTCCCAAGGGGCAGAGATTGCCACCTACCAGATCCCTATATACCTCTTTCTCTTAATCCAACTTAAATAAATTTCATTTATGCTCGCTGATTGCGGGTGCTTTCAACCTGTCCCTTCTCAGGTACGTCCTGGATTCGGTTCAGAAATGTACGTCTAGGCACAGTATTATATATCCTACAGTAGAGCAACGCCCTTGATGTCGCGCGATGCCGCCGCGAGTGTAGGTACTTACGTTGCCACAGAAGTATGCTAGGGTTGTTACCAAATGGGAAATAAAACAATTGTGATTATTACTAATATTATGTTATCATTTATTCATACAAAATAATTGTGATTATTAAATCTAATGTAATTATTTATTCATAAATTTATTTTTACAAATGTTGCACAGCTAAATATTTACGTGACACTTTATTTTTGGATGTTCTTAATTGTCTATTATAAAATTTAACTATGATGTATTCGCATTCGAATGAACAATCTGATATGAACAGAATGAGGAACATGAACATAGTTGTGATTTAAATTCTGCAGTATTTCAAATAATCTATCTAAAAGTATATTGTTTCCAACAAAGGAGTGGACATTTTTACTTAAACAGGCTTGTAGTTACACTAGTAAGTCCTTCTGGGATTTCAATGTAGATTTACATCCGTATGTACACAGAACAGTTTGTGAGCATCATATAGAATTCAATTCAATTCAAAGCCTTTTATTGCCAAAGAGACAAGTAAAATTTTTCTTATTTTTACTTAATTAAATTTCTTACTAACTAACTTGCTGCACATCAGTCTCCGAATTGGCGTGTCCGTCTGACACAAAGGCCTCCTCCAGCCCATGTCACCATATAGAATATGCAAGTATAATTATTGCAGAAAAAACACGCCCGCGTCGCCCTTCGCGCTCGGTACCGCAAACTAAGCGTGTTTGCGGTACGCGGCACGCGCCGCTCGACCCTCTGCGGGTTCCCCTCCGTTGCTCTGCGCAAGTACATTCGTTGCGCTACTGTTTTATTGTATTACTGTGGTCTTGGTCTACCAGCACCCAGCTCATATCATACTTGTTAATCTATTCTCATTTATTCTCTCCCAAGTGCCTAACCCATCTCTTTTTAACCAGAAAATAAATATTTTCAACCCTAAAATCAACTCAAGCTGAAGTTGTACCTTGTTGTTGTAAGCAAACAAATTATGATGACTGCATCAATTATGATGCAGTTATTCGTTTGAACTGTCATGATCTAAACTAGGGATGTATCCGATACCGATATCGGTGATACTTTGGGTTTACCGAAATACCGGCATCGGCGATATTTTAATTGCTGATACAACGATACATCTGAGAGATTATTTTCCACCGCAGGTTTTATACAGACAGACTTCCGAAACCGGCTTTCTCCGCAAAACTTGAGAATGCTCTGTTTTTTAAACAAAAATCTTGTTAATTTTAATTATTAACAGTTATTGATTTTATTGTAATTATTACACTTAATTATTAATTTTAATAGCTAAACCTTGAATCTCATTCAAATTATGTAACTGTTTTCATTTTGTAACTAGTGACCCGCCCCGGCTTTGTACGGGTATAATACATATAAAAACCTTCCTCTTCAATTTCTCTATTAAAAAAACCGCATCCGCAATCCGTTGCGTAGTTTTAAAGATTTAAGCATACAAAGGGATACAGAGAAAACGACTTTGTTTTATACTGTGATAGAAATTAAAAACTTTGACCAAACTTGTTTCATATAATATTTTACCTTAATTTAATTTTAATTTAAGCAAAAAGACATCGATGCATCCCTAGTCTAAACGGATCTTACAATTTGTAACATGTTCATATATTTGATTTGTAATACGTTTTTAAATTCGCTTAAATTTTATATGTATACTTAAGTAATGATAATTTATATTTTTTTCTAACATAATTTTTTTTTAGAATGAAGGCGCTGGTCTTGTTGCCGCAGCAATGATTGCGATCGTACCAGGATACATAAGTCGTTCGGTCGCCGGAAGTTATGACAATGAGGGTATTGCCATCTTCTGCATGCTGCTGACATATTATTTCTGGATAAAAGCTGTCAACACCGGCACAATATTATGGGCCACTATGACCGCACTCGCTTACTTTTATATGGTAAGGTTTTTAAGGATAGTTCTTGGCTTATGAAAATCAATTGATCCGTTCATGATAATATAAAAATTCTTATTTTCTTAAATACTTTCATCCTTAAATAATGTATTTATAATTATATATTTCTATGAATGTTCGTGATTCGTGCAACAGCTGATAACCGCTTAGGCAATATAATTGTATTTTTTTAATTTTTTTAGTTCATACCTCTTACTTTCTTTTTCTGTATTTTTTTATTATTTGTCTTATTGGTTGTCTGGAAAATATCGCTGATTAGCGATAAGGCCGCCTGAAGTGTTAAGGGGATTGTGAAGTGCCAATACGCGGCGTGAGTAGGTATTTTAAAAAATGCTATCTTTCATACCGCTTTGCCTCACTCCGGGCGTGCGATAGAGAGTTGCAAGTTTTAGAGGCATTCCTACATTTCCTTTTTAAAATAGTTTTGGGCGATAACGTTTTTACCCCCCTAAACATTTACTAAATGAGATAATTTTGGTCTCTTTAGATTCAGTACACCTTAATCTAGGTCTGTACGTTTTTCTTTTTTAGTAATTAAGTTTAGTTTAATTTTAAAAAACAAAAACGCCCGAGGAAGATTTTAAGTCAAAAATATAGATGTTTGGATGCTAATAACTTCTAACATACGCAATATTTCTATAAAATAAAAACGTACGGACCTAGTTTTTCATTTTATCTACAACATTTCCAAAAATTATGAAAATTAGACTATGTTAATGGGGGGGAAAACGTTATCGCTTTTTGTATGAAAATGTCACACAATCTAACAGCTTCACAATCCTCTTAATAAATAAACGTTAACAATATATTTTGATACATACAATAATAGAGCGACTTTAAGAATTTTTGGACTAGACTTTCAGAATCATAAAAAATATTTCTTACAGTAAAAGATTAATTTCACTTTGATTGATTTTTTAATAAGTCTTTAAATTAATATTAAAGATTTTAAAATCAATCAAATATCATTCAGATGAAAGCTTCACGCTGGCACATTTTAACTTGATTTGTCAGATTTTGCTCTTTCATACATTATAAGATGATTTTATAATAAAATTCAAAAACTATTTTGCTCCATGTAAACCCGCTTCGCCACGATCACCTCCTTGGTCTAGTGGTAAGCGCTGGCACTGGCAGGGCATAGAAGGCTGATTACCTACTTGCCCCTAAAAAAAATCGATCAGTGAAACAGATACATCTGCCCCATACCCCACTAGGGGACACGGGACTTCACTTTTTTAACTTTCAAACCCGCTTAGGGCCTTTTTGTTTCGATGCCAAGTTGTATGTGATGTAAATATATATTTTCTTTCCAGGTGTCCTCTTGGGGTGGATATGTCTTCCTAATAAACCTCATTCCCCTGCATGTGCTGGCTTTAATTCTGCTGGGACGTTTCTCGGCGAGAGTTTACGTGGCGTACAGCACACTCTACTGTGTGGGAACGATTTTGTCAATGCAGATATCTTTCGTGGGTTTCCAGCCCGTACAAAGCTCGGAGCATATGTTGGTGAGTTCATCTATCTTATACAGGATGTTCAGTAAATAGCATGACACACTGCAGGGGGTGATAGCTAAGGTAAATGTCTACCAAAACAACACAATATATGTTCAGCAAAATCTTAAAGATTTACAGTTACAAATTTTTCCGAAATATGAAAAATCTCTACCTTTGTCACAGACCTCCCTCGAAACACGCGAAATAGACGGATGACGTTCAGTGTGATAGGGCGAAGCCCGCGTATCACTCCGCCACTGGTCTATGACAGCTCTGATAAGAGCTGACCAGCTTTTATTTCGGTGCCTCGACCGACAGAAATTAAAAGGCTTGACGTTCCGAAGTAGCTCTGAAAAGAGCTAGCCAATTAATACTGCGGCGTCCCGGTAGGTAGTGGCCTCGACGTAAATGCCGAACAGTTTTCTCTATGCTGGTGCTGTCCGGCCCGCACACCCTGCTATGTGCAATAAGTCGACGTAGCCAGTGAGGGGTGTAGAGGGGAGAGGGTTATGGTAAGGAGGTGAGGGGTAGAGGGGTAAAGGGTAACTGGGAATTTTGGATACTTGGAATTTAAAATAATAAAAAATAAAAATATAACTTCTTCTAGGTAGGTAGCCTTAGGTAGGTACTTTACAATTAACACTCACGATTTAGCACAATTCAGCGCACACAAATTACAGAAAACGGGCGCAGCTTACCTAGGCCGCCAGTATACTGCGACGAGAGCTGCGACCGCCCCTTTGTTTTTTAGACGTTTTTTATTACAACTTTCTCTAACAAAGGCACCCCTTAGACCATTTATTTTCCTTTCAAATAATGAATACAATTATAGTTTTTACACATTCAGGTAGATCTTTCTATTATCTAGCTAATGGTACATAACACGTTACACATAAATGGAGGCTACATACAATATTCTTTGTTAAAGGACATCTTTCACCCGCCTATTGTACTAATGTTGCCGTTCACGGGCCATTCACTAATTACTCTTTAGTTATATAAAGAGTCCTTTAACACCATTATGTAGCCCCTGCTGCATTATACAATCTGAAACAGTCGTAAACATAAGGAACAATACAAATGAGTCGTAAAAACCGTTCGAAACTAAATTACACAAAAAACATTAAATAAAACCCTATTAGAGACAAAGTAATATTTTTAAACCTATTTTTACCTACCTATATACTGCCTACCACCGAAATATCACAAATTAATTGATATAATAAAAAGTTTATTTTATTATATATTTTACATACTTTGCGGGACGCCCTCACACCGCGCCCGCTATTGGCTAATGATTTTACACGTGCGTTATACAACACACACACACACACAGTACTCACACAGATCTAGCTATTAAAAATGACGTTCGTAAAGCCACATCGTCGGGTTTGACCCATACCTATTAAAATTACATATATCAAAACTATCTATACCTAGCGTATGTATGATTCAAAATTACGTCTAACTAGATAAACAATTTTTTATGACATTCTACATTTACTTTATGTAGTCGCCGACATTCTCCCCTTCTGCGCAGCACTCCCTCTTGTTACGGCGACTCCGTTGCGGGAACCAGTAGCACGATCTTCGATGCAGGCCGGCGCAGCACGCCACCCTTTGTCGCCACGTCGACAATCCTTGTTCTTCCGTCTGGCCCGGGGTAAGTTTTGTGAATTCTTCCTCGCGGCCAGGTGCACCGCGGAAGAGTGCGGTCAACAATGATGACCACGTCGCCAGGCTGCAGGTCAGCCCCGGCTCGTCCATCAGTCTTCCGTGGTAGCAGCGTGGGTAGGTATTCGCGAAGCCATCTTCGCCATAGGTGGTCTGCTAGCTGCTGCACTGCCTTCCAGTCTTCTCGGCCGACAGGTCGTGCATCTGAAAATATACCGATGCGCGCTGCTCCGCAAGATCTACCTATAAGAAAGTGATTGGGGGTCAGCGCCTCTTCTTCTGCGTTGTCTGCGATGTTGGTGAGAGGCCGCGAATTAACCATATGTTCGGCCTCTAGCAGCAGGGTTGAGAGGACCTCCTCTCGGGGGTGTCGGTCTTTCAGTGTGGCGCTCAGCGCCGTCTTGATGGAGCCCACTAGACGCTCCCACGCGCCTCCCATGTTAGGCGCGCCGGGTGGAATGAACTTCCATCGCACGCCGATCTTCTCTGCCTCTGTCGCGAGCTCGTCTTCTTTCAGGGTCTGAAGCGCTGCCCGCAGCTCCTTGTTGGCTCGCACGAAGTTCGTTCCGTTATCTGAATAGAGAATTTTGGGAGTACCTCTTCTGGCGGCGAATCTTCTCAGTGCCAAGATGGTCGAATCGGTCGTCAGGCTTGGCACCAGTTCCATGTGGACTGCCCTTGTTGTCAGGCAGGTGAATAGTGCGCCCCATCTCTTCTCTCTTCGTCTGCCAACGGTGACCGTGAGTGGCCCGAAGTAGTCCACTCCTGTGCAGGTGAAGGGATGAGCGCCATGTTGCAGTCTCTCGAGCGGTAGATCGCCCATCGGTGGTACTGCGGGTCTGCCACGCGTCGCCTTGCAGTGTTGACAATGCTGCTGGATACTGCGCAGCACTGATCGCAGCCCGATCAGCCAGTACCTCTGCCGGATTTCATTCATCACGGTAGCCTGATTGCCGTGGTTGAATCGTCTGTGGTAATCTGAAATCAGAAGTCTACCTACATGGCTTCGTGCTTCTAAGATGATAGGTGCGAGGTAGCTTCTTGGCACATCTTTGATAGCGTCGGCTCGCCCCCGTAATCGTATCACGTCATTATCAAGTGTCACATCGAGCCTTTTCAATTTGCTGCAGCTCTCAAGCGCTTTTGCTGCTCGTAATGACGCTATTTCTTTGCTAAAGCTTTCTCTCTGACTCTGTTGAACTAGAAGTTCTTCAGCGCGCTGCAGTTGTTCCTCTTCTATTGGAATAAAAAATCGTCTTGTCTTTGGAACTACTTTCGGTTTAGTATTCATTTTTCTTCTGCAGAGGCTGATGAACTGGAGTACTCGGGCTGTCGTTCTCCACAACTTCTTCCAGCTAGAGAATCTTTCGGGCGCTGGCAAGACTTGCTCCTTGGTCGATAAAAAATAGGCATTCTCTACCTCAGTTTTTTCTTCTTCCGTAGGTTGTTTGCGGAAGGTCCTAGGAGCAGGCCAGTTATCTTCGTGTTTTCTTAAGAATGCAGGACCCGTGAACCACCGATGTGTGTCGTCGAACTCCTTTGGTAGCTCTCTAGTCGCGTCGTCTGCGGGATTCTCAGCGGTGGGCACCCACCTCCACTCTTGTGGTTTCGTTAACTCCTCAATCTCCGCTAGGCGATGCGCTACAAAAGTTTTAAAAGTTCGCGGGTCTGTTTTAATCCACGAAAGCACGACGCTCGAGTCTGTCCAATAAGTTTTACTCACGATTTTGAGGTCTAGTTCCTTCTCTACGGAGTCAGCTAGGCGGCTTCCTAACACAGCTGCCTGCAGCTCCAGCCTCGGCATTGAGACTGGCTTCAGCGGTGTAACTTTTGTTTTCGCTGCGATGAGGCTGACTTCATAGCTGTCGTTAGTCTTCGTTCGCCAGTATACCGTGGCTGCGTACGCCGTCTCGCTGGCGTCTGTGAAGACGTGAAGCTCCCCTTCGGTGGATGTTGGCGATATGCAACGCGCCAACTGGATGTTGTGTATCCTCTTCACGTCCTCCAAGTAATGCAACCACTGCTTGGTGTCTTCATTCGTTATTTCGTCGTCCCATCCGACGCCGCTCCGCCATATGCTCTGGATCAGCTTCTTGCCTTGTATCAGGATGGGAGACACCAAACCTAATGGATCAAATGTTGACATTACTGCAGCTGTTACTTGTCTTTTTGTTGGCGTTTTCCAACCTTGAGCCACATCCGCGGGAACCTTTCTGAATTGGCTCCGGAAGCCCAGCATGTCATTGCGCGTCAGCCATCGGAGACCCAGCGTCTTTTCTTCGGCGCCGTCTCCCAGGTTCACTTCTTCGGCTCCTTCAGCGCCAGTGACTTCCTTAACGTTTGATGCCCAGCCTCGCAGCTCGAAGCGGGCCTTTTTGTGAATCGTGTCAACCTGCTCGATGATCGCCTTACACTCCTCAATGCTGTGAAAACTTTGCAAGTAATCGTCCATATAATGATTCCTTTCTACAGCGCGCACAGCCTTAGGAAACTGTTTCTCAAATTCCTGCGCGTTCTTATTCTTTACATAAATCGCTGTGCACGGTGAGGACGCAGCGCCAAATATGACAGACGTCATTCTGTATTCTTTTACGGGCGCGTTTAGGTCGTCTCTCCATAGGAATCTTAAACTATCTCTATCTGATTCAATGATTCTTACTTGCAAAAACATTTCCTTTATATCTGCTGCTACTGCGATGGGGCCTTGTCGGAATCGTACGAGTACCCCGAACAAGGACTGGAGTAGATCTGGACCTGGCAGCAGGGTGTCGTTGAGGCTGACTCCGCTGGTCTTGGCTGCAGCGTCGAACACGATTCGAAGCTTCTTCTTCACCGGGTGTACTACCGGGAAGTGCGGCAGATACCACTTCCTTGTCGAGGTCGAGTCGGCTGGTGCTACCTCCGCGTAGTTGTTCTGTAAAAGATTATTAATTTGCTCACCGTACTGCTTATGTAGAAGAGCGTCCTTATGCAGCTTCTTCTCTATGCCCTTGTATCTGTTGAGCGCTGACAGATAGTTGTTCGGTAGCGTGACATCTTTATTCTTCCATAGTAAGCCGACCTCGAACCTGCCGTCTTGGAGTCTGTTGCTGGTGGCTTCTAGAATCTTCAACGCTTGTCCCTCTGCATCAGTGGAGGGTCTCCTTGGTTGCACTCCCAGCGACTCGATAGCGAAGTGTTCTTTGACTAGGCGAGCGACTTCCTCCTCCTCGGCATTAATATGCGTACAAACATTAACAAAATTTACAGGTGAGACATTACTGCTGTCGGCGCCGTGCAATACCCAACCGAGTTTTGTCTGCGAGGCCACTGGCTGGCCTGGCTTGCCACGGCGTACCCTCCGGGACACAATGAACTCCCAGTTGTCTTGACCGATCAACAGTTTTGGTGCCTCCCCTTCGTGGTAAATGTCTCTAACTAGATTACGTAAATGTTTGCACTGTTTAAGCCGCTCTTTATTTACCGTCTGCGGTGTAAGCTTAAGATCTTTAATTGTTCTTACTTGTTTTATAAGCTCCCTTTTAGGCTGCCTGTTTCCTCGCAGCTCTAGATCCAGCATCATCGAATTTTGCGCCTCCATAAAGCGCCCTCCGATTGTCTCGATTGACAGGCTGGTATGGGGCCCTCGTGCCCCGATGCTAGCGGCTACCTCCTCGTCGAGCAAGGTCACCGTCGATCCTTCGTCCAGCAGCGCCAGTATCTTCTTACTGCCAGATGGCCCGTATACTTCGACCGGAATCATTTTTAAGAAGGCTCTCGTCGTGCCGATCGTGTTGACCGACGCTGCTGACGGCGCCGCTGACGGTGCCGCTTCTTGTGGCCTGTTAAACTCATTATGTAAAAGATTATGATGCCAACGTTTGCATACCTTACATGGTGGCTTCTTGCACGTTTCTTTCCTGTGTTTCCCAGTCAGGCACTTAAAGCAGATGTTCAATTTCTTAACGGTGCTCCACCGGTCTGCAACCGCCGCCTTGACGAACTCCTGACACTCAGGAAGCCGGTGAGCTCCTTCGCAGCTCGGACACTGGATGCTGCGCTGTTCGTCCGCTATGCTGTACGTCGTCTGCCTGACGGGTCTTCTTGCGGTCGCGCTCTGCCTCTGGGGTTGACAAGTTTCGACAGCCGCGAACGCGCCGCACATATCTGCCTCATTATTAATAAAAGCACTTACCAATTCCAGGTTTGCAAACGAGTCTTCATCACTTGTCTTCGAGTAGTCGTACCACCTGAACTTTAAGATGGTCGGCAGCTTTTCGATGATGAGTTTAACTATCTCCGGCGAATGCAGGTACTGCGGCCTTTTCAGGCCCTTGATGGCTGCCACACTATTATTCACTTTACTTGCGAACACACAGATGTCCCTCGGGTTCTCGGATGTCCGAGGTATTGCCTTGATTTTTTCAAGTTCTGCCAACACCAACGCGTCGGGCCTTCCGAAGCGCCGACGCAGCGCGTCTAATACTTCAGATGGCTTGGCTTCGGAGTACAGGAGAGACTTGATGCTGTCCCTCGCCGCGCCTTTGATCGCTTTCCGTAGCCGCGCCATGTTCTGTACATCTGTAAACATCTTATCTGTATCTTCATAAACGACGCGAAACGCCGTCCATTCGGCGCTGTCTCCATCGAAGACTGGCAGCTCTTGTATGTACTTCGGTTGTTGTGGCATCACCGCACTTTGTAACAGCGCTTCTTTAAATGCTGTTGTGATGACCTCCACCTCCCTCCGGGCTTCGATATTCTTTGTTGGTGGTGGCTGGTCACCTGCTGAAGACTCCATCCACTTCCTAAGGTGGTCATTTCGCGCCTCGACGACGTCTTCGTCTTCGGCGGTTGAGTCTTCATCGGCTTCGTCCGCTATTTGCAAGCGGAGCCTGGCCAGGCGTGCCCTCGCCTGCACCTCTTCTAACTCCAGTCGCGCCAATTCTTCTCTGGCCTCGAGTCGCCGCCTTGCTGTGCTGGCTCGGGACCTCGCGACTGATGCAGCTTGCCGGGTAGAACCCACTGGTACCAAGGTCAAGGCTTGACCTGGCTGGCTGGCTGCTGTGGTGGCTGCTGTTGACTCTGTAGTCTGCGTCGCCTCCGTCGATGTGGACGTAGACTCCGTCATCGTGGTAGTTGTAGTACCTGTGTCAGCGGTTGATCTACTGCTTGCCTCTCGGTGTCCCTTCTGTGATCTGGTTACTGGCATTGTCACAGGATCCGCACTCGAAGGACCAAAAACGATGTCACAGACCTCCCTCGAAACACGCGAAATAGACGGATGACGTTCAGTGTGATAGGGCGAAGCCCGCGTATCACTCCGCCACTGGTCTATGACAGCTCTGATAAGAGCTGACCAGCTTTTATTTCGGTGCCTCGACCGACAGAAATTAAAAGGCTTGACGTTCCGAAGTAGCTCTGAAAAGAGCTAGCCAATTAATACTGCGGCGTCCCGGTAGGTAGTGGCCTCGACGTAAATGCCGAACAGTTTTCTCTATGCTGGTGCTGTCCGGCCCGCACACCCTGCTATGTGCAATAAGTCGACGTAGCCAGTGAGGGGTGTAGAGGGGAGAGGGTTATGGTAAGGAGGTGAGGGGTAGAGGGGTAAAGGGTAACTGGGAATTTTGGATACTTGGAATTTAAAATAATAAAAAATAAAAATATAACTTCTTCTAGGTAGGTAGCCTTAGGTAGGTACTTTACAATTAACACTCACGATTTAGCACAATTCAGCGCACACAAATTACAGAAAACGGGCGCAGCTTACCTAGGCCGCCAGTATACTGCGACGAGAGCTGCGACCGCCCCTTTGTTTTTTAGACGTTTTTTATTACAACTTTCTCTAACAAAGGCACCCCTTAGACCATTTATTTTCCTTTCAAATAATGCATACAATTATAGTTTTTACACATTCAGGTAGATCTTTCTATTATCTAGCTAATGGTACATAACACGTTACACATAAATGGAGGCTACATACAATATTCTTTGTTAAAGGACATCTTTCACCCGCCTATTGTACTAATGTTGCCGTTCACGGGCCATTCACTAATTACTCTTTAGTTATATAAAGAGTCCTTTAACACCATTATGTAGCCCCTGCTGCATTATACAATCTGAAACAGTCGTAAACATAAGGAACAATACAAATGAGTCGTAAAAACCGTTCGAAACTAAATTACACAAAAAACATTAAATAAAACCCTATTAGAGACAAAGTAATATTTTTAAACCTATTTTTACCTACCTATATACTGCCTACCACCGAAATATCACAAATTAATTGATATAATAAAAAGTTTATTTTATTATATATTTTACATACTTTGCGGGACGCCCTCACACCGCGCCCGCTATTGGCTAATGATTTTACACGTGCGTTATACAACACACACACACACACAGTACTCACACAGATCTAGCTATTAAAAATGACGTTCGTAAAGCCACATCGTCGGGTTTGACCCATACCTATTAAAATTACATATATCAAAACTATCTATACCTAGCGTATGTATGATTCAAAATTACGTCTAACTAGATAAACAATTTTTTATGACATTCTACATTTACTTTATGTAGTCGCCGACAACCTTGAAACTGATTTTTAAGCATCTCGTAATGAAAAATTCCTTTTACTAGTATTTTTTTTCATCAAATTATTCGTGAATAGTTACTTTACTCATTGATAAGTTTTTTCTATCAAAAACAAGAATGTTTTCAAGAAATAATATTTTTTGTTTAAATTTTTACAGAACAATTTTTTAAATAGAATCTCCAAGTCTAGGTAAATAAAAAATGTTTCTTTGCGCGATAATTCTTTATTTACTAACAATGAGTTCAAATCGCGAAAGTTTAAAGTTTATGATCAAATTACATAGACAGCCGAAGGTTCCAAAGAAAACCAGAATGGATTTAAAACTATATTTAAAATTAACTTACGAGTTACAATTTATATGTTAAAGCTAGGTAAAGACTCCTTCTTATTTCAAAAGTGTTTTCAAATTTACGGGCCCTTACAGCTACAACTTACGGTCCTGATTTGCATCCTAGAATTTCCACCCCACAACTCTTCCTTTTTCGGCAAGTCTTACAGGGTCACCGCGGTAAGGCTCTGGAACTCACTTCCTGTTTCGTTTGGCTCCCACCTTGTCTTCCTTCAGATCTCTCCTCCACAGGCACTTCTTCTCCTTGTCTTATCCTACTTCTATAAACGTTCGCGATTCAACAGCTGATACCGCTTAGACTTTTTAGTTTTTAGTTTTAACCATATTTGTTATTGTTAAGGATTTAGTAGTTTTCGCACTTCATGCACTCTCCCTTCATTACTTTTTTATTTTCCTTGTTGGGTTGCCTGGAAGAGATCGCTGATTAGCGATAAGGCCGCCCGTTGCACTCCATTTAGTTTAAGTTATTATCTGTATCCTATTGTTTATTATTATATATACGTCATTCCATAGAAAATTTATGAGGAAAATGTTTCTCTTTTATTTTATTTTTTCGAAAATTTTCCAAATTTTTCTCTCCGTAAGAACCATCCTTGTACTTCAAGGAATATTATAAAAAAGAATTGGCCAAATTGGTCGAGGTGTTGTTGAGTTATGCACTTACCAACACATTTTGCGATTCATTTTTATACTATAGATAATTATATATTTGATTATATATAATATATCGTTGCAGGCCTTAGGTACATTCGGCCTTTGTCAGCTCTACGCGTTCACGCAATACTTACGCGAGCGTCTCTCGCCACAAAACTTTGAATTGCTCTTCAAAGCTCTGATAATGACGTTACTGGCAACACTCGGAACTGCAATAGTACTTTTCACAGTAACTGGTAAGTTTTTGTTAAATATATTAATAATAACTTTTAATATTATTAAAAGTTTTTGTATTGGTTGTAAGCCCTTTAAGCAATGCCTTTATTGAAAACTAACTATGCCACGCGGTTTCACCCGCATTAATTTCTAACGTGATGTTATACAAACAAATAAAATTCTAGTGTCTGTTTGTAATATTAAAATAATCGCTTTTTACTAAATGCATATGGATACACGGTACATATACCAAAATAAATTTTACAATTTTTGTCTGCTTTTGACGGGACTTTCATTAGCAGATAGCTGATGTAATAAGCAGTAAAAGGCTACTTTTATTTTAGATTAATATAAATCTTACATATAAAATTCTCGTGTCACAATATTAGTTACCTTACTCCTCCGAAACGGCTGATTTTTACCAAATTTTATATGCTGATCTGAGAATCGGCATCTATTTTTCATACCCCTAAGTGATAAGGGTAGCCCACCCCTCTAATTAATATGGCAAAACAACGTTTGCCGGGTCAGCTAGGAAATAATAAAACTTTAAATATGTTATGTATTAAAACTTTGTACAGAGCCACCTATCGGCCAGAATATGTTACGTCCATCCGTTGATAGTTGACAAAAGCAAAAAACTGAATTGCGTATTTAGGATTATATTCAATTTCAAAGCCTTTTATTGCCAATGAGACAAATACAAGTTTTTTTTATTTTTACTCAATTAAATTTCTTACTAACTTGCTGCACATCAGTCTCCGAATTGGCGTGTCCGTCTGACACAAAGGCCTCCTCCAGCTTTCTCCAACCCTCTCTGTCTTGCGAGTCTTAACCACAGTGGGCCTGCAGTGCTTTTAAAATCATCTGACCATCTCTTTTTCTTTTTGCATTTGCGCGTGGAATCCACTCAGTTATTATCTTAGCCCATTTTGTTGTACCTCTTATGGTGTGCCCTATCCATTTCCATTTTAATTTTTTAACTTTTGTTTTGACGTCTTCCCACTTTGTAATTTTTCTTAAATCTGTGGCTCTTTTCTTGTCTGTATACTTCTCTCCATACTCCTTTGGCAGGATACTAGTCTCTGAGTATTTCTGGTCGATGATGCCCAAGTTTGGCTACCGTATGTTAAAATTGGTAAAATACAGGAATTGTATACTTTTCTTTTGATTGCAGTCTTTGTTTTTCAATATATCTTTCAAGGACCAAAAACGCTTCCAAGAGTTTGTAACCCTTCTTTCTATATCTTGTAGCATCTGATCATTCATTGAGATGAGTTTGGGATTATATTAACTATATAACATCACGTTAGGACGAAATTAACGCGGGTGAAACCAAGTGGTTACACACAGCTAGTTACATATAAAAAAGCATCATTTTTAAGTTACCCTTAGAGATAGTTGTAATATTTTGTATGTTTTATTTTATAAATTTAGATTTTATAGGCTACATAACATCGCGTTACGACGAAATTAGCGCGGGTGAAATCGTTGGGCATAACTCGTACACTATAATTCCTTTTTTTTTTAAAGGCTGAAGTATCCCGTCCCTGGTTCGAATCCCGGTGCATTTATTTGTGTGGTGAGCACGAATGTTAGTCTTGGTTGTTTATTAATATGTATTTATTGTGGTACCCGTTGTTTCTGATTACCATAACACAAGTCCTTCAGCTACTTTGGGATCAGAGCAATGTCTGAGTTCCTTCTTGTTGTTTCCTTAATACCGCCTTTCGGGTCAATCTTTTTTGTTTTTCTTTCTTTTTCTCAAATTTATGTTTATTAAATGTAATGAATATCTAAAAAAAAGTTACATAAATTCATATATATATTATTTTTATGTGTAATGTATATTCCAATTATTCCAATAAATTAAATTAGTTAACTATCTGCTGTAAATCCTGGAAGAGTGCTAGCCCACTTTTAGGATGACTTTTATATTGTGTTATATTGTTCTACTAGGATACCTCACACTAGCATGCACATATTGTATCTAATAAGTTAATAAAGAAATTTTAAAAATAAAATAAATAAAAATAATAATGTCTGAGTTGTCCCAATTAAAAAAAAATATATTTTTGTCACTTTCAGGTAAAATTTCTCCGTGGACCGGCAGATTCTACTCGCTCCTGGACCCGTCATATGCCAAAAACCACATCCCTATAATTGGTGAGTTATGAGTTATCCCTGTTTGGGGCATGGGGAGAACACGTTTTAAGAGGGCGTATAAAGGTAAATTGTCGATCTTAGATTTGATTTTTACACTCGATAATAAGCCACAAATTGTTTGTTTTTTTAATATAGATATAACATTATATGTAAAAGAAACTGGACTGAGTGAAAACATTAAATTTTAATATTTTATCGATAGAAAAAAAATCAAAAAGGTACGTCTAACTTTCAACTAAAATCAATTTATGTTCAAAAGTATGCATATAACAGAGTCAATATTTTAATACATAATATAAAATTATATTACCTAGTGACTGTGTTAGCGGTTTAAAACAATATTGTATATTTTACGAGTTATTAAAATAAAACTATTTCGGCGCTTACTACGTTTTTATTCCGCGTAGAACACTCGTTCTGTTTCACCTGACATCGATACGTTAGACGAGTGCGGGGCTATGTGAAGCGAGCGGGTGAAATCTCATTTTCTTCTAGCGTTGTGCGCCCTCTTAAGTGGTTCACACATCAGCGCCGTAGCTCCTAGGTTCAAATCTCATGGAAACAAATCTCTTATGAGTAGCCGCCGTTCATGGACACCCTCAACACCAGTTGGACTATTGATGCGTTGCCGGCATTTTAAAGAACTCTGAAGACAGAGTGTGCGGCAGAAAATGCCTTAGAAACGGCTCAGTTGTGGAACGACGAACATCGATGTGATGAAATTTCTGTTAATTATCAGAAATATGTCTGCCCCATGGCCCATTACGGGAATTCACTTGTTGTGGGTAAATGTATGCTGTTTAATTGCGCTATCAAAGTGTTTTCATAAACTCTCAAGTAATGGAGAACTTTACCTTTTTTTAATGGATAATTATTAAAATTTGAGTAAAATAAAACAAACATGCGAAAGAATCAATGAAATATCTCTAGAAATGAAAAAGTTATGCGACTTTGAAGTTGCGCTTGCAAGAATTGTTAGACGCGGACAGGTCGAATGACGTCACAGGCGGATCAGAAATACTTAGTTTTGATCTATATTTTAATACCATTATGTTGTGTATATATTAATATTTTAATAATATATTTAAATATTTTATATTAATGATAACATAGATATATTTCATGACTCCATAAGTGTCTATCGTCGCCAGGCGATGGATGCTTTGCGTGGTTTTAAAAATTTGCAATTTTTATTTTACAATTAAGGGTCCGTTCACACAGACCGGCTAGGAGAGGAGAGCAGATTCTTATCACGTTGAAAACAGAGTTTTTAGTATTTGTAGTAAGGTTTATTTTTGCATGTGCACTGCTTTTGCCATTGAGAATGGCAATGGCAAATGGCAGAATGCTTAAACGCACTCGGTGTGAAATAATTAGAGGAGCTGACCGTCTCCGATCGTGTATTTCTCGTTCGTACTCCGATTGTGTCCGGTCTGTGTGAAAAGAAAAATGCGCGCCGATGCTCTCCGAGCCGGTCTGTCTGAACGGACCCTTAGGGTTTATTTTATGGTCTGTCAGACTTTTAAGTACCCATTGTCATGTGTTTAAACAATAGTATGCCCATTGTTTGTTATTTCTTTAGTTTAAGGTTAGAATATAGGATGTTTGGATGCTAAATACAAAATAAATAACATCATTAAACTTCTCCATTCCAAATTTCTACTGATGATACCAATTGGCTGTTCCAGCGTCCGTGAGCGAGCACCAACCGACCTCCTGGTCATCGTTCTACTTCGACCTTCAAGTGCTGGTCTTTCTCTTCCCCGCTGGACTCTACTTCTGCTTTTCGAAGCTCACCGACGCTAATATCTTCATAATACTGTATGGAGTTCTCAGTATCTATTTTGCTGTGAGTATTTTTTTACTACCCGCACTAGCGCAAGGGGGCAAACTACCCGCATCGCATCGACTGGTTGAATAACCTTAGATAATTTTTTCAATTCAATTTCAAAACCTCTTTATTAAATTAAAATTAAATTTTTACAATGTTTTTTAAGCTAAGCGCTTTTTCAAAAACTTATGGAGATAATTTTACTAAACTAAGTAGGTATCTAAATAATTAATTATGACAATAGACAAAAAAAATTCTATATTTTTAATAGTTATTCTGCTATTCTCGAATAGGACGAATCCAACAAATGAAATCCATCAAAATCGGTCCATCCGTTCTTGATTTACATATGTAAAAAACACGTCTTTGTTTTATATATTATGATGATTATAAAGCGTGAGTATGTCGAGTTATTGTTGAGACCTCTCCAATGATTCCATACAATGATTTTTACACTTTGATCGCTGAACAAATTTTGATACTTTCTCCATACATTAAACACGAAAACATATTTTATTTTTTTTGTTATTTTTTCAGGGTGTAATGGTACGGCTGATGTTGGTACTTGCGCCCGTGATGTGTATCGTCTCTGGAATCGCTGCATCCAGCTTGCTCAGCCTTCACGTTAAAGACATAGAGCCGAAAGTTGAAAAGCAAGAGAAGAAGAAGAAACACGAAAATAATCTTGTCTTCAGATCTGAGGTAAGAAATTTTGTTGAAAATGGTCCAAATCACGAAAAAATTGAGTAAGTTGGAGCAAGGTCTGGTGAGTGCGGAGGATGAATGGTTTCCTTCTGCAGCTGCTGTAGAGTCAACGGTTGCTCGTGCAGTGTGAGGTCATGCGTGGAGCAATAATGGTGAAAATCGAAGCTCAAGCAAGTGGTTCATGCTTCAGCATGTTGCGTGTCTAGAGTTTGTAAACTGGAGAAACAATGCATTGTTTTATAAAATTAATAAAAATTATTGTTATTATATTTCATCTTAAATTGGTATAATAATTATTACATATAGAGTAGTTAATTACTTTGATAAAGTTAACAGATTAAAGCTTTTAAAAATGTTTTTGACTAAATAATGTGATAATTTTGTACAATTTTTAAGGCAGTTTCTAAAAATGTTTCTATCAGACAGTTGAAACATATGTGATTACACACTTCTTTTAGTAAGATGAGATGAGATTCACTTATGATAAGAGGCCTCATGGCTAAGCAGTCTTATAAGTCTACTGTGAAGCCTGACGTATCGGGTTCGATCCCCGGTCCCGAATACTATATATAATTTAATTTGTATTTTTATTCGTTCTCTGGTAAGGCTGCCACTTGCCGGACGGGGTGTCAAAAGTGGTACGGAGGAGTGGTTGAATTTCTACAGGCTTCAAAGTCAAAATATCTTTATTCATTGAAATCATATTGGATCATTTTGAATCGTCAATATTTTTAATATTATGTAGTTTACAAAAATAATTATTCTAAAAATTGTAATATTTGGTTTTGTTAAGACTGAGTTAGAGCAGGTTCATTCCCAAGCTTTTTTATCATCTAAGTAATCCGTTATTTTATAGTAAGCTTTTTTATAAAGTTTTCTTTTGTGTTTTTAAATTTATTCATTGACAGTTTTAATCATATCACTTGGGAGTTTATTATAAAAGCGTATACATTTTATCAAAATCTGTTCGCCCGTTTATGAGTTATTCTTATTTGTTATGAAGTTTTCAAATTTACATAAATTTCAACGACATTCTATGTTATATGCTAAAGAACAATGGCAGATGGCCATACATCAAAATAGTTGAGTAATTGATAACGTCTTAGCATCAAAAATATCTTAAAGCAATAAAGGTTAATTGCCAAGTAAATATTTAAAAGAAATTCGGTCTGGAATAGCCGACAAAAACGGGTATTTTGATTTGAACTTTTCGTTTTTTTTAAGGTTACCTAATTCCTATATGTCAGTTATGTCTTATTCACAGCTGGACAAAATTCGCATTATACTCGCAAATTATTATTATATACCAATGTACCGTATATAATTTTAGTTAGTATTTTAAATCAGGACTTCATTCGCGCTATGAATCAGACAGATTGTAAAAAATATATTATAATCGAGTCGATCAATTGTAGAGTCGACTTAAGCCTTGTCTTGCGTTGTTACAACTGTGGCATGACAATTGACATTTGACAGGCGCACGCTAGATAGTTCCATTTAAATGTTGCCATAACAATAAAAACAAATTGCTTCCTGTATATTATAATAATATCTCGTAATAGTAAATTATTATAATAATATCATATTCGTACACATTGTAAAAATAATTTCAATAGTAAGTTTTTTTTTACGGTGAAAACACCATAATAGATGAATAATCCAATTAGTCAATATAAATTCTTTAAATTCGGTTAATGTTTCTGAGGTTTCAATGAAATTCTAATCATTTACCGAAATTATTATAAAAATACGTAAATTAATTGTACCTTTATGACATTTCAGACGCTATCAACTATTATTTTGCCCTTGTTCTTTCACCTAAATTTCTTACCTCTGAAATTTGTATTTCTCTAGGTCGGCGCAGTATTTGTGTGTGTGTTGGGTTGTCTGCTCGTCTCTTACGTGTTCCACTGCACTTGGGTGACGTCAGAGGCTTACTCGTCACCGTCAATAGTGCTGTCTGCGCGCGCGCACGACGGGTCCAGAATCATTTTTGATGATTTCCGCGAAGCTTACACATGGCTCAAGATGAACACTCCACAGGTTATATTTATTTTTATATAATTATTAAAGCCTTGTTTATTTCCATAATGAATGACATTAAACAAGTATATCGTATGATTATTGGTACATAAAAAATAAATTATTACTATTAATAATAATCTAATTTCAATTCCAATCATAATAAATAATTTCAATACATACAAATTTATTAGAGACCTCATGGCTAAGCGGTCTTGTAATCCTACGCGAAGCGTGAGGTACCGGGTTCGATCCCTGGTCCCGAATACAATTTATAATTTAATTTCTATTTGTATTCGGTCTCTGGTAAGGCTGCCACTTGCCGGACGGGGTGTCATAAGTGGTATGGATGAGTGGTTGAATTTCAACAGGCTTGCCTGCAGAAATTTAACCAAACTAACAAAAATTGCGGGTTGCCTGGAAGAGATCGCTGATTAGCGATAAGGCCGCCCGTTGCACTCCATTGCAACAGTGTGTAATAAAATTTTAAATGGTAAATAAATTAAAAAGAATCAAATTCAAAATTTATAAATCATAGATCATTATGGACCCCTCTACGGGTAAAGGCCTTCTCGATTTTGAATTTTTTTTATATTATTGAAGTGAAAACTTATTTAGCATTGTGATTTGAAAGTCGATGAAACGAAAAAGCGACAGTAAAATGAGACAGACACATACATTCATAAGATTTAACGTGGGAGAGAATGAGATAGGAAGGTTCCAAAACATGTGTTAAACATAATGACACACCTTACTAACACTAGGTTTTAAGAAAAAGGCTACTAACAAAGCTATGGGAATGATCCTGCAATAAATGTTATTATTATTATTACACGGAAATGAAAGAGTATACATTGGAACAAGAGTAAATACATAAATAAAATTCCGAAAAAAGACATAAAAAGGATTCCGTATCTATAAAAACGGCAAAAAAATCACAAATTGTATGAGAGCGCTCTTAAATATTTTATTTTGTTTTTTTAGTTAGTTGTTATTGCGACAGCAGACATCATCTGTGAAAATTTCAATTGTCTATCATGGTTCATGAAATACAGTCTGGTGACAGACGGACGGACAGTGGAGACTTAGTAATAGGGTCCAGTTTTATCCTTTGGGTACGGAACTCGAAAAATCACATAAAAAACATTTTCTCCATGGGAATCACGCTGAAGCTCACGCTGATGCACTAACTGGGCCAGCTGGTCCCGAGTGACACCATGGGCTCACAGAACTAATACTTGCACTATTTCACTGAGTGAGTGAGGGTGCAGGTCCACCAATCCCTCAAAGGCCTTATGCCAAATGTCATTATAAAACCTACTATCTCTACCTTCACTACCAAAGAAAAGATTTTTGAGGGTAAACTCCACCCCCATCTTCTTCAATATAATATGGATCCCGCGAACTTCGTATCGCGTCAAAGTTCCGAATAATAGTGTCACATTCCATAGAAAATGTATGAGGAAAATGTTTTTCTTTTATTTTATTTTTTCGAAAATTTTCCAAATTTTTCTCTCCGTAAGAACCATCCTTGTACTTCAAGGAATATAAAAAAAGAATTGTCCAAATTGGTCCAGGCGTTGTTGAGTTATGCGCTTACAAAAACATTTTGCCATTCATTTTTATATTATAGAAGATAAGTTATTGTTTTTGACGTAAAATGGTGTGTCAGTTTGACATGTTGCGTATCTGTGGGTATCTGTCTGTGCCATTGTCGTTGACGTAAATTTTCTTTAAATCTCAAGTATCTAGCTTTAGCTTCAGTTGGAAATATTTGTAAAAATAAATTCCAGGACGCAAAAGTTATGTCATGGTGGGATTATGGATATCAAATAACAGCTATGGCCAATCGAACAGTCATAGTCGATAATAATACGTGGAATAACACTCACATTTCCCGCGTCGGTCAAGCGATGGCCTCAACCGAGGATAAGGCATACGAAATTATGAGAGAATTGGATGTTGATTATGTACTGGTAATCTTTGGAGGACTTGTCGGCTATTCGTCTGATGGTAAGAACTGATGTTTGTTTTTTACACATAACGTAAATGACCTATGCTTATTTTGCATCGAATAGACAAAAAATTAAGTTTTTATTTTTAAGTAATTCCGGTTCAAGGATCATCACAATTTTATAAAAACTGGAAGCCAACTTTAAAACACTCGAAAAAACTAGAAATAACAAATTTATTATTTGGAAGTTGCTATAAAATTATTGAAAAGAAAGGCCTCATGGCTAAGCGGTCTTATGAGCCTACCGCGAAGCCTGAGGTACCGGGTTCGATCCCCGGTCCCGAATACAATTTATAATTTAATTTCTATTTGTATTCGGTCTCTGGTAAGGCTGCCACTTGCCAGACGAGTGTCATAAGTGGTACGGAGGAGTGGTTGAATTGCCTGAAGAAATTAAAAAAAAAAAGAATAATTTCTTCATGACTCCCAAATATTTGACTATATTTTTTTTTTTCCAGATATAAACAAGTTTCTATGGATGGTCCGTATTGGTGGTAGTACAGACAGAGGCAAGCATATCCGGGAGGCGGACTATTACACCCCGAGTGGGGAGTTCAGGATCGATGCAGATGGTTCTAACACATTATTAAACTGTCTAATGTACAAAATGAGTTATTACAAGTTTGGACTAGTTTATACTGAGGGCGGTATGTATAATTTATTTATTTTTTTAAATCTTATCTTATATATATCATCTTATATATATTAATAATAATAGAGCTTTATTAACATTCCATGCAGATTTAAGATTAATACAATTCATTCTTATATGATTAATATGATAAAAACAGACCATTGCATATATACAGAGATGGCAGTGAACATTTCCGTTTTTAAGAAGTTAGGAAAAATTGTGATTAAAATTTAAATAACATTTAAATAATTGTTCTGTAAAAACACAAATTAATTAATTCTCTTAACTACCCTCATTTAAATATTACTAACTCATCCGACGAACTTCGTGTCCCCAAAAAAGATAGAATGGTTATAGTAAGCTATCCTTAAAAGAGGTATTCCTCTTGCCTGGTGCCTCCCACCAGTCATTGTTTTGTCATATTTCAAAGGGATTGGCTGATAGCTTGACTTTTTCCGACACTTCCAAAAATCATATTTCAACCAATTTACACAAAACCAACCAACAAACTATGATGAAATTCGCATGATAATCGGTTCAGTAACTTTTAAGTTTATCGCGAACAGACAGACACGGTGAATGACTTTGATTACTTTGACTTTGATTTTGATATGTAGTGATAACTTTAAAGTCTCAAATGTTTTGTCACTATTTCGCTGCAAGTACAGTTGCAAAAGCAGGACAAAACACATTGAATAGAAATCTGAAGTGTTTAAATTATCGAAAAAACTTATCGAAATTGATTCAGCGATCTAAGTGTAAAAATTGTATGGAGTCATAGAAGTGGCCTCAATGAAATGATAGTCATCATTTTATATATATCAATGCATTCTAATGCAATGTCCCTCGCTGCGTCTGTGTTTGTTTGCGCTTATCTTGAAATCTGCTAGAATTTTCATATTATATGTTGTGTATAAAGTTTTTTTGAAGTGAAAACTTCTTTAGCATCGTTCTGATTTGAAAGTCGATGAAACGAAAAAGCGACAGTAAAAAGAGACAGACACATACATTCATAAGATTTAACGTGGGAGAGAATGAGATAGGAAGCTTTAGTGTTTTTTAAAATATTTTGAAGGTTTCATTTTTTGTTGGTTTTCATTTATATATGTATTTGTTTTTTTTTTTTTGACAGGTCGCCCACCCGGCTTCGACCGTGTTCGCGGCGCGGAAATAGGAAACAAGGACTTTAATTTGGAAGTATTAGACGAGGCATACACCACTGAACATTGGCTCGTCCGTATATATAAAGTCAAGCCTTTACCCAACCGGGGTGTTTGAATGTTAATTTTTTTATTTGTCCTAGGAAATCACTTTTATAAGTATATTTTTTTAAAACTACCTAATTTTAACTGTCGCAATGTAATAGATTTTTTATTTTTCTTAGAAATGTATAGATAGGTGCGTTTGATCATTGAATAGGTTTCTACCCTCGTATTTGTCACAATGCGAGTTTTTATTTTAATAATTAAACTGGAGAAGTTTTGTCAACCCGCATTCTTTTACAAATAAATAAAATTTTAATTTTGCCTTAGAAAATCATAACAGTAGTATCTAAGCGTGATTGTAACTAGTGTTTTTGTTAACTACCCTCATTTTAATTTTTAGTCAACATTAATTTCAGATTTGTATACTCATTAGACTGAGAATTAACAAATATTTTATGTCACAAATTGTTGCATTTCTAAGGGCCTAAGCAATTTTTATTATAATAAAAACTAGCTCTCTTGTTTTTCTCAAAATGATCAAACTTATTTATCCACGTCATATTTTGATGAAAAAATTGCAAAATTATGATGAATTTTTATAAATATTGGCAAAATTAAATATAGGTATAATTGTTAATGTATTGATCATTTTTTCATAAATTTGATAATGAAGTTGTAAAAATTCAGTTTCTATCAATAAAATAATTAAAAATATATTGTTTCATTTTAATATTTTTATTTACTAATTGATTTAAGACACATTTGTATACATGTAATGATAGTGTTAAAATTTTAACAAAAAAAAACCGACTTCAAATAGTAACTCTAAAACTACTGAACGAATTTTCATGAAATTTAAACGAGACCACACAGGAAGCACTAGCTTCAACAAAAATCATCGAAATCGGTTCACGAAAAAAGTCGAAAGTTTTGAGGTATCAAACATTTTAAAAAAACCTAGCGTCGAATTGAGCCTCTTTTTTGAAGTCGGTGAAAATTTCATTAATTCAATTCAATTAAATAATTTCAAATTATAAATATTTAGAATGCAGTGAAATATTGCAGGCATATGACAGGTATTTCTGTGTCTGATACTAAATGTCTGCAAACTTTTTTTATTAAAAAAAAGATTGCAGTATCGGTATCGAATCGGCAAAAAGGCATATCGATGCATCTCTACTAAAAACGAAATTTTGAAGACAAGACATTTCTGTCCCGATACACAAATATTAATTTACTAGTGACCCGCCCTGGCTTCGCACGGGTATAAAACATATAAACCTTCCTCTTCAATCACTCTATCTATTTAAAAAACCGCATCGAAATCCGTTGCGTAGTTTTAAAGATTTAAGCATACAAAGGGATATAGGGGAAGAAAAAGCGACTTTGTTTTATACTATGTAGTGATTCAAAAAACTTTAAAATTACAAAAAATTTATGTACGACTTTAATCTTTATACAAAACGAACATTTTATGACAACAAACACTCCTCTACTTATACAAAGATATTAATTCAACAGGTCTTTTCCGTCTTCTATTCAGATAGACATATCTGTTATTCAGTAAATTCCTCATCTCCTTGATCAGAACATTCTTCTGGACGAAATGTATTGTCAATATTTGGATTTTTGTTTGGTCGAAATGTTTTCGCCTGTACGTATTCTTTTTCGATTCCCAACTGAAAAAAAAAATTAACACTACATATTAGGGGCCATCCATAAATTACATCCCACGAATTTCATGATTTTTTGACCCCTCCCCCGTCCTTGTCACAGATGGTCACATTTGTGAGACTCCCCCAGTGTGACGTCACATAATTTGCAACTTTACGTTTTTGATTAATGTTTTTTAGTATTTTATTAATAGTGCAGAGTTCGTGTTTTAAAACGTAGATTAGGTAATGTGACGTCACGAAATTTGGGACCCTTCCCATCCCCTTGTCACACAATGTCACACTTCATGATGGTGGATGGTCCCTTATAAAACAAAGGCGTATGTCTGTTCGCGATAAACTTAAACACTAATGAACGGATTATCATGAAATTCACCAATATAGAGTAATTCATGATGGTTTTGTGTAAATTGGTTGAAATATGATGATAATTGGAAGTGCCGGAGCCACCTGGGAGCTTTCATCGAAGACGCTGCCTAATCCCTTTGAGATATAACAAAACAATTCATTGTGGGATATTGCTCTTTTATATATGTACAAAAAATGTCCCTTTTGGCATATATGTACCTTTTAAGGATAGCTTACTAAACCCATTATTTCTTTTATTGGCGGTACAAAATTCGCCGGGTCAGCTAGTATTTAATATAAATAAATATATAATCTAACCTGATCCACCAACTGCCAGTCTCCATCATCCATGAACAT